>CM062813.1:669454527-670054527 GCA_031772625.1 Pinus tabuliformis
CAATAAAAGGCTTGACTACATCATTCATTACTCTCATGAAAGTAGAAGGAGCATTAGTTAAGCCAAAAGGCATAACTAACCACTTATACAATCCCTGCGTTTTTTGAAAGCAGTCTTCCATGCATCTTGCTCTGCAACTCTGACCTGATGGTAGCCACTACGCAAGTCCAACTTGGAAAAGTAAACAACTTCTTTCAACTAATCTAATAGATCATCTATGCAAGGAAGGGATAACGATTTTTTTATCGTTATCTTATTCAGTGCTCAGTAATCAATGCACATTCTCCATAAGCGATCTTTCTTTTTCACCAAGACAATTGGAGACCCACATGGTGATGTGCTAGGTCTTATTAACCCTTTCATGAGCAGCTCTTGTACCTGCTTCTTGGTTTCTGCATTCTCTAAAGTGGACAACCTATACATTTCGATGTTAGGCAATGGAGCATCTTGCTGCAAATTAATATCATGTACTATTTCCTTTTTGGGTGGCAGACCTTTAGGTTCTTGAAATCGTATATCATATTCTGAAACAACTTTTTCTAAATCAACTTGCTATTTAGCATTACAGCCTTCAAATACATTGGTTTTATCAGGTTTCTTTTCCTTTACAACCATCAGTGAAGATTGTTTACATGAACTTACAATTATTTTCATCTACCCTGAGTTTATAAGAGTATAATTATTCTTGAGTTTATGAGCTCTTACAATATATTTGATTCCATCTTTAACGAGTTGATACTTGTTTTCAGCTCTATAGAAAATGGCTTTTCTATCATACAAGTAAGGACTTCCTAAAACAATTCCACATATATCCAAAGGAACTATATCTAACTCAACCTCATCTACAAATGCTGACCCAAAAGAAAACCTAAGTTTACATTGTCCAGTCACTTGTAGTTTTGCTTTATCCCATAGCAAACCCAATGGATATGGCTTCTTGTGAGGTGTGGTTAGTAATCCCAGCTTCTTTACAATTTCTTCAGAAATTAAGTTTACTTGTGAGCCACTATCAAACAAAGTATTAATATTTTGATGCTTGCAAATAACTCTAATATGAAAAGGCTCATGTCTTTTCCTCTCATTTTCTTCATTATCAGTAGATTGTGCAGAATTACTAGTAGATGCTTCAAAATTTTTACCTTTTATATCTGTGGCTGTGATTGTTGTTTCATCCCCTAAGTCTAACCCCAAATCTTTTTGAATAGCTGCAACAGTCTTCTTCTTTTTGCCATCAAACTTCTTGGGCCTCAACACCGGATGCAGAAACCAACAGTGTTCATCATCATGCCCATCCTTCTTACAGTGAGTGCATGAAGGTTTGGTCTTTTGTATAACATTTGTCTTCCTCTCTTTCCATTTCTGCTTTCTCTTTTCCTTGTTCTTGCTTGCAATGAGTTTTGACAATACCCCAACTTCTGGGTTCACATTCTTGCCTCTAGCCTCTAGATGTGTAGCCTAAATAGATACCTCATCTATGCTAGTGGGATTAAACATGAGAATGGTGTGCTTTAAATAGTTGTGTAGACCACCTATATACTTCAGCAGAGTTTCAGGTGAGTCTAACGAAATTCCTAGAATCAAAGCTCTTTTTCTAAATTCTTGGGTGTAGCCTTGTACACTTTTCCCTTTTAATTGGCGAAGAGTTTTCCAACTCATCATAGCTTGCTGCATATAAGCTAGTGAATAGAACTGTTTTTTAATTGTAGAAACAAATTCACTCCAAACAAAAAGGATTTTACCATGCTTCTTCATGTCAGCTTGTGTCATGCCTTCCCACCATACCAAGGCAATGCCTCCAAGGCATAGGCTAGCCAGCTGAATCTTACTTTTTTCTGAATCAATTCTTTGCACCCTGCAATATACATCAATCTGTCTAATCCAATTATCTAGCTTCTCTGCATTCAACTCTCCATCATATATCGGCAAATCAAATTTAACATCTAATTTAATCAAAGATGTTTCATTTTTATTTTCAAGGCTATTGGGAGGTTTGGGAAGCTTTTCTACTTTCCCTTTGCCTTTAGAATGGTCATGGAGGAGAGATTCTTCTGCTCCTTTATCTTGTTTGGAGTTTGATGAATCTTCATCTCTACCTTTCTTAAATTTTCTATACATTTCCTCTACCATGGCTCTCATGGTCATGAAACTATCCATGAAATGGGAGTCTGATTCCAAGGGACTTTCTTCTGTCATTTTCCTCTTAGGATAGACTCTTCCAATTTCTCCGTTAGCTTCAACCAATTATTCTTCTCCTAATTTGAACTTTGTCCTAATTAGCATTTAATAACAAAATCCAGCACAAGCTTGTCTAACTTTAGCAACCTAGAGCTCTGATACCACTTGATATATAATTGATCTAAGACAATTAATAAGGTATTACAGACTCATGTGCATGGATGTGCCTATGTTATTTTGTGCAACGGATTGATAAGATTGCGAAATACAGGACACTGAAGCAATCAAATAAAACATAATAGAAAACACATATAAACACAATAAGTTTAATAAGGAGTTCGACCAATACTCCTAGGCTATGTCTACTAGTCCAGCCTTCAATGGTGGCCTCCCTATTATGCTTTCAAGCAGAGTTTTTACAATAGTGAGCTCAATTTGAGTCTCACACAATAGATATAAATCAGTAAGACCGTACTTGGATTCCCCAAGTCTCTGGAGTACACAGACTCTCCCTACTGAATCTCAACCTCTATTGGTCACAATGGTATGAGTCCAATCTAAGACTCAATACATGACAGGCATATACAGAGGAGTTCCCTTGAACCTCTCAAGCCTTCTCTAGAGTGCACAGACTCTCTGAATCTCTCTGTCTTTGCCTTAAATCTGGCTCGATGTTGCCTTTGCTTCTGTAGGTCAGCTCGACTTCTTCTCTCCTCTTTTGGCTTACTGCTTCTTCTCTCTCTATCAGTTTGTGCCTTTAAAGCCAATCTGATTCTTGACTGTTCATTTCCACTTCCTGGCTTTTCGATTCCCCTGCCTTTGTCCATTTGAATCCCTCTGCCCCGTGTCATCAGTCACTACATAACGTCTCACAGGTTGGTGGCCACCTATTTCATAACGGATGAGTGCTAGTTCTCTTAGACATACTTGAAATGACCGTTTTTACTGTTAGCTCCAAGAATGCCCACATAACACGACCTTCTACCAACGCATTGTCCATATTGGACTTCAAATCTTATACAACTCTACCTATTAACCTCGTCAAATCTAGTCATCCATCAGAACACATCTCTGTTGTTGATCTGGGGGCCCTAGATCCTACGGTCATTGTTCATATCGGGCGGCTAAGTCGCATGACGTTTACCTATCCGATGTGAGTGGTTTTCTCTCTCTTTTGCTGGACGCGTGGCAACCATTGTGTGGCATCGGGCAGGACTCGGTCGAAATCGCTTACTGCTCAAAGCCCCTCCGATATTTTGCCAGTTTTTGTGGGACCCTGCTTCTAACAGAATTGAAACGATATTCGTTGCATTTTATGATTTTTTGGGTCTGGGTGCTTGTGGCCTTTCCTTCTTTGAGGGGTTTGCCCTGTGATATGCGATTAGCGACTAATTGCATATCAGAAACTACCCCTGTTTCTTAAAATTACCCCTGCATTTGCTAGTTGGTGTTAGCGCGTGTTACCATGGTCCGCCACTCTGCGCACTAGATCGACGACCCTCGTTGCTCCGCGCTGATCACCAATTGCAACTGTTACGAGGATACCTCTGACAAGCTTGATCTTTATAAGACTTTGAAACTTTGGCAAGATTTTTAAAGAGTTCATGAAATCTTCAGGAGTTTTCTAGGATCCAATTTGGATCAAACCCTCATATGAGGCCAGAACGAAGCCACAAACCATTTGCGGTGTTGCCCATCCATAAGTTTCATGTTAGCTTCACGGATTGTGCACTTCAATCTTTGATCCAGATCCCAGGGTGTCTTGCTAGGCTTCATCATGATCTCCTTGAATCCCACAATTGATTTTGGCTCAGACTTAGGCCTACTAAATTCCTTATTCAACGCAGTCTGAATATCTACTAACAATGCCATCGGGTTATCAGTGCAGTACTTAATGTACCATGTCAACGTGAATTCCTGTAAAGTAGTGACCAATGTTTCTTTCTTTATCTGATCATTTGTTATACCCTGCACTTCCCGTACAGCCTTTGTGACGAACCAAAACTGGTTCGAGTCCTCATTTCCCAAACGCTTGAAAACAGACATCTTTACTGCATTCACCATATTGAATGGTGGCATAGGTGGTGGTAGTGTGGGTGAAGATGTGTGCCGGGGAGGTGAATGCAGAGGTGGGGTGGGTGGATGGGGTATTCGCGGCAACCCTCATCTTATTAACTAAACAATGCTTTGCGGTGAAGCCTGTGTTGTTTCCTCATTGTCACTCAGAGGAGGTTTGATCAACGGGCTATATTCAAGGCTTGTTCTCCCTCTATCCCTGAAGATATTTCCACTTCACATAGCTCCAAACATCAAGGTAACTGCATAAAACACTTTTCACACAAGAGCATCTTAATCCAAGTATTTAAAGACCTTAAATACTTACCTTGCAGTCCCTTGAAGAAGCAACGCTCTGCTTTGCTGTAACTGACCGAAGTATCGACCGTGAACTCTGTCACGAATCCTCCTATGATACGATCGAGCTAGTGATCGACAACGCTTGTGATATTATCTTCTGAGGCTTCCAATCTTTGCACTAACTCTGGGGTCCACACGATTGGACCGTCAAGCCTCAACCTTCCTTGGTCATCTACCAATTTAGTGATCCACTCGTATAATTCAACCAAGAAGGAAGGGAAGAAGATTTCGTGTATCTCTGTGTACATGTATCTGTCCAACCAATGTTCTTTCGTTAATCGCAATTTTTTGTTTTCTTGTGCCACAAATTTGTGGATCTTCCTATCCAACCAATCCTCAATTTCCTTCTTAGTTGGATTCCAGTGATGCGACATCACACATCTCTTTATGCAGATCCCAGTCCTGGAAACGAAACCATTTGTTGGCTTAGTGGGCCCTGACCCAGGTTCAGTGTTAATTTAGCCAAACAAATCCCTACACTACTGGTCCTTTCAGCATCAATCTGCAGAGCGTGAACTGAAGTCTCACTCGAAGCAATATGGGGGATGCTGGAACCAAGTTTCCACACCCAGAGATGGTAGTGATTTTGTTTTATGCCTTAACTCTGCCTCTGTGTAGATAGATAAGCCTTTTAGGGCTTATCGATATACTTCCCGACTCGGCCTCTAGAACTTTGCAAAGGTCTACGACTATTGTTCGCGGACCCTAACCAGGCAAATTAACCACTTACGTGCTTCTGTAATTACTCTTACGTCTGTATTTACCCAGATTGGATTAAGTATCTGATAACTTCAATATGCATTAATATGTTCTTCGCATAAACAAATATTATTACTTGCATATAGATAACAATGTAAAACATATAGATTCGTGCATCAATACAACATTAAATCATGAAACCATTATTCAACATAACATAACCGCATTTATTCATAACAGAAGTAAATAGATCAAACACAGATATTTCCAGAGTAATCTTCTTTATTAGTACTTCAGATATTCTTACAGACTCTAACTACCCTGCATACTCAGTTGTGGACTTCTACCCGAGGCCACTGTGAGCACAACTGCAGACCCTTTCTTCTATTCTAGGACTCTTTGCTCTTCTCACTAATGACCCATTACATTCATCATTATTCTCCAAAAACTACCTTAGACTCTTCTAAGACTCTCCTTTTTATACAATCCCGTGGTCTGTGGACCATGGGTGGATCTTCTAAAGCCGACACAAATTACATAAAAGAAGGGTGGAAACCCTTTATGACACTTTACATGTACATGCTCTGCTAACCACAAATTGTGGAGACTTTGCACTTTACATACAAAAAATTGGGCTTTTAACCCCAAAATCGACCCTAGAGGACCTTGTCCCAACATGCATAGATTAAATAAAATGCATAAAAAATATCCTGAGAGGTATGGGGAAACAGACTAGCTGGTGGGCCCAAACCACCCAATTTGTTGCCCTTATAAGAGCTAAATCACAATCCCACAAGCTTTAGAAGAACTGAAAACACAAAATTGAATGCCAATTTGTATTAATTTTGAAATCCTGTTACATTAATGTAGAATCATGCATAGCTTCACTCCAGTGGTCTCTATCAGGGTTCATCCCACTGGGAACACAGGCTCCTCCCTTCCTTGCCTAACAAAATCAATCCATGTTTTCCAAAATGCAATCTACAAAATACAACTATCTCCCATAGTACGCAACCTTCATATTTATAACAGCACTGCCTCCCATCTATTCGGATCCAAGGTCATCAATGCATACAAATTTAGAGTTATTCAACGATTCTGAACCAAAATAAGGAGATAAGATTGCAAATCGGATTCGAATTGATCTACAGTTTACAATAAATACGAAAACCTATATCGAACCATGAAGTATTTTCCATAATGCTATTAACAACCTTTAGCTTATAAAAGGCAGTTTGATCGAGTACTTTGACCATTGCTTTATGCAGTATCTGGGAGACTTGGATGCGATCAAGGGAACACATCAGCATATCGAACACCTGATCTTCAAAACCCATATGCCCGTTTTCCATCATGACAACTCGATGTATGAAAATCGTGGAGGTGAGAACAATATTTTCATTGTTGGAACAGTAACTACTGTTAGAACAAGAATTATGCACTTGCCACAAGGATAACTTATTATTAGTCCTAATTTCACATAAAATCCCTTCAAATCATCAAAACAAAGAGAATTCATAGAACAATAACACATTACCTCTTAATGCCTCTATAATAGCCCAACAATGCATAAAAAGGATAATAATGACTATCAATACCCAGTGCAGGCATAAGAGTCATTTAGCCAAAAGTATGAAAATCTATACAAAATGGAGGCTCAACACTCCCCCGCGCTGACCTTCTTGCACATCCTCATGCAAGCCAAACCATAGGATGGATTTCAAAATTTCAAAAATGCAAGGTTGTGGCCTAGAGCCCTACTATATTAATTGAAATGTTAGTATTATTTCCCTTCGTGCTTCTGACCATTTTAATTTCCCTTTTTTAAATCTTGTTATGGGCAATATAATACCTATCTCGCTTGCTCCAATCCTCAGCCAACTTCCGCAACTTCTCATTCTTAACACTCAGCCTGTTATTTTTATCGTGCATCTTAATGCAGAGTTTCTCATTGTATGGAATGACAGTGATGTATTCCAAGAATGAGTTTCATCATAAACATGATTCCAGACAGCCTCCACACCATAATTACCTTAATCCATAAGTGTTACATGTGCATGAGAATTCGATAGATATTCTGATCATGGTGAAAGAGAAATCATAATTACAAAATCAAGGCCTCTCTAGCATAGACATTTGCCATCAAAGTACGAGACACATCAAAAATATCTGTGCATATACCATTATCTTTATTAAAAGTCTAGGGCATGGAGTACCGAATGCAAAATCATGGAAGATGGCAGGGGGGATTACTTAAAGATTAATCATCAGCAGGGAAATATTAAGACACCGATACATAATTTTAAAATTTTCATCAAGTCTGCAAAATTATAGTCAACTGAACCATGTTATAATCCTATGAAGGCATCAAGTGCAGGAATGATGAAATTATTAAGGGAATATCTGATGTAAATGGAAAAATCATCACTTTAGTAGGATCAGTTCAAGTCATCCAAAATTGAGTGTAGGAGAGAAATAATCATTATAAAAATATTGTAGACTAGCCCCCTTTGCACCATTATGGTTTAAAATACATACCTACTATCCTACCTCAAATGAATTCCCTGTTTGTCATATATTTCTTTCTATAATTTTATTGTTTGCTCAGAGTCTTATTGACATCAAAAAAATCAAATCTTTGTTGAAAAGGTGAAATTTCAAGAAGACTACCACAAGATTTCTGCACCTACTGTAACAATCATGTACTTAGGCCATGTAGTGCTTATTTAGAGGCAGCCACAATTAACACACATTGTTGTCCATCAACACCTTGTGAGTAATCATCACTAAGTAATTGATCACTCTAAATACCATGAAAAAATTGGAGTTATGATACCAAAAGAGGGAAATGAAAATAGAACAAGATGATACCTTCCTGGATCAATCAGAAAATTCTTCATTGAACACTCTAAATTTTGTTTTCATCTAGACGCAAAACTAAATTTCTTCTTAATCCAGTACAAAGAATTACCTTCACTAAGGGTACCACATCATTAAATATTCCTAGTTTTTGAAAAAATTGAACTCAAAGCATCATGCTCAAATCATCTTAAAACCATTGTGCAAGAAATAAAATGATGAGTTTTAGGGAAAGAGAAATATAACCAAGTAAATCATAGTGTGTAGTTAACTTTGATACCAAAGACATTTCCGCACTACCCATAGGCGTCCATAACCTCCGCAGGTATGTCTTTTAACCTAGCGAAATGCCTATGTCCCACTCATTAGATATAGATTCAAAGTTATCTTATTTAATTTTAAAATTTAGATGAAGGAAACTATCCTGGCTTAGTAACTAGATGATGGCAGTGCCACTCGCAAGAAGTCACATGGATGAACATGCCGGCTCGTGATGAGACCTCCTGTATTCCAGCTTTTCAATTGAAAGCCATTACTTTGGCTTGGTGACCAGTAGTAGTAATTTCATGCATGTTAGATCTCATGATCATGGTAGGTCGGCTCATCATGAGACCTCCTGTCCTCCAATCAGTCCTTTTTAAACTCTGATTATGATTAACTTCAAAGGTTACTTAATAAGTGGGGAGGCAAATCCACTCCCTAAGAGTATGGGATGGCGTGAAAATTTTTTAAATGACAAATCATTACTGACTAGTTTCTTTACCCTAAAGATTCATTTAAGTAAGATGTCCTAGATAATGATTGAAAGACTCTTTCAGTTAATAATGCTAATGTTTTCATGAATGGCTAATTATGATCTTTACAAGAGTGGTCCATCATAGGAGGTTTTCCAATGATACCTTTTAAGGGAAACTGAAAAATATATATCTCAGATGACAACTCATTAGAGTGATTAATCATGGTCACCTTTGCAAAATCATGACGTATTAGAGTGAATCATACTCAACAAGACTTACCACAGATGTATGTGTTAACAACTAATGTGGATCAAAGGTAGTTTTAGTGGCCATACTTTGGAAGTCAAAGCCCTAATATCATTTTTGTAACATTTTTATTCATGGAATTTATTTATTCTTCTATCCTACTCTACCCTAAGAAGTGGAAGACTTCCTCTTAAGTATAGGAGTACTTCCAATGAAACCATGTGCGCAACAAGAGGATAATCCTACTCATGTTCAAATTTGAAAAATATATTCGGGAAAATACCAGAACATTAGGAACCAGCTGCATTAACTAATGTGATTCTACAAATTGTCGAATGATAAAGGAGGAGTGGATACTGACAGTCATTTGAAACCAAGATTCAATGGGATCCATATACTCTTGGTCATCATGAAAATCCTCCAAATTTCTTTGTTTATCCCCTGAAGCATAGGCTGGATTAGATGGATGTTCTTTAGTCTCTGCTTCTGATGGCTTCTCCTCATCAAGCACGATCTATAGCTTCTCAGTTTCCCTAAGAAAATCTTCTGGATCTTCATAGTATTTTCTTCTAGGGGAATGCACCTATTTCTAATTGATGCCAAAATGTGTTCTTTTTGTGAAGCAAAGACCCCAACTTCTGCTAGGATTTTAGATAATTCTTGGAATAACATCACACTTCCTAACATTTTCCTACTAGTTGGAAGATATTGTTAGGACATGGATTAGAGCGAGGGGTTCTTTCAATACCAAAAAACTAGAAGTTCACTAGCTCAAAAGTTCAATTGCAATTAAAAGAAACAAACCAAGATTGTAAGCTTAGCGAGAAAATCACCTAAAAGCTAGTTCGCAAATAAATAAACCAGAAATTAAAAAACTCATTTGCGGTGAATAAAATCACACTAAAAACTTGCTTGTAGTGAAGGAAAAAAAACCAAGCATCACACTTTGCAGTAAAAAAAATTATTCTTAAAAACACAATTGCAGTAAAGGAAAACAAATCAGGCATCACACTTTGCAGTAAAGAAAATCACTCTTAAAAACTCAATTGCAGTAAAGGAAAACAAACCAGGTTTGTGAGCTCTTTGGCAATACTGTCCAATATGATTCAGCAAGCAAGGGGAATCACACTACTCTAGAAATTCATTTGCGAAGGAAAGGGAAAAGCATGACAAATCAGTGAGGCCTTATCCTACAACACCTCCCTAGCAACGACACCAAAATGTCGAGTGCTATAAATGAAATATTTACACCAACATTTAAATTGTCAATCCGGGTTGGTAAACTTAGAGGCGTAGCATAATATATGTCATAAGAATACCTCAGGGATCTGTGAAATAAAAATCAAGCTCTTGAAAACAATTCAAAGGAATCATTCAGAAAAAGCAACAAGACTCTTCAAAGCAAAGTAAACACACTCTGAACTTACTTGTGGATCCTCTTCTGGGTTGAGTGACTCCTGCAGCAAGTCAACCTCAGTTGTCTAGGGTACAAGAGAATGTAGATTGCACTCAAACTGACAAACCATTCAAGAAATAAAGAATGTGATTTAGTTTCCAAAACTTCTCAAGGATTACTAGCAAAGAAGGAAAGCATAAAGTAAAACTAGGAATTAGAAGACAAACTCATTCCAGATTGATTTAAGGTTTATCCTAATTTGATAAAATCATTAAATGGTTCCTTTCAAATGTGAAGGTACTGTTGTTGGAAAGGAATCACATGTGCATTGCAGTATTCAATCATCAATCCTTTGATCAGGGATATTCTCAAAGAGTTTTTCTGGACACGTTATTTAAGTTAATGAACCTAAAATAAAATCTCCTCAAGTTGATCCTCATATTTAAGTTATGATAATGAGTATTGTTCTCTTAAAGCTTCAGGATTGGTTTCATATATTAATTTAAAATACTCATGAATGTCAAAACGATACGAATAATAAATCAAATAAGAACCCTCAATGATCATACCCTCAAAACTATTATCTCCATCGTTGAATCCCTGTAAGCTAAAAGTGTATTTCGTTATGTGAGAAAGAACTGAGTCAGAGTAAATAGTGCATTGAGATTTTAATAAATGCAATAAAAAGAAACTCACTGAATATACCATGTTTTCAATTTAAATTTAGAATCTCAATATGCTGAACAATAATGAATTCCAGGAAGTAACCAAACCATCAAATTCATCAATCAAACTTGTGCAATTTAACATCAAGGCATAAAGGAGAATTCTGAAATAAGATTGCAAACATATACTTAATCAAATTCTCACACGTATGCATTGATTAAACAAAATGCAGAAAAAATCCTAAGAAGTATGGGGAAAAGGAATGGCTGGTGGTCCCAAACCACCCAGCTCATTGCCCTTGTAAGAGATAAATCATAATCCCATAAGCCTTAGAAGAACTGCAAACACAAAATTGAATGCCAGTTTGTATTAATTTTGAAATCCTATTACATCAATGTAGAATCATGCAGAGCTTCTCTCCAATGGTCCCCCTTAGGGATCATCCCACTGGGCACATAGGCTCCTCCCTTCCTTGCCTAACAAAATTGATCCCTGTTTGCCAAAATACAATCTATAAAATACAACTATCTCCCATAGTACGCAACCTTCATATTTATAACAGCACTGCCTCCCAGCTATTCGGATCCAAATTCGTCAACGCATACAAATTTAGTGTTATACAATGATTATGAACCAAAATAATGAGATATGATTGTTGAGTGGATTCGGATTGATCTACAGTTTCCCATAAATACAAAAACCAGTATCGAACCATGAAGTATTTTCCATAACATTGTTAACAAACTTTGGCTTATAAAAGGCAGTTTGATGAAGTAATTTTACCATTTCTTTATGCACTATCTGGAAGACCTAGGTGCGATCAAGGGAACACATCAACATATTGAACACCTGATCTTCAAAACCCATATGCTCATTTTCCATCATGAAATCTCAATGTATGAAAATCATGGAGGTGGGAATAGGATTTGCACTACTGGAACAAGAACTGTTGTTAGAACAAGAATTATGCACCTGCCACAAGGATAACTTATTATTAATCCTAATTTCACATAAAATCCCTTCAAATCATCAAAACAAAGAGAATTCGTATAACAATAACACATTAGCTCTAAATTCCTTTTAATAGCCCAATAGTTCATAAAAAAGATAATAATGACTATAAATACACAGTGCAGTCATCAGAGTCTTTCAACAAAAAGTATGAAAATCTAGACAAAATGGAGGCTCAAAAATTCATCCAAATTTTTAGTTGGGGATATAATTTTATATATTTACTTTCATTTGCTTTAGATATATTTATTTTTCCTTATCTACAACCGATGAATGCATCGACTGTAGCCAGCCATGGTATTCCAAGGATAAGGGGATGTCCACCTAAACTTGATTGGGGTTGTAGAATTAAGAAGTCTACTGGATGTTCCCAAGAATCCAAGGAAACTATTAAATCTTCAATTACATCTTCTATTTTGATTCTATATCTATCAGCTAATTCAATTATTGTAGGTGTTGATTGAATATTTTGTAGATTTAAACTTTTCATTGTGTCTATTGCCATAACATTGATTGATGTGCCTAAATCAAATAAAATATTTGGAATTAATAATGTAGAAAATTTCTACAAATCAATCTCCGATACCATGTAGAAAATTTGACTTTAGGTTAACCCGATAATGCAATATAAATCAAAGCAGAATGCTATAACCTACTTCTACTAGCAATTTGCGGAAGCTTAAAGATTGAGTGGAACAATATAGCCAGAAGAAGAAGAATCAATGCACAATACACATGAAAATGCTTTGGGGAAAGCCTCGGCTAAAAACCCCACTATCTGTATTATCATACAAGGTGGAAATACATAGGAATTATACAAAGCCTTAGCTCTCATAGCTAGCCAGCTCTTAGTACAATCCTCACAAATGCTCACAGGCAATCTAGGCTTCTCTCCAGCCTTCCTCTCTACCCTCCAAGCTCCTATTTCCTTGCACATTTCCTCTGGGATGATCTCCTTCAACCAAGTGGAAAACTCGATTTACCAAGTGGATGATCTCCTGATCTCACACATTGTCAAAACTGCGCAATCCTCAAGGAAATATTCCTTTTGCATGCATGAGTTTTATTTATAAGAAAACACATGCAATTGATAGTACACTGTCCTTGACATTTAACTTAACTGGGCCTTTCTCAGAATAGACATGCATGAGTTTCTAATGAGGGAATCTTTAGTTACCTGGAGTACATTAGTTGAGTGCATGCATGCATCAACTGACTGTTAACTCTTTATTAGTTCCTCAAATAGTTTGGAACTAATTTAACTGGACTTAACTCAGTAAATTGAGTCAACTAATTACAACTAAAATATAACTCAATCTTATCTCCTTAATTTAAGGCTTAACTCTTGCATGACTTCAAAAAGACTTCTAACTTGAATTTCTTCAACTAATTAAGTCAAAATAACTTAATTAATTATTTCCAAGTAGCTGTTAAGAATAAATTCGATTTTAATTCACAATTTTAATTCAAGGACAAATTAAAATTGGAATATTCTTGTTGCCACATTTCAACACTCCCCCTCAACAAGAAAGGGATTATACTGTAGCAACATGATCCTCCAATCATCAACAGCTTGCTTCACCTTGTAAAGCCAATGGGAACTCACAACTGACTTGTTCTCTGGTCTCGGAACCACATCCAAAACACTGTTACGAACTATGGAGTCATACTCCTCCACCATAGCATCAACCCAAATTGGCTACTACACTGCTTCCTCAAGGGAAGATGACTCGATCTCAACACATTACCCAGCAAGGGCCATGTATCTAATGTACCTCTTAGGTGACTTCCTCTGTCTGCGTTGAGAAGATGTGCTCCCACATTCTCTCTCGCATCCTTCAACAATATGTCAGCTTCTCTTGTGTGCTTCCGTCCATCTCTGGAAGATTCTACTTGAGTGGATGTCTCCATTCCTATAACCTCTGCATGCAGCTGCTCCACATCAGTCTAAGGCTCCTCCTCCTTAGGAATCAATAGTTCCTCCACAGCTTGTAGTTGGAGTTCCCTCTCAAGGGAAACTCACATGGCCTTCTGCTCATCAAACTTGAGATCTATGCAAACCACTATCCTCCGACTAGTAGGCAAGTACACCCGATAGTTGTGAGGTGTATCAGTGTACCCCACAAGTATCCCCAACTTTTTTGTCAGCTCAAGCTTCTTCCATGCATCCTTTGTCACATGGTGATATACCGATGAGCCAAAGATCCTAAAGTGACCAACATCTGGTCTCTTACCAGAGAAATCTTCCTCTGGTGTCTTCATCCCAAATGCAATGCGGGCTTCTATTCTACAAATAGACCACTATGTTGCATGCCTTAGCCCACAAGTGAAGTGGTAGGCATTGGTCATGCAACATCGTCCGTGCTGCCCCTACAATAGTTTTGTTCTTCCTCTCGGCCACTCCATTCTGTTGTGCGTTATGAGGTGCCATCAACTCTCGTTTAATTCCTTCTGTTGCACATAAGTGCTTAAACTCTTGAGAGAAATATTCTCCACCGTTGTTGCTTCTCAAGGCCTTGATCTTCTTCCTTGACTCTTTCTCGACCAATGCTTTGAACTCACAAAACTTTGTGAAGTTTTGGTCCTTATTCTCCACGAAATAAATCCAACATTTACGAGAATAATCATCAATGAAAATCACATAATACCTTTGCTTCGCTGTGGATGCCGTCGAGAATGGTCCACACACATCAGTATGAACTCGCTCTAAGATAGCCTTTGCTTGACTATCTTGATCATGAAAGGAAGACTTGGTGTACTTTCCCAAGGTACAAACTTTGCATGTGTCAACTTGCTCAAGTTTACCTTTGGGAAGTCCTGTAGATATCTGTTGCATTATCTTCAAAGCCCCATGATGCAAATGGCCCAACCACCTGTGCCACAACTCCTCAATGTCTTGGCTTTGCACCAATTCTACTTTCATACTCAATGTTGCACAATCATCTACCTCTAGTTTATAGAGATTCTTAACTCGAATCCCTATCCTCTTGGTCTGACCCGTGGCTTTGTGTCTTAGGAACGCCTTTCCTTTACTGAAGACAACATCGTAGCCTTTTTCCTCCAACATCGTGACCGATACCAAGTTCTTCTTTAGTCCAGACACATACTTTACATCGGTCAAGGTGATAGGAGCTCCATGCTCCCTCTGAAAAGCAACCGTGCCCACTCCTGAAACACAATACTTTTTGTTTTCAGCCATATCTATGCGCATCTTGAGGTCTTTCTCCTCCAAGGCATTAAATAAACTTTTATCACTGGTCATGTGGAATGAGGCTCCACTATCAAGATACCAAACAAAACCCATCATCGATTACACCATGCATGCGATGAGGGTAAAGTCCATTTCAAACTGAGAGGCTAATGCCTTACCTTCAGATCTTCGGAGGATCCCTTCTTGGACTTCTTCGAGGGGAAATTAGTCACACAATGTCCCATATTGTGACAATTAAAGCATGTCACTTTAGACTTGTCACCCTTCTTCCCTCCATGAGAAGAATTTTATTTGGAACGGGAAGCCTTCCCCTTCCTTTTCCTTGCCTTACTTTCTAAGGCCAGATTTTCTTCATCATCATCCTTGAATGAAAAACCATCTCATGTGCTCCTCTTGATCTCCTACTACATGAGATCCGACCATAGTCATTCCTAATTTGGTAGTTTCTCCCTTCCATTCATAGAGTCCTGGTAGCTATTCCAACTCTTTGGAAGGCCAAGGAGAGCGAGGCTCACCATATCATCATCGGAAGTAGTTATTCCCACACTGCTAAGCTCATCTAAGTAGGTGGTGAGATTGTTCAGATATGTTGAAATAGTATTGCCCTTCTCCATCTTGATTCTTCGAAGCTTGTCCTTAAGTGCCAATTTCCTCTGGTCGCTACGGTTCTGGTAGAGGTCCTTCAATGTCTTCCACATTGAAAATGGAGTATCCTTCCCATAGAGACTTGAGACAATATGGTCTCAAACTCCCTCAAGGATGATCTGTCTCGCCTTCACCACACACTTCTTCCATTAAGCCAACTCTTGTGCATTAGTTGAAGCTGGCTTTTGGATTTCTTGATCAATGAATTCCTTCAAACCATTGTCTTCTAATACAACCTCCATTCTATTTTTCCATGCTATGTAATTTGAGCTACCTTCCAAGGCATACTCGAGTCTCAAGCCATAGAACGCCATTGGCCAGCCTTGAAGTATGATATGAATTCGATTTGCACCTGCAACCCTGAAATTCAAACTTCGAATTCTCTTCTTAGTATACTGTTCACATCTTTGATAAACTTGGCTCCGATACCATGTAAAAAATTTCTATAAATCAACCTCTGATGCCATGTAGAAAATCTGACTGTAGGTGAACCCGATAATGCAATATAAATCAAAGCAGAATACTATAACCTACTTCTACTATCAATTTGCAGAAGCTTAAAGATCGAGCGGAACAATATAACCAGAAGAGGAAGAATCAATGCACAATACACATGAAAATACTTTGGGGAAAGCCTCAGCTAAAAACACCAATATCTGTATTATCATACAAGGTGGAAATACATAGGAATTATACAAAGCCTTAGCTCTCATAACTAGCCAACTCTCAATACAATCCTCACAGATGCTCACAGGAAATCTAGGCTTCTGTCCAGCCTTCCTCTCTACCCTCCAAGCTCCTATTTCCTTGCATAATTCCTTTGGGATGATCTCCTTCAACCAAGAAGAAAAACTCGATTTACCAAGTGGATGATCTCCTGATCTCACACACTGTCAGACTATGCAATCCTCAAGGAAATATTCCTTCTGCATGCATGAGTTTTCTTTATAAGAAAACACATGCAACTGATAGTACACTGTCCTTGACATTTAACTTAACTGGGTCTTTCTCATAATAGACATGCATGAGTTTCTGATGAGGGAATCTTTAGTTAACTGGAGTACACTAGTTGAGTGCATGCATGCATCAACTGACTGTTAACTCTTTATTAGTTCCTCAAACAGTTTGGAACTAATTTAACTAGACTTAACTCAGTAAACTAAGTCAACTAATTACAACTCAAATATAACTCAATATTATCTCCTTAATTTAAGGCTTATCTCCTTGATTTAAGGGATAACTCTTGCATGACTTCAGAAAGACTTCTAACTTGAATTTCTCCAACTAATAATGTCAAAATAACTTAATTAATTATTTCCAAGTAGCTGCTAAGACTAAATTCGATTTTAATTCACAAATTTAATTCAAGGACAAATTAAAATTGGAATATTCTTGTTGCCACATTTCAACAAATAAATTGTCAATTGTAGCAGTAACTATTAGGATCCTAGGATCCATATATTTTTCAGTTTCAATTGTCTTTGACATTAGGATAGCTCAATGACCAATGACATGTATTATAGTGAAATCTTTCTTTCTTTTCTTAGATTTGAAACAGTATTCCTTAATTGTTTTAGCATAAATTGTAATTTCTTTGATAGCTTGCAATAAAGGAATTTTAACAAATAAATTCTTCAATTGATCTAATAAATCATGCTCAATAGGAACCATTTATTTTTATACAACTAACCTCTCTAGAAAGGGAGGTACTTTAGCACTTAAAGATGTCTTCTAATGAGCTTTCATATTTTTAGATGTTTTATGGTTGTTGTTGTGCTAGTTTTTCTTGGAATTTCTTCAATCTCTTCTTGTTCTTCTATGGTTACATGAGTTTATTTTTGGAATACCTTTCTTGAACTTAAGTGAATATTATTAATCAAACAATTTAATACATGGGAAGTGTTTCTTTTGAATTATACACAAATTTATCTAGTTTTACATGGGGATTTTCCATTGGCATGGCTGATAATTAAGTAGGTCTACACTGAGGTTGATTAAAGGGTAATAGAAGCTAATTCTAAAGTTGGGTTATTTGTGGTACCGAAATTTGTTTCTAAACATTTTGAGATGGTTGAAATTCTTGAAATGGTGGTTGTTGTTGGAATGCTTTTGGGCATGTGTTATATTCTTTGCATGTGTTATATATCTCTCTCTCTCTCTCTCTCTCTCTCTCTCTCTCTATATATATATATATATATATATATATATGGACCCAAGGATGGGGGGTAGACCCATGGATGGTAGGCAAACCCACCCATGGTATATAATGCATTGTAAGATTGAAATGAATAATATGAAAAAAACAATTTGGTTTTCCTGGTTTTGGGTTCAAAGAGAAAAATCTCAGCGCATATTTTATTTTCTCGCCATTAATTTTTTGTTCTTTTTTTTAAGAATCTATTTGTAGGTAATTTCTGTACAGGGTTAAAAAATTCAAAATAGTGGTTGGAAATATGGTTGATAAGGTTGTTGGAAAGTTTATTGATAAGGCTGTTGATATCGATATTGGTATGGATGTTGATTTCCATATACTTTTCCTCTGCAACCTTGTTGATAAGGTTGGTTTGGAGGTTGCTGAGGTGGCCAAACCTGCCATGGCATAGGCACATTATATGTATTTTGATAATATGGAAGTTGTGGATTTGGATCTAAAGATGTACCTATTGGTTGACACTATTAAGGTATTCTTCGGGTTGCAACATTATAAAATGATTATGATCCTTCACTTTCCTTCTTGTTTGTTTCCTTTAGTTCCACTATTGTCAGAAAATTCTCCATTGAGTCTCTTTCTGCACAAATCCCACAAACATCAATACTATCCAAAGGACATTCACATAAGGTATGTTTCTTTCTGCATTTTAGACAAAATATAAACAAGACTTCATTTTGTTATTCTTGTATCTTTCTAGCTTTTAATGTATCAATTTGAGAACCAAGAGTACTTAAAAGATCAATTTTAAATTTTTTTAGTAAGTTGCCAAGTTAATCTCTGGTGACTCCTCCAGAATCTGACTTTGTTACTTTTGAAAGTGCATCTCTTTGTCCCTAACCATACTTTTTTCTTCCTCTGGAGTATTTCTTACAAAATTCAATGGTTTTATCATAAGGTAATTGAGAAATATCCCTTGCCCCCATAATATTGAGGAAATCTATATATTAATCCTCGATTCCTTGTAAGAAGAGTGTTCATACAAATTTAGGACTTAGATACTTTGTTGTGTTTTTTTCAAATTATATGTAAATATTTCTAAGTAATCTTCTAAATTTTCATCTTCTTGTTGTCTTATTTTGAAAATATCTTATTTAGTGCTTCGAGATTGACAATAAAGTTGATATTTCTTTAAAAATGTTTTTCTCATATCATCCCAATATAATATTGTTAACTCTCCTAATCCCATAAACCATTTTAATGAAAATCATTTTAAGGTAGCAGGAATAGATGAAATTTTTGAGTTCCATGCATTTACCCATATGTACGACACGCTATATCAAATTTGAATAGGAAAACATCAAGGTATTCAATAGGCATAACATAAAAGCTTGGCATAACAGAAGGATGAATGTTTTTCATTTTTTACTTCCATTCCTAGAAACGTTGGTGCTTCTAGAATAGGAAATATGAAAGTAATTGCATCTTCTTGTTCTTCTTTATTAGTTCTAGGTCTTCTTCCTCCCGTAGTTGATGCTCCTCCTTCATTGTGTTATGTTTTCACTTTTGTTTCTCTTTCAATTATTTCCCATTCTTCTCTTACTTTTCTTTCTGCTTCAAGTACTTGTTTTTCATGTTCTCATTTGTCTTTTGATTCCTTTTCTTTTTTCTCTCATTCTCTATCTGTCATTTTTCCTTCAAAATAAGTTTCCAAATATTCACTATAATCAAAATATCCTCTTACTAGTTCACTAGTTAACTCAGGTTGTTTGGTTTCTTCAAACACTAGATGAGGGATTTGTTCACTACTCTCAACTTTATCCTCTCTTTGAAGTTTTATTTCTTCATATACTAATTGAGGAGTTTCTTCTCCTAATATTTCTATTGAAATTTTTCCTTGTTGTTTTTTCTTGGTTTGGTGTGCTAACAATACTTGTCTCTCTACAAATTTTGACTATTTTCCTTCGGATACTTTTTGTTCAATTTGTTCACTAGGGTTTTTAACAACAAATAGTGTAACTTTTTCAATTTGTTTTTGAGTTTTGATGTCCTAGCTACCACTAAGGGTTGGTCAGTAGTGGGGGTTTTGTTCTAACATACATACCTTTTTCATCTCTAGGTTTATGCATAAGAAAAAATCTAAATTTAATTAACTCGAAATGTGCTTCCCAAAAAAAAAAAAAAAAAACAAAAACAAAAACAAAAACAAAAACAAAAAACAAAAAACAAAACAAAATAAAACAAAACAAAATCCAAAAATGTTGGTCTAATTTAGATATCTAAACTAGGACATGTTTTTATATCAATCTAGTGTTCATAAATTGTTATGAAACCAACGCACAAAAAGATAGAAAAGAGAGATAAACGCCTAAGAATTCAGCCTCTTCAAGGGGGCAACCTCCTTTACATTACACAAATCAGCAATTCTTGGATGATACAAATGACAAGACCTCCTTTCTATATATAGGAGTCTAAGGGGTCATAATATAATCAAAGCCGACATAACAATAATAATGTAAGGGCACAATAATAACAATAGTGGGCTTATATGGGGCACAATATTAACAATATGGGGACTACATGGGCACAAAAATATAATAAAGGGGTTGTGCTAATAACAATAAGGGCTTACACTAGTAGTATAGGGACCTAACATGCCTCTCTCCTTCAAAAAGTGTTGTCCTCAACGCTTGAGTAGTTATTGATGCTTCTGTATAAAATTCTCATCCTTCCATGTGGAATCTTCAACGGGTAAGTTCTGACACTTGATTATATACTCTAAAATTGATCAATTCGATAGCTGTCAACTTCTTGCTTCTGTGAATGCTTTAGGTTCCAATATGATTTTTCCTTCCTTGTCAAGTTCTGGCAATATTGTTGGAATTGGGATCTTCGACAACTTTTGAATGATTTCCCACCCTACATCGCCATTCTTCCATTCATCCCTTGCTTTATTTATCAAATTTGGTTGGATAATTATACCAACCTCTGCCATTTCTACAACCATATGTTCAATTTCACTCCTTTGGGAATATGGATATCTATAAGGCCTGATGTTTGGAGGAACACCTCTTGGAATCAAATGAATAGCATGATCATGATCACGAATATCTGGGAGACCTTTGGGAGTCTCAAATACCTTGGAATGATTGTCCAAGAATTTTTGGAGATCTGGAGAAATAGATGATTTCGTTGTGGGAACCATTAGAGAACATAATTGTGCAATTACACCTCGTTGTTTTTTCTTTAGAAGCTTTTTCATTCCTTTAGAGTTGTTTATCTTTCCTGGTTTCCCTGTGATACCCCTTAATTCAACTTCCTTTCCTTCCGAAGAAAATTTCATGCAAAGTTCTTGAAAATTAAAAGCTAGTGTACCCAAGGATTGTAGCCATTGGACTCCTAGTACAACATCAGTACCACCCATTGGAACAGAAATCATTGGGCTATTCAATACATATTCTCCCATGGATAGCTTGATATTATGGCACTTTCTAGAGCAATTTATGGTTCCTCCACTTACAACCGTCACTTGACACTCTGGTGCTGGATATAGGAAGCAATTCAATTCCTTGGCTATCTTACAATGAATAAAATTATGGGTACTACCTGAATCAATCAACACTATTACCTTTTTCTTCTTGATATGTCCTTATATCTTTCTAGTTTGAGGAGTGGTAATCAGACCAATGCATTACAAGATATGGTCGGATTCATTTCTTCTTTCTTTGGGGTTGGTTCCTGGTGAGTATCTTTTACTTTTGATGTTTCTTGATAATTTTCTTCCTAATATTTCACTGCTTGAACCTTTTTCTTCTTGATATGTCCTTCTATCTTGAAAGTTTGAGGAGTATTAATTCTGACCAATGCATTACAAGATATGGTCATATTCATTTCTTCTTTCTCTGGGGTTGGTTCCTGGTGAGTATCCTTTTCTTTTGATGTTTCTTGATACTTTTCTTCTTGATATTTCACTGCTTGAACCTTCTTATTCTTGATATCTCCTTCTATCTTGAGAGTTTGATGAGTGGTAATTCCTTCCATTACAATACAAAATATGGTCGGATCCATTTGTTCTTTCTCTAGGGTTGGTTCTCGATGTATATCCTCTTCTTTTGATGTTTCTTGATCCTTTTCGTCATTAGGAGGCCTTTCTTGTGGCAGCTTTGTCCCACCTTCCTTCAAACTTTCCATGTCTTTCTTCGAATCTTCCATGCCTTTCTTCCAATATGCTTTCATACCCTTGATATCAGCGTCCATGGCATAGATAAAACTATTTATATTTTGCTTCTCTAGAATATCATTTACCCTTATATTCAATTTTTGAAAGTCCTCAATGTGCTTTGCCATTGAACCCTTTTGTTTCAGATTTATCAATTGCCTAAGGAAGGTGTTGCTCTTGGTATCCTCATAATGTGCTATCATTTCCTCCGTGAAAATTGACCACGTGACAAGTGGTTTACGAGAAAAAAGCCCTTTATACCATAAAAATTGATTCGTTTCTAAATAATTAGATGAAATATGTACCTTTTGTAATAGTGGTACACCATGTAGATCAAAATATTTCTCCATTTGTAGTATCCAATTTACCGGATCCTTGCCATCAAACTTCCTCATCTCGTTTTTTCTTGATTTTAGGAGCTCGATCTTGAAACGACTGTAACTCTACAATTTCATATCTTTAAGTTCTAATTTTTTTCCTGTAATATCCCTCTGAGTCCTTTCTCTAACCCTGCAAGTCTGATCAATATTGGATATTGCAAGGAAGAGTTATGTCAAATCTCCCACGATGACCTGATTATAGACTAGTTTAGTAGAGCAAAATTGTACGAAGTTCCACGTGTCATATTTTTCAATCTTAGGTTCTGAAAATTATACCCAAAAAAAAATAAAGTTCATCCTCTTTCTTTAACGTCTTACGAAATGTCAATCTGATGCTCAAAGAGAAAGTTATGATGATTTTTCCAAGGTCACCCATTTAGGATTTAATTTGGGAGCCTGCAAAAACCCTAACTTCCTCAAATCATATATCCAAAAATATAACGAGCCAAGATTTGAAATTCTAATGCAAGGTTTAGCCCGATTTTTTTTCAAATGGGTTTTTTTTTAGCTTCTAAAACTTCGTAGCGAAAATGTTATAGCAAAAATTCCATGATGACCTATTTTAGAGGAAATTCTGGAGCTTGCAAAACCTCTAATTTCCTCAGATCATATATCCAAAAATATAGCAAGACAAGATCTGAAATTCGGACTTGAGGTTCAATGGGATTTCTTCTCAAATGGGTTTTGTGTTTCGCTTTTGAAACGTTGCAAAAAAAAAGTTAGAATGATGATGCCATGATGGCCTATTTGGAGCAGTGAAACCCTAGAATCCAAAGCTCTGATACCAAATTGTATGAAACCAGCTCACAAAAAGATAGAAAAGAGAGATAAACGCTTAAGAATTCAGCCTCTTCGAGGGGGAAACCTCCTTTACATTACATAAATGAATAATTCTTGGATGATACAAATGACAAGACCTCCCTTCTATATATAGGAGTCTAAGGGGTCATAATATAATCAAAACTGACATAACAATAATAATGTAAGGGCACAATAATAACAATAGTGGGCTTCTATGGGGCACAATAATAACAATATGGGGACTACATGGGCACAACAATATAATAAGGGGGTTGTACTAATAAAAATAAAGGACCTAAGATAAACTTTGAAGCACACTATAGTATGTAAAGAATTAAGTTAGATTGATTTTCACTTCTAAGTCAAAACTAGCAGCTAAGTCCAGGGAGGATGAAACAAAACTTTTAATCTATTCACACAAGCTTGAAATAAAGTCACACTAACTTGACTTAAGAAGAATTCATACTAGGCATATTTTAGAATCCCTCACACAAATCCAAGTTCCATATGAAATCATATTCAAAATGCCAATTTTTCACTCAAATAATGGGAAATAAAAATGATTGAAAAGGGGTTCTTAATAAAAGAGTTGACTAATGCACTAGGGCCTTCCTTTTCAGTGAAGGCAAGTGGACACTTTGGTATCCTTTTAATCCACTTAGTCAATTTTGACCCAATACTAGTTAAGAGGATGAGAATGCACTATAGCCTTCCCCATCTATCAGAGTGAAGATGAGTGGTCACTCATAGTCTTTTACTCATCCCCTTCTCCAACATGTTTACAATGATCACTCCATTCTAGGAAAGTAGTAAATAAAAGTAGGGAACTACGATGTTTGAAATATTCAAGGAAAAAAGGTAAAGTCTTCAAGAGGTTGGTATATTCTTCTACTAGCAAATTGGTTAATGGCACTCCTAGTACCTTGGTTACTTTGAACAATTAGGTTGATTTTTGAAACAAAAATTGATCTATGATAATAAAAAATCAGAAATGACATTGAAATCTATGGATATGGGCAAGAATGCAAATTCAATGATGCAATGGAAGAGTCACATAGCTTATTAAATGCAGCTATGATGTTTATGATAATCTTAACAAAGTATATCAAGCCAATCAAACCAAAATATCTAATATAATCAAATCAAAGTATATCTACTCAAATCAAGGTATTCTAATCAAATATAAGTATGTATAATCAATATATACTTTATAACTAGTATCTAATCAAAGTCTAAATAACTAGGAACTAGTAATTAGTAACTAGTAACTAGTAACTAGTATTTAGTATTTAACTAATATTTATATTAACTATGATATTCAATGAAATTCTTCAACTAATGGATATTTTATAATCCTCATATACATTTAAACCTTCAGCAAGTGATGTATTCCATTGATGCAAAATTGAATAAGTATGACTAGTATGCAATATTGAATATGACTATGCAAGAATATGACTACTATGCTAATTACATTACATTAAATAACCAAATTTTAAAATTTATATTAAAACAATGTTGAAAAATCTAGAAAATGAGTATTATATTCATGAAACAAAAAGGGAAAAACACATATAGACAATTGTTCAAAAACTAGCCTTTAAGGTTTATCTACATGCTACCCAAGAAGTTAGCCTTATAATGTGATTCAAATATGAATGTATAGGGATGTAATTAGTGGATATAAACATTGAAATATGATGAAAACAATATAAAACAACGAGCATTTTCTAGGATATTTTCATAGAAAGAACATGGTGTACTGGCTCAAGAAATGGGGGCCCTCCATGCCTCAAGCAAGCACACAAACTTAAATTTAACCATAAGTTAAGACTTAACCAACATTTGATTATTTGATGACAATAGATAATAACAGTATGAAATCCAACTTTAAATCCTCAGGTCGAAATCAAAGTCTTCAAATTAATAACATATCTTTTGCAAGCCAAGTTACTTGCCTCTATAGGCAGAAATTTAACAAAATATCCATAAATCTTGTTCAAAATTATTTGCAAGTTGTTGTAGTAATAAGATATGATGTTGTCTCCTTGTTGGTTTCTCAAATTGCGGATCTGATTTTTAAAACTCGAATTTGGGCATTTTTAGCAAATCATTCTATGTTTGAGTTGTCAGGGTGTTTACATTGATCATGCATCAGGAACCTTGGGACAATTTTAGGCCGAATGAATATGTATATCACCATCTCATGATACCTATGAAAAAAACCCATGTCTTTGTTTTATCTATCTCGCCTACAAATATGACAATAAAGGATGAATTGCAAAATCTACTAAAAATCTACAATTGCCTTTCACAATGCAATTAATTACAAGAAATTTAAATAATTAAAAATTCAATGAAAATACCTTAGGAAAGTGTTATTATATGAAAAATATGGGAAAATATCGTCATAAACAATGAAAAGATATGTTTTTAAATCAAAAGAAGTAAAAAACCATAGCAGTAGTTTTGGTCAAAAGGAGTACTAACACTAGTTATAAAATCTAAATGTAGTTTCTCATTATTGACAAATGTTCATCACTTAGCACACCATGGGCCACTATTTGCATGCATGTGTAACATAGTTGACAATGGTGTATGTGTAGGTCAATGAGATGTGAATAAAGGATAGAACATGGTGCAAGTGGTTGAACTTCAATGCACAAATTATTGTAGTGGTTTAAATGGGTACAAGAGCATTGTCCCTTGATTGTACCTATTAGTAGTGATATGAGGTGCTTGTTGGACACCATGATGACCATTTTTCACAACAATGTGGGGGGTGCAAGGGTTATTAGTTTTGGTTGGAGTTAAGGATAAGCACTTTATAGCATGAGTGAGGTTGTGGTTTAGATACCCTTAATTTCACTTGGATAAACATTGGAGACATAAATGATCACAATTGTCATTAACAATTAAGAACATTGGTATAGGTAGTAGGTTCAGTGCTAGTCTCTACAATCCTATAGGACATAAGGAATTAAATTATGATTGGAGTCTTAGGATATGCACTATAATCAAGAAGAGGCTTACACTCTTCTTTAAGGGTTGAAGTGTTCTCAGCTTGGAAAACTTCCTTTGTCGTCATGGTAGGAGATTCTTCAGCCATAATCCAAGTAATGCATAACCCTTCAAGGATAGAAAACCAAAAAATCACTTCAATAGTATTCAATATAGAACAAAAAGTGGTAAGGCTACAAAAATTAAGTTCTTTCAATTTCTAAGGGATTTAAATGCAAAAGCAGGCCAATTAGCAAGTGAATCATTGAGAAGAAAAACTTGGGTATTAAGGATCAATGGTTAGGCATTATGTCAATCCATTTCATATGACTTTGTTGCAATGATAAATAAGCACACTAAATTTATGAAGACACATGTTCACCATAATTCAACCCATACTTCCAATAAATTTTATTAGCATGATGAAACTTCTCCTTATATCACACATTTTCAATTGGTAGCATAGATGTATTGTTGAATGCATCATAGGTTTATGTTTTTATAAAGGTGGGACACTGACATTCTAATGGGGTGTAATATCCTATTTTTGACCCTTGTATTTTCAATGTATATTTGTGTATTTTATGAATGGACAAGAGTGAAACAATGGAAAAACGTAAATATTATACATTAATGATAAAAATGCATCATCGATTGTAGATGTAGAAGGACAAGAACATGGGCAATATGACTCCAAAAGAGACGAATGAAAGGGGGATTGGGGGCTCCAAGGGAGATACATAAAATAATAGTATTTTTTTATCCCAAATCCTTTATCTCATTATTTTTTTTATATAAGGTGGAATTGGCAACTAGAATGCTCTATCGTTTGCACCTCCATAGATACCATTGCACTACTACTGCTATAACCGTTTGTCTCAACATAATAGCTTGCAAACCATAATAGGTGATTTAGATAGAATTCAAAGCAAAGTAGGAGGCATTAACATCATTAGTCCCAACAACTTAATCTACCCTTGACAAGCACATTTATCTCTTTTTTTTCTATGTCCATTATCTTATATTTAATCCTTTATGACCTTGGGATCAATTTCCAAGTAGGAAGTTGTAAACATGCAAATATAATATTTTCCTTTAGTTGTTGGGGGTATATTTTTCCATTATACCTTCTTGAGTTTTTTTTAGAGCCTAATTTGTAAAACCATGACCTATACTATATTGAGTGTGGTTATTATGAATTCCATGTGAAAATTGTGCCCATTTTCATAAGGAATTATTTCCATTAAGGAAAAATCATGGGGGATTCACTTTATCAACTTATGACATAACTTTCTCACTCAATGGATTTGGATATTAAAGAATATCCATAGTCTTAGTAGATAGTGAAAAAATTCAACACCCCATATCCCCAACAACAACAAAAAATCCTTTTGTTGACCACATCCCCCCTATTGTATTTGTTTCTTGAAGGAAGTTTATGGCTATGAAACTGCAGTGAGAAACCAACTCAACCAACTTTAGGTTCGAGCTAGCCCCCGAACCAGAGGAGGCTCCCTCAAGTGTCATGAGGATTTTAATTATGCTCACTATCATTGAACTGCAACCTATGAAGCATAATGGCCAGATCTAGGGTTTGGTGTACATGTTTTTGTCGATGAGTCACAAATCCATGCTTAACAAATAAATCCCTCTTCTTGAAGAGGCCTTATCAAAGTGCTAGCATTCAATTATGACATAATAAGATAGATTGAAAAGCTTTTATAGGGGAATAGAAGAGAAATTAGATAATCAATTATCCTCCCTGAATACCCAACCATCTAACTAGAATTGAAGTGTGTAGAAGAATCTCTACAACAAAACATCAATACATTTAAGTATAGCATAGAAGCAAAAATCTATTGATTTTTAGGTAATCAATTAAACAAATTGTTCAATCTTTAACTCAGTATAGAAAATAACTTTTTTATGGATGTTGATGAGGCTGATACTTAGCCCAGCCCTTCCTAATGTCCTACACTGCCTCAAATATATGCAGAAATAGAATATGTAATTACAGGAAAAGACATACATAAGAAACAAATTCTGCCATTAACTAGAGCGAGAAGCCTTTGATTAAAAACTATATAATAGCAAACTTTACAAAAATCTTAGGGTTTTAGCATCAAACACCAACCCTTTTACATTGCAAATTAAACAATATATATGATAAATAAATCCTAAAATTGTTACTAGTCTATTGGAAACAAATCCTAATAATAAATTAAAAATAAACACAATATTTAGTTTATTGTATGAAATTTGGAATTCAAGAAAATCCTCTGCCTTAGAAATCTGCAAATGATCCTTTAACTGCTTATATTCCCCTTGGAATTTGATTTTTTTTTTTTAATTGACTATTGATTCTCCTCCTTAGAATTTGGAAGTGCTTCTTAGTTACTAAATTTGTGCTTGGGAGTTTGGATATGCCTCTATTGCCGAGTGTCTTGATGATCTCAACATGCTACTTGAGATCTAGGATGCCTTTGATGTTGAAAATGCTCTGTCAAGAAATTTGGATCTAATATGTAGTCAACTTAAACTTTGTCACCTATCCTTTTATTTTAACCCACAAGGTCTCTTATTCTTGAACTAATCTTCGAATCTTGAACAAACCAGTGACTACCAAATATGTGCCTTGAAATTTTGAAATGATCAATTGTTTTTCATGATATAAATCTAGAATTTGATATTTGATCAATTGGAAAGTGCTACCTACCCACAAAATCCGAGAGATAATATTTGCTCAAGATTTATTAAATTATTTCCAGTTTTAGACCCTTTGAATGTTGCCTTTCTTTTAATCTCCAAGTATTTCTTTAGAATGCTCAATGGGGTCTTTATCCAGCATCTACAGATCTCCTTTATCATTCGTAGCCTTATCAATTAGATTCTCTATTTGTTGACAGGTACCCTGAAAACGATAGATTTGCATACTAAAAATTTCTCTAACAAATGCCTCTCCAACACTTTTGTATCTCTATGTGATGTTGTTGCACATGTATAGAAACATGATTTTTTTAGTTTGGAAGAGAAAAATTCATCTTGCACATGTGTTGTGGTGAATTGCAGCGGTGAAAACTATCATGTTCAATTTTCAAGTGGCAAAATTCACGGCATAGAAAGAATTTCCAGTATAACAATAATTTTCTTTAATAATTATAATTTTATTAATTCCTAATCAATATATTAATTAATCAATTAATAATTATTATTATATTTTAATCATCATTTTATGGGACAATTAATCAATAACAATTGGTCATTATTATGAATTATTATAACTATAAAATTAATTATTAATCATTAATAATAATTATTAATTTGTTTGTTATATTAATTAGTTAATATGACTTAAACATATTAATTAATTAATTATTATATTAGTCAACCCTAAGCCTAATCACCTAAAAAAAATTTCTAATATAAATTAATTTTTTTTTATAATAATTATATTAATATATTAATTAGTTTATTAATTAATTAATTAATTAATTATTATTATATTTAATTATTAATAATATTTAATAATAATTAATTATTTATTATACAATATTAATTAATTATTTATAATAATTGATTTCTATGAATGTAGTTTCATTCTAATTTAATTTGATTAATTAATATTTTAATTATTAATATCATCTTTGTTTAAGGAATTAGTAACTAATATGAATAACAGAAATTATGATTATGATCATTAGGTTTAATAATTAATTTATTGTAAACATATTAATTATTTATAATGATTTACATGTATAACAACAATATTATTAATATTAATTAAATATTTATTATAAAAATTAATTATTTATAATAATTAATAAGAATAAAATATAAATAAAATATATAAATATATAAATATATAAAATAAAATAAAAATATATAAAATAAAATTAAAAATTCCCAAGCCGACTCTATGTTCTCTATTATTATTCCTCCTCATTAGTATTTATTAAAAGTTTTCTGCTCTTGTATCATCATTCTTCAACCCTGATGATGGATCCCACTTGGGATTTGAAACGTTGGTATAAAGATGTTGAAACTGTGGATTCTCCGATCAATAAAAACTCAGGGTTTGCAATAGTTAGCCTTACAATGGAACCAAACCGTATGAGGAAAATACTACCATAGAACTTAGTATCCATTGATGGTATAATGGACAAATTTGAGTAAAAATATCATAAGAGAAGCCTAGATTCTAAAAACTTGCTTGATGGACCATTTCTTTTGAAGCTACAATAGATTTAACCATCTTAAACTTTTCATTTAAATGATTATTTTGTTTGTTATAGCGTTCAACTTGACTGTGAAATGCTAGGAATATTCCTCTATCACCTAAATGCATGTTATGTCCTCTACGAGTTACAAAATAATTGAATACTACAAAAGCAACCCAGAATGCAATCCATCCTCATGAACCTATTTTTAGTAGAAATAATGTTTTCATTTGTGATCAATATTCTTTTAGGTTCACCAATTATGACACTAATCTACATGATCATGAAAATATTTCTCTTTTAAAGTAACGATAGTTTCCTCACTATTCATGGTCAGAAGCATAAGAATCATCAATCAATTTAGAGTCTACATGTAACTTCTTTGGCCTTTTACCAAAATACATAAACTATTATACCAAGAAGTGACCTTAGTTTCCAATTGAATAATTTCCTATTGATGATAATCACTTATAGGTTCTGTGCTTGGCATACTATGTAGTTGATTGAATTGTTGCGCAACATGATTTGGACCAGATAACATTCATACATGGACCTCCACATCCTCATTAGACCGATTAGGTCCTTCCACCAATGCTTCTACAAGAACTGGTTTCTTCATAGATCAAAGTATACGCACTTTCATACACCCTTGTAAGAACATCTTCATACTCCCAACCATCCTCATCATCATCATATTTTTCCATCTCAGTTTCAAGTTCTAAATTTGTCTCTTTAAAAACAGAGATGTCTGACTCAAGTCTTGAGGGCTTATTAATATTTGGTACACTTTCAATGCAAAAACCATATGAGGAAGGTGCAATAATTGATGCAAGAATTCAAGGGAACCTAACAATCAACAAAATGGAATTCATTCACATTTATAACATCAAGCAATCAAGGAAAATCAATATCAGGGATAATATTAGCTAAAAAAAATCGACTTTCTAGAACTGCGTAATCGGTTGGATGAATTTCAACATCCTTAGAACAAATATTCAAAACTTTCCTAGGCTTCAAATTGGAAATAATATGCTAGTTAGCTTTGTGAACTGGCTAGCGCAAAGTATAGCCAGAAAAAATACCACTCGAGAAACTGAGCTTCTGAATATTTATTTAGTTAATGGTTACATATCTTGAAAATCTAAACTTTATGACGTTTATCTCACTAATATAATTCCATAAAATGAAAATGTGATCTCCAAAACTTTGTAATAACATAATGCCCAATCTGTTTAGAAAACACCATCAATAACAAAGGAGATATCCACCAATGGTCTACCAATTATATTTCTGAAATCATATGGAAATTATTCAAAAGATCTTAGTAAAATCTCATGCCTCTTATTTAAGTCAAATAACATTGAATATATGATAGAGCTTAAACTGCTCTAGGAGCCTTCAAGAACTTCCACAAATTGATCAACACGAATGAAATCAATAAAAATTAAGATCATTGTATCTTCCATCACAAAGTCTGGATATATAGCCTTCATAAAACATGCAAGATCTCCTAAACCGTTCACAATTTCACAAAATTTCTCGTGAGTTAGCTAATTGACCCTATTCTGCACAAAACACATGTCTCGAATTTTTGAATTTCATGTTCATTTACCCAGAATCTGGACTTGAAAATCATTGTGTGAAACATCCACGAATTTTGACATCTGAGATTCTTATTTGTGCGCCCTTTTCTATTTGTTTCTTCACTGTTATAATGCATTTCAGTGTCATTCCTACCAGTGTTGAGTTCAACACTATAAGTCTCCTACATGCTACTTGAGGGAACTTTACCAATTCCATCTTCATGAATTCTAATGATAATAGCATTTATCTATGTTGAGAATGCAAATGTCTGCAACAAAGTTCCATGGCCAAGGCTTTAGATCTCCCTTCTTGCAGAGCTTCCAATTGGGCATATGAATACACACACGATAGAAATGAACTAAGATTAGAGGAAATTTCAGCCTTAAAGTGGCCTCCTAAGGAAAAATCAAGAAATTAATAAAAATATGCCATGTAGACAATTTTTTAATATTACTTTTTTTTTCGATCAAAGTTCTCTTTTATATTACTTTACTTTTATCTATGTTACACAATATTTATTAGCACAAGTTCTAATATTTTTTCATCTATTTTTCTAATTTTTTACTTTTATCGAAATACTTCAATATATGACACTTTTATTAAAATAAATGTTTGTATATATTTTATATTAAGCTAATTTTTTTGGTGTTTTTTAAACAATATTGTCTAATGAAACCACAATTTCACCTCAAATATAGCTTTTTTTCTAGAATCCAGTAATTTGTCCTTTCTAGAAAATGTTTTTAACTATTTTATATTAATTTTGTTTTAACTATTTAACTATTTTATATTTAATTATATCAAACAATTAAACAATTTTATATTAACTATTTAACTATATATTTTATATTTTTTCTAGAACATTTATATTTTATATTTAACTATATATTTTGGTGTTTTTGTGGGGGGTGGTTATTAATGTCAAATGGATCCTCATTTTTAATTTATATTTTTTCACTAGTATGAAGATTTGCATTGCATTGGTTATGTGTGAGGGACATCAAAAAAAGAGCTCTGCAATCTGATCTAGGGTTTGAGTCAGGGTTTGGCATTGGTAACCATGGCGAGTTGTGGAGGAGGGAGTTCTGCTCCCTCCTACAGTCAAATAGTTGCGAACAAAAGCAAGGAAACTGATTTGAATCGCTTCAAGAAACCAATGGAGGTGATAACTGAGGACATTAACATAGGAAATATCAAATCTCACGAGCAGAGAGAAAATCATGAGGAAGATAGTAGGGAGAAGAGGAAAGAGGGAAGCAGTCAGAAAGCTACACCTATGAGGGAGATAGGGGTCTGCAAACCCAAGTCGATCATTACTCCTTGGGTTGTTTTAAGTGACCTAGCGCTACAGGTGCACAAAGATCACATGGTGGAACATCAAATGGTGGAACATGCAATCATATGCAAATTTATGGGGATTTGGCCGACAGAGAAGGCCTTACATGCATGGATAAGTAAACACTGAAAACCTAAGGGGGGAATAAACCTTCACCTTGCATCCAAGGGCTTCTTTATGGTGTTTTTCATGAGTTTAGAAGATAAAGACAGAGTGTTCGAGGGAGGACCCTATTTTTATGCTACTGCAGGTCTTTACATGTGACCATGGGTGATGAATTTTTCCCTAGAACAAGAAACGTTCACTTCAGTACCGATATGGATAAGATTATACTCCCTTCCTTTAGATTATTGGTTGTCGGAGTCTCTAAAGGCTATCGGCAACAAACTAGGGCATTTTATAAAGACATCAGAGGTGACATTAAGAGGAAAATACACTTCCTTTGCTCGGATTTGTGTGGAAATGGACCTATCCGGGGCACTCTTGGACAAGATCATTTTAGAAGTTTATGATGAAGAATGGGTGCAGGGGGTGGACTATGAGAATGTCCCATTTAGGTGTCGTAAGTGCCATGAACATAGGCACCTATACAGAGACTGCCCATTAAATAAACTGGAAAGCAACAAAAAAACCACCACAAGCAAATATCCCAAGGGTTTCACTAAGGTGGGGGGAAAGGGAAAGGAGGAAAGCGGTACCAATAGAAAATCAATGAGGACGGGCAACTGAGCCACAATAGTTTCAAAATCTTAGAAGAAGAAGTTGGAAACAACGGGGCAAACCAGAAATCAGGAACTAAAACCAATGAGAAGGATAGGGATACTAGCATGGAGGATATACCAGAGAACAACCAGCAATAGGATGATCTATCGATCATTGTGGAGCTCAGTAGGGACCGTGAGATGACCCAAAGTGAAGTGAGAACGGAGGACCATAAACTACAGGAGATTCTTGAGAGGGAGAGCTTGGATCTAGAAAAGTTTCTAGAGCAGGGTATTACCAAAGGAGTTGACTCCCTTCCAAAATAGGAGTTTGACAGGGTTCAACAGCTCTTCCTATGGAGATCCCAAGCTAAGGGTTCTGGAGTCAAAAGAAACCATGACAGCCAGGAAAATAGAGGGATGAAGACAATGGAGGAAACATCGGGGCACTCTTCCAAGAACCCGGGTAGGAAAAGAGGAAAGAAGAGACAGAATGAGCTGCTGACAGAATGTGGAAAACTCATTATCAACTCAAGTAAGATGAAATATCTCACCAGTTACTCTTTTACAAACCTTTCTTCATGAGTCTTACAACCTGGAATATTAGGGGCCTAGGAAGTAAAAGGAAACAAAGAAATCTCAGCAATAGAATAAAAGAAGAAAAACCAGATATGGTTTTCATTTAGGAAACAAGTGATCGATGGATAAAATCAGAGAAATACATAAAATGGTTAAGTAGGTATGAGTATCTAGAGGTAAAGGCATACAACTCGGTAAGATGGATTCTTACACTTTGGGATCCCCAAAAACTTGGAATCTTGGATGCGGAAGCATCTAGGAACTAACTTTCGCTGGTACTACAACCTGTGGGTGATAAGGAGATTTACATGATTACAAATGTCTATGGTCCTAAAAAATTAGAAGACAAACTCAAGCTTCTCACTTCGCTTGAGGAGCTAAGAGAGAGATATCCTGATATGCCCTGGATTCTGGTAGGGGATTTCAATATGATCAAATCACTTACCAAGAAAAACGGGGGTACCAGAACACTAGGCAGAGACTCCATTGCCTTCCAGAACTTCATAAATAACATTAGATTAGTGGATGTTGAAACAATAAATGGTACGTTCACATGGAACAACAAGAGAGGAGTGGATTCTCAAGTTGCCTCTAAACTAGATAGATTCATGATCTCAGAGGACCTATTTCTCATAGGCCCTGACATGTCAGCTTTAATCCTTCCTTTTGGAGTCTCAGACCATTGGCGTGTGTAGCTTAAAGCCACTTTTATGGGTTCACCGAGGAGCAAACCTTTTAGGTTTGAAAATGTCTGGCTCTCTCACACTGACTTCACCAACAACATTGAGAAATGGCGAATGGAAGACTTGCCCTTTCAAGGCACAAAAATGTTCATGCTACAACAAAGACTTAAACATATCAAGGCCAGACTCAAAGATTGGAACAAAAAACATTTTGGCAACATTTTCAAAGCCACAAAAGAAGTTGATTAGAAAATTCAGGGTATTATTTAGCTCATAATCATAGATGGTTTTACCGAGGAAAGGAAAACTCAAGCTGATTCTCTTCAAAAGGAATGGGATGACAGGTGCAGGAAAGAGGAGATTTTCTGGAGACAAAAATCGAGAGTTTAGTGGATTAGAAAAGGGGAAAGAAACACAAATCTTTTTCATAAATAAACTTTGAGTCATAGGTCACATAATAGAATCTCAAAACTCAAAGATATTGAAGGGAATGAGCTCGTCACCCACAAAGAAATGGAATTTGTCCTAGTACAACACTTCCTTAGAATTGCAAAGGAGCCTCTCTTAGACAGATCACAGTTCATTAACAAATTCACAAGGTACATTCCCAAGCTTGTAACAAGGGAAGACAATCATAATATTAATAGGCCAGTGTCTGAAGATGAGATCAGTGAAGCTACCAATGTATTGCAAAATGGGAAAGCTCTTGGCCCAAATGGTTTCAATGTGGACTTCTTCAAAGCATGCTGGAAAATAGTCAAACAAGACATCCTTGATGCAGTGGAAGAATCAAGAAGATCCAAGTCGATCCTGGAGGCTCCCAATGCCTCTTTCATAGCTTTGATTCCAAAGCAAGAAAAAGCTATGACACCATACAAATTCAGACCCATAGCTTTATGTAATGTGGTGTACAAAATTATTTCTAAAGTGATTGCTAACAGACTCAAGCCCCTTCTTCCAGCTCTTGTCTCAGAGGAGCAAACTGGTTATGTGGAAGGAAGACAGATTCTCAACAACATCATACAAGCTCATGAGATGGTACACTCTCTTAAGAGTAACAAGCAAGCTGGTATGATCATACAGCTTGACCTAGCAAAAGCTTATGACAAGCTAAGATGGTCTTACATCAGGGAAGTGCTGAAAGCTTACGGTTTTAACCACAATTTGATTAGATGGGTCATGGCCCTTGTTACACTAAAAAATGTCACCATGGCTATTTACAGTCGGTATGGCTCAATCAACAGTCATACTACCCTCTTGAGCAAGTCTTATGCCTCTGCTATTCATGCCAAACTCCAAGAAAGAGAGAAAGTCCTTATAAATATGTTTATCTCTGGGTACGCAGGTTCTCTCAAGCCTTGCCTGCGGGTACGCACCTTTTGTTCATAAGGTCTGCGTCCAAGGACGCTCTGTATCTAAAGGGGCAGGTGCGTCCCTCTGAAAAGGTTAAAATGCGCAAGTTTTATCTTCAAAAACTTACTTGTGGTCATTTCTAGAGCATTCTAGAAGGTTGTTTGATGTGTATTGAGCGCCTCCAGATGGTTCATGCACTCCTATCAAAGAGGAACTTATCCCATCAATAAGGGAGTGATCCCATCCAAAGAGGGGGACTATCCCATTGATGGTGGACTTGATTAACTTCCTCTTGAGCACTATAAAAAGAGGCATTGAGCCAGAAGGAAGAAGGTTGAAAGCTATAGATTTCTAAGGGTAAATGCTGCAAGAATTAGGACTCCCATTTAGAAGCTTGTGAGGAGAGATTGTCATCTTTACTTGTTCTATTTGGAAGTGGGTGAGCTTTGTCAAAGTAGAGGAAGACTCTTGTGGACCCTGGAAGGAGCTTGCACAACACCAAGGCTCAGGTTGTAATGGTTCCTTTTGATTACCTTTAATGCAAATTGGTCCATTCTTCTCAATAACTTGTTGTTAATGGGTTATTTCATGTACTCCTTGGTCTATATGTTGAATATGCTTTGTTTTATGTTATAATCAGGTGCTATTTAATTGTTTGACTGTTGGTGATTGCAGGTTTTGGAGAAAAGGAGGAGCTCATCCAGATCAACAAAGCTTGGACTTCTACAACAGCGTTTGGACAAAGGTAAGAACGAAACACTTGATTTCTCATATCATAATGTATGTTTAGAGAAGGATAGCTCCAGTTTGTTTTGTTTGTCATTAGAATGTCTTAGACTTCTAGGAAGGTCGGTTGTGTCCGCACCCTTGACTGATTCCGTGTGACAAATTGGCGACTCCGCTGGGGATAGATTCCATTGATGAGAAGAGTTTTTCTTTTGTTTGAACTTTGCTTTGAGAAAATTGGTTTATTTTTCTGGTTTTGGCTCTGTTACCTTGTCTCTGGGTAGGTTAGCTTAGGATTAGTTTTATTTTGGGTTTTCTTGAGTTTTTCAGTAGGACGCACCCTCTGAGTGCTGCACAGTGCGTCCCTGGACGCACTTTTGCTGTGTGCACAGAGCGGGCCCGCACCTGTGCTAACGGGTTGCCTGCGTCCCCTGCCAAAATTTGAGAAAAATCCACTTTTTGCCTTTTTTGCTCTTAGATTTTGTTTTTTCTTAGTTTCTTCTGCCCAGATTCATCAGTCCCTTGTCCAGAATCTTCACCTGAACTGGTTTCATTAGCATTGAGTGTTTTAGTGGATTTCGTCGAAGTGTAAGCCCTAGGGTTTGATTTTTGAGTAGGTCTTGTAGCGACTTTAGCGGTAGGAGTTGTCAAGCCTTAGATATCTCTGGTTTTGTCAACATTCTAAGAAGTCAGACCTATTATAAAGTCTACCTGTAGGAGCAACTTACCATCAAGTTGTCTTTTGGGCCAATTTCGAAGTGCTTGTTGTTTAAGTCTTGAATTCCATTTTACGAAAAGAACAAAAAGATTTAAGTTTTGTTTTGACTAGTCTTTTGATTCTGCATTAGCTGGTCCTTGATTTGATTTTGATCAAGTAAAACATCCTAGAATCATCTTTGTGAGCTTTTGCCTTGTTAGATTTGCTTAGAGTAATCTCTCTTTTGGTTTGCTTGTGAGTCAAGTTTTCATAGTTTTGTAGCTGTTGAGATTGTTTTTTGTTAAAGATAGGTTTACATGCTTTATTAAAAAGAGAAAATACAAAAATATCTCCTTTGAAAAAGTTTTGTTTCAAGTAGCTTTGAAAGTTTTGAAAGAAAAAGAGTTTTTCGTGCAAGTAAAGAGTGGTTATGTTTGTGTGCTTGAAAAGAAAAAGAAAATTGTTTCTTTGATTGTCTTTTCTAAGGAAGTTGTTTTCTCTAAAAATTGCATTCTCTCAACTCTCTTAGTTAAAGAATTTCATTGAAAAAGCAAAGTAGCATAGATCATCTTAGGTGCATCTTTGTAGTGGTTGGAGTCGAGTCTGCACACCATTGGTTTCACTTCCATCACCTTGTGACTTTAAAGAACAACCTTAAAAGTAACGCTTAAAGTAAAATTGAACTAGTAACTTTTATTTTCTAGGGCTCTGAAGCATCAATTTAGATCAGGCTAGTGTCTTGGAGTAGGTGAGTAATTAACTCTCCAAGACAGTAAAACCAAACAAGTAGTCGATCTTGTGATAGAATCAAATCAAATTGTTACATTTACACTCTGGGAAAGCTCCTCTTAAAGGAGAAGCACGAGCTCGTGTCCGAACTAGTGAGGGGATCATTCCCCCCTCGTTGGGAACGACGCCAGACAGTACGTATTACAAACGGTAAACCTCGGATTAACCATTGTCGAGGAGCCAGGGGTCACTTATCGGTAAACCTTGGATTACTGTCAAGGAACCGGTAAGGGGATTGAGCTTGCTACTCTGCCCTTGCGTGCTGTCGGAGTTTAGACTGTTCCCCCAGGTGTACTTGTGGCCGTTGGTAGCCTTAGTGACCATAATCTCTAGGATTCTACCCAAGGTGACGGTGGAGGGAAGGTCCCACTGTACCTGGAGTAGAAGTCGGCTATACTCACTTGGATTTTCTGGGGGGTTCACTTCACTCGAGACGGTTAAAGTGGAGGGACTTGGTCCAGTCTATTCATTAAGCAGGTTGTCAGCGTAACTGTTCCACCCGCCATTTCTGTACTGAATCCAGCGAGGTTGGGCCTAATCACCAACTAGCGTTTTTGGTCCGGAAGAATACTGTTTGTGTTTGGTTTGACGCCCTAGATTCTTTAGGCGTGTGATTCACATTTGTTTGGTTCTTTAGAGACTTTAGGTGGTTTGATTTGAAATTTTATTTTGTTTTCGTGTGTAGTAGTTAAAAGTTTTTAGCTGTGGCGGAATTACCGAGATAGTCCCGTAGACTTCGGGGCCAGTCTCCTGAAGTTGTTTCTGTGGCCGAATTGTTGAGAAGATCCCGTAGACTTAGGGGTGAACCTCCTCAAGACGAGTCCAGTCATTTAGAAGGTTTAAAGGTCCTTGTAACTCCTCCTAGTGGCAGTAGAGTAGGTTCACCTGAAGAAGGAGAATCTTCCTTGGTAGTCCATCCAGATTACCAAAGTTTAGAGACAGGTTATAATCCCGAAGCTGTTACAGTTTCTGAGCTTGTTGGTAGTTTTTCGTCTGCTAGTGATACAGGCGAAGAACCAGAAATATCCGAACCTGTTACTCCGACTCCTAGTGTTCCTGATTCACCGAGAATAGAAAGAATTATCACCGAAAATCTTCCTGTTGGTTTGATTGCTATCGAAGAACTTGTTCCAGAGGAAGAAATAGGCGTCCTTGATCCTGAAGATCAAATTACCCTTGATCTAAGGGAGCGTGAATCTATCTTTTACAGTCCTCCTAGAAGTACTACTTGGTACCTTTCGTTAACCAATTATTTAGACAACTTTGGGCTAAGTTTTTCCACACCTCGTACTCCTTTTCCACCTGGAGGTATTCATACTCCTGTAAATATGTATGGTCAGTCATCTATGTTTACACAAAGTCCTGAATCTTTTTTACATGGTGGTCCTTCTGTTCCTACTGGGTATCAATCTCTTTCTGGTACCTTTGCGGGAGCGTCTCCTCAACCCGTTGATCATGGGTTATTAGTTGGAAATAGTGGTAATGTACCATTGAGTGTAGGAGACATTTACATGATGTCAGGTTCAGTTCCCGTTACCCAACCTCAAGGTGGCCAATTACCGCCTGGGGGGCAACCTTCATTAATGCCTGGGGGGCAACCTCAAGGTACTTCATTCGTGTCTGGGGGGCAACCTCAAGGTCAGTACGCTCCTATGGGGCAATACATACCTCAAGGTCAACCCCAGCCTCAATATGTACCCCAAGGTCAACCTCAGTATCAATATCAACCTCAAGGATGGCAACCTCAAGGATGGCAACCCCAAGGGTATCAACCCCAAGGGTATCAACCTCAAGGATACCAACCTCAAGGTCAAGGTCAACCCCAGTACCCGTATTTACCTCAAGGTTATCAACCTCAAGGTCAATACTCAGGTCAAGGTTATCAACCACCTCAAGGTCAATCATATGGTCAAAATATGGGGACTGCACCTTACAATTATCAATCCTATCCTCAATCCGGCTATGGATCTCAGTACCCTCAACCTGTTATGGGTCAATACCCTGGAATGTTAGTGTGGGATCCGTCACAGGGTCAACAGATGTTGCAGCCAAGTATACAGTCGGTACCTCAAGCAGGACAACCTGTAGTTCCTGGTCCACCCCAGCAACCGCAACCTGTCCAGTCAAGTGTTCAGACCTCTGTAACTTCGGTAGTTACTCAGCCGCCAATTGCACCTAGTACTCCATCTCAAACGACTGCTGCAACTACCGCCACATCTACCATACTTACTTCTGGAGTATCGACGGCTCCGGTTTCTACTGTCTCTGTAACCACTCCTCAGACATCTGTACCGTTGTCTGGATCTACGATTCAAACCACAGTCCAGATGCCTGTAGGCCAACCTGGTATAAGTACGGTTGTTACTACCCAACCTCAATTTGTTCAACCTCCGTACTAGGGACAGTATCAACCTGGGTAAGCTGTCCAACAACCGGTTTACCAATATCAACCGTATCCTGGGTACACTTATCAACAACCTCAGCAACCCCAGTACGGTCCGGTTAATCCTGGTTTTCCAGGAGGATATAATATCCCAAATGCGACTCCTGTTCCTAGTTATCCTGGATATCCTCCTCCTGGGGCCGGTATTGTGACCCAGAGTTTTAGAGATCCTAACCGGCAGTTACCGTTTATCGCAACTTTGGATTTACCAGACTTGACGCGCCTAACGAACGATCCAATTCAATATCTTCCGTTCTGGCCGCCAATGCCAAATAAGTTGCCCAGCGATATACCCAAGTTCGAAGGTAAGTCTGGAGAGGATCCGTCCAATCACGTGATGACTTACCACCTCTGGTGTGCTTCAAATTCCATCTCGGATGATTCAATCCGCTTACGTCTTTTCCAGCGTACACTCATTGGTCTCGCGGCCAAGTGGTACATTGAGTTACCACGGGCCTCTTTTTACAATTTTAGCCAGTTAGCTACCTCGTTCTTAACTCACTTTCAGTTACCGGTCAGATACGATAACAGTACGGAATTATTAACTTCACTAAAACAATCAACCTCCACGTATATTTCAGATCACATTCATGAGTGGAGACGTCGAAGAAGGCTAGTGAAAGTTTTTATCCCGGACCAAATCTTAGCTGAATGGTTTGTTAAATCATTATTACCAAGGATTACTGAAGATGTAGCTAAGGCCGGAGTAGTTACTGAGGAGCAAGTCATTGCTCAGGCACAATACCTTGACTTAGTTTACACGCAATCGGGTACATTACACGAGAAGATTCCGGATCTTCCAAAGTCGAACCAAATCGCTGCTGCTCCTTCGGGATCTCATGCCGATGATGGTATGATTGGTATCGTGAATACAAAGAGCAAGAAGAAGTCTTCCAAGGCTTCAACTACTCCTATTATCACTTTGCCCGATTCCCCGACAGGAGAGTCTTCTCCTGAACTTACCGCCGATATTCACGCTGTAGAGTCATCTATGGCCAAATCAAAAAACGGTGGAAAGAAGAAAGGAAAGAAGAAGGCTAAAGCAGACAAAGCTCCGAAGGAGAAAACTGAAAAGTCGGAAACCAATGACGAAAAGCGCAAACCTCGATATCCTTGTCTTATTTGTGAAGAGGATCATTTTACGAGAGATTGCCCTCATCGGGCCGAGGTAGTGAAAATAGTCAAAGGTTCTCCCACTCCTGCTGTGTTAAAAAATCCATTTCCGGAGCAGGAGAATAAGATGATAGGTTCTTCCTCGAATGCCAGTGAAGAACCCATTTTGATGATGTCTCATGTGAGGATTGCGACTCGATCGCAAGATTATGGTAGTAAGAATCCTGTTGATGGTAAGGAAGCAGAATCTTCTCACTCTAACCCATCAACCTCAGCTCCTGGTTCCGATCCACTACAGATCGAGAAACCTAACCCAGACTTAGTAATTAAACCGCCCGCCAAGGGTGTACTTCGAAGGTCTGCTTTCAATCCACATGCGAGAGCGGCCCAGAATTACAACATTGTTGAGGACTTAGCTGTTTCACCCTCAGCAATGTCGGCGTTAGAAGTGCTGCAATCATGCCCAGCACAACGAAAATTGCTTTTGTCGGCTATAGGAGCTGTTGACGTTCAGGATCCGAATCTAATGATCTTCGATCTAGAAAATAGTACACCACGACTCCCCCATCAAATGGCTTTCCAAATTCCAGTGATAGTCAAAAACAGGCCTATTCATCGAACTGTGATTGATGAGGGAGCTTCTACGTGTATTATGTCAATTCAATGTTGGAGATCCCTTGGTTCCCCTTCGTTGAACCAATCCCCCACCATCCTTAAGGCCTTTGATGGCCGTGGGTTCCGTCCGTTTGGTAGAAGGTAAAACCGTTAGTCTGGATGTGGAAGTGGTTGATGCCCCTCTAGACTACAACCTTCTTTTGGGTCGAAGTTGGTCATATGCTATGACAGCGGTCGTTTCATCGGTCTTCAGAGTAATTAAGTTTCCACATAACGGTAAGATCGTGACTATTGATCAGCTGACATACTTTTCATCCGACCCAGCCTCTTCAGAGAGTATCCAGCATGTCGGTAAGACGACAATCCCTTATAGGGACGTTGGTGTAGGTTTAGTTAAGGATTCCGGTTTACTGGGAACTTTTCCTCTCCCTCCACTCAGCGTAGAACCTTCGTTTGCAACAATTCATATGATTACATCAGAAAACATTGTTTATGATGATCCTTGGTATGTCCCATCTGACTCTGAGATAGACTCATTCGGTAATGCTATGCCTTTGAGTCCATATGAAATTGCTTATGAAGCTCTCATGTCTTTTACCGAATTTCATTCAACCGACGTCGACCAAATGAATGTGGTCAGTGAAGAATCATTTTTCACCTCAACCTTAGAACGGATAGCGTTTCCCGAAGTCGTGTCATCTGACGAACAACTTCGCGAAATCCTAAGTGTAGACGATCTACCATGGGAAGATCTCCATCACAGATCTTCGTTTTTACCTAAGGATGATGCATTTGAAAATGATTTTTCATCTATCTTTACCGCTGAATATGTCAAAGACGCTCAGGATCCAACGAAACATTCTGATTCAGAGTTGAATTTAGGGAATATTTCTCGTACTATTCCCATTGATATTTCAGTAAAGCCCGGAATTGAGGAGAACATTCATATAGGTGCCGCATGTACAGAAGAAGAAATCCAAACTTACAAGGCCCTATTCCAAGAATTCCGCGATGTGTTTGCTTGGTCTTACGAGGAAATGCTGGGAATCGATCCTGCCATTGTTGTTCATGAAATCAAAACCTACCCGGATGCTAAACCCATCCGGCAACGGTTGCGTCAGATTCACCCTCGAAAAGCGGCTGCGATTAAAGCAGAAGTCGAAAAGCTGTTGAAAGCAGGTTTCATTTATCCGATCCCGTTAACGGATTGGGTATCGAATATTGTTCCGGTCAACAAGAAACAAGGAACAATAAGAATCTGTATCGACTATAGGGATATCAATCGAGCTTGTCCAAAAGACAACTATCCTACGCCTTATATCGATCAAATTATTGATGATTGTGCCGGAAGTGAAATGTTTTCCTTCATGGATGGTTTTTCGGGCTATAATCAAATCAATATTCTACCTGCCGACCAACCAAAAACGGCATTCATTTGTCCATGGGGGACATTTGCTTATTGCAAATTACCTTTTGGGCTTAAGAATGCCGGGGCCACTTTTCAACGGGCGATGTCTTACGCATTTCACGACATCAAGCACATTGTGCAACCGTATCTCGATGATTTGCCTGCTCATTCTTTACATCGAGCTGATCACCTTGACCACCTACGAGCAATCTTTATGAGGTGTAGGCATTATCGAATTCGGTTGAATCCCCACAAGTGTGTTTTCTGTATAGAAACAGGTCGATTGCTGGGATTTGTTGTTTCAAAATCCAGCATTCGCGTCGATCCCTCGAAAGTCGAGGTGATCATCAAATTGCCTCCTCCTTCGAGTTTGCGCCAACTCCAAAGTTTGCAAGGGAAAGCGAACTTTTTACGTCGATTCATCCCAAACTACGCCGAGGTCACTAAAGGTTTTACACGGTTGTTGAAACAGAACATTCAATTCTTTTGGGACGAGATTTCCCAACAATCTTTTGATGCACTTAAACACGCGTTGACCCATGCACCATTGTTGCATCCTCCCAACTACAACCAGGACTACTTCTTATACCTCGCAGCTTCACATTCCACCATTGGGATGGTGTTAGTTCAAGAAGATGAATTCGGAGCGGAACATGTGATATATTATCTCAGTCAAACCTTAAATCCCACTGAGCTAAAATATTCGCATGTGGAGAAATTGGCCCTGGCAGTCGTTCAAGCTGTCCAGCATTTTCGTCACTACATTCTTCTCCGTAAAACTACAGTTATTTCGGATTGCAACCCTATGATTTACATTTTGACAAAACAATTGCTAGGGGGCAAGTACTCTAAATGGATCGTTATCCTGCAAGAGTTCGACTTGGAGTTCGAGAAGTCCAAGTCTAAGAAATCCTTAGTTTTTGCGGAATTGATGTGTGATTTCCCGCGTACTGACACAGAGACTGTGGCAGAAGAGTCCATTGTGGACGAATCTTTGTTTCTTATCAGTACTTTAGATCCGTGGTTCGGGGATATAATCATCTATCTCCAAACCCAAACCTTTCGGCCTGAAGCTTCAAAAGCGGAACATCGAAAAATTAGGTTTCAATCCCAGCAATACAAAATTATTGGAGATACACTTTATCGCCGGGGGGCAGACTTAGTTTTTCGACGTTGTCTAACTCACGAAGAGGCTGAGAGAGTTTTGAATGATTGTCACTCTGGAGCATGTGGCGGTCATATGTCTGGGTATGCCACAGCTCAGAAGGTGTTGCGCGCTGGTTACTTCTGGCCATCTATGTTTAAAGATTGTATCATTGCAGTCCGGAAGTGCCACAACTGCCAAGTGTTTGATCGAAAGATGCGCGCACCACCTGCTCCTCTCCACCCTATAATTGTCGTTGGTCCATTCGCCAAATGGGGTATCGACTTTATTACTTGTAACCCTCACTCGGCCGGGGGGCATGCGTATATCATCCTCGCGGTTGATTATTTCACTAAATGGGCCGAGGCGATGCCTACATTCAACGCAAGCGGCAAAATAGCTGTCGTTTTCATATTCAATCATATAATAACTAGGTTTGGTGTCCCACAAGCAATTATTACTGACCATGGAAGCCATTTTCGAAACACCATGATGACTGAACTTACAAGCGAGCTTGGTTTGCGCCATGACAGCTCTACTCCTTATTATCCGCAAGCCAACGGTTTGGTTGAGTCTATCAACAAAGTTCTGGTTATCATGATCCGACGAACCATTGGTATTCATCGGTCGAATTGGCACAACATGTTATTTTCGGCGCTATGGGCATACCGAACCTCAGTGAAAACCTCAACAGGGTTCACTCCTTTCCAGCTAGTTTATGGCTTGGAAGCAGTGTTACCCATTGAATGTGAAATCCCATCACTTCAAATGGCTGTCGAATTACTCCCAGCTACTTCCGAAGAGGAGAAACGTTTATTGTACTTAGCTAAATTAGATGAGACTCGACGTGACGCTGCATTAGCAATCGAGACTCATGCGAAGCGAATGAAAGCTCAGTATGATAGAAATGTGACCCCTCGAAGTTTTTCGGAGGGAGACCTAGTGCTCTTATATGATCAAGCTAACGATAAACTAGGTGCTGGAAAATTCGTTCCTATGTGGCATGGACCCTATATTGTAAAGCGAAAGCTAGCAAAAGGGGCTTATGAGCTGGTAGATTTTGATGGGGACTCTTTGGGTAAACCCAGAAATGGACTTTACCTAAAGAGGTATTATGCTTAAATGGTGGGTATGGAGAATTTTTAGTTAGGTTAGGTTTTCTTTCTAGCTAGTATGATTGTTAGTTAGTCAGTGTGCTTAGCTTAGTGAGTGTGTTTTTTGTCATTATTCTGGCTTATCTTGGTTTTGCTCTTGATATTGTAGATGTCGACGCCCCTCCAAACATACATTGGATTTGCTGATGGTGCTTGTCGTAGTACATGGAATATCTCTTCCGCAGCTTGGGTTATCTATTCACCCTCTGACGAGTTAGTTTCTATGCATGGGGTAAGCCTCGGTCAAACAACGAATAACATTGCAGAATACAGTGCAGTGGTTGAATTATTATCCGAATCTATTTCATTTGGAATTCGACGTTTGATAGTGAGGTTAGATTCTGAACTTGTTGTATTACAGCTTAATAGAGTTTATGCCATTAGAAATCCTGTGTTATTAAGGTTGTTTTTGAGAGTGCGTCTCTTGGGACGTGAATTTGATTACATTGAATATCAGCATATTCCAAGGTCCTTAAATACATTAGCAGATGCAATTGCTTCTCGAGTGTTGGACAGACATTTACGGTAATCATGCAAGTAAATTTAAAAAACATTTCATCATACATGTTAAACAAGATAAGCCGGTAATAGTGATATATATATAGATAGGAGTGTGTCAAAAAATATACATCGTCTTCGATCATAGGTTGAAAAACACCTTATGATCGGCAAAATGATAAGTACAAAAAGTCAAAATGTCACATGTGTCTACAAAGTGACTAGCCAGTCATTGGTGGTGCTCCCTATACGACACCACTGCACGGGCTACCTTGCGCAAAAATCTCCTCAACGGTCCAGGGACCACGACTACGTAGCGCTGAAGTCTGATAGGAATATCATCCATAGAAGTCTCCGGTATATCCGCCGTCAGACGCTGTAGATCATGCTCCAACTCAGTCAGTACCTCTGCAGCCGCCGCGTCCTGTGGGGCCGGTACCGGTGCAACTGGATGTCTCCTCTCGAAAGGCCGGAGGTTGGCTGGACGCTGTGGACCAACATCTGCATTTTGAAAATTTTACTATCAGTTTGAGACGATATATATAAAAAACAAAAAAATACATAATTTGAAAACTCGTGAAAAATAAAGTACCTCTGTCATCCCATTGTTCTCCCTGTGGAAGAACCATGTCCGGATCACCTCGAAAATCTATTCCGGCATACGGAAAGTCCTGAATCGCAAACACCTGGTCCTCTAACCAGTGAAAATAACTGTCAGTGAATCGAACAACTGCCGCACCCTCGTCCGGATGTCGGGCCATCACCGCAACCCATCGTACTAGCTTTGGCTCCTGAGGACCTGAAATATCAACAATGAGATGCTGAGGGATCAGCATTGGAATCCTCTCTAAGGCAAAGCTCACGACTATAGGCCCATATCCAAAGGTCTTTAGTCTCCCGGTCTTTGCCTTGGTCAGTTGGGCTTTCAAGTTAGCCAACAGTGCATCACACCAGTTGAAAATGGTGCCTTGGAGACAATCAATTGCCATCCGAAATTGAGACCCAGTAGCAATATGTAAAGTGGCTGAGCCACAAATCCTGGTCAGAGTGAAAGCTAAGACCATGAGTTCACGTTGAGAGACATATTTGATCTCTATGCCTTTCTTATGCTCTCGATCAGGTAGGCACCAATCTGCTCGGAGACTATCAAGGGATTGGCCACCCGGCCTAGTCCCAGCCAGATTGAGTTGCTCACCTCTGTTCGGCAAGCCAGTGAGAAAGTAAATGTTAGCAGGCTCTATCTCGAGTTGTTGCTCGCCGATATAAAAGCATTTCTCTTGAACATTCCATCTCTCGACCAGCCACTCCAAGAATCTTACCTGAGCTCTCATACCGGGTATGGACCAGTATTTGTATAATCCACATCCTCTTAGGGCATCGAGGGAAGGTTGATGATTGATTGCAGCTTCATCAACCTCCTCATGCTCTCTTTCTCTCCAATCCAGCATGATAAGTGCCCTACACATGAATAAATAGGCATTAAAATTAGTTTTGGGAAATTTCAATGGTTAGTTTGGGAGTTTGGGGTTTCAAAACCCGCGTTTTGCGGAGGACGCACCCCACGTTTGGCGCACAGTGCGCCAGGACGCAGGTGGCCTGAAGGTAACCTGCGTCCCCCGACCTTTTCCCTGTATAGGAAAAAGTCGGGGGACGCAGGCCAGCCTTTAGGAAACCTGCGTCCCCCGCAGGGCGGTTTCCAAAACCCAAAGCCCCCAGAAAATCAAAAATGAAACCTAAAACAAAATTCTAAATGGATGAAATTGACAAGGAGGATGTTGTGAAATACCTGGAAGAGACGGCGTTCGATTCTAACGGTCGGATTTTCCGCAGCGACCACGGGAAGTTTCTTGTCAAAAGCTCCTTTTTCAACCTCAACAGTCAAACGGTAAAAATGACATGGTAAAAAGTCTTTTTATAGGTTTTTTGGATGAATTTGTTCATTTTTCACCATGGAAAGATGTTTTTCGATGAATTTTTGCCTATCTTAAACAGGTATGAGTAATGTGTCGCTTTTGTGCAGGACAAAGGGACTTAGAGGGAAAATTGTAATTTTTTCACAAACAAAATATCAGAGTCATCTTTTAAGCCCTTTTCTGACTCCTAAAACATGAAAAGATTGCCGAGCGTTTCTTTTACACTCGTTAAAACGGAATTAAAAGACGGTCCCCTTATAGCTCTTTTCTGACCGTAAAATCAGGAAAAGATTGCCGTGTTTTTGTCGTTTCAAACTCGATACGGAAATAAAACGACGTGTCCTTGATCGCTTTTTACTTTTCAGGTCAGTGACACTAATTATGAAAGTACTCCTTGGTTGCAAGATCAAGCGGTTCCCCCAGGTATTATTTTATACTTTTTCGGGCTTGAGGGACACAAATTTATGAAAAAGTTCAACTTGGAATTTCCTTAAGTTTTTCAGACTCTCTAAAATTGAAAAACGCCGAGTTTCTCCTATACTGGGCTCGTTAAACATTTCACAGTAAAGGACCTGTTCAATTACAAACAGGAACGAACCACTCCTTCCTAGGGTTCGAATCAAAACTGGGTTGGACTCATCCGAAGGATGAGCTTATAATCAAGCATATGTTATCCTCCTCAAGCTTGTTAAAAATAAAGAGGTACTTGCCAGAAATGGTGGGGGAAAAGAGAGAAGAATGAGCCTATTTGTTACCTTTTGTCTCAGAAGAAACTTTATTACCACTCTTGGACACGACACTTTTCATTCACCTGGGTTGGGAAATCTTTTACCTCACAGTCAATCAAACCACTTTTGAAAGTCTTCAACAGGGTTCCGGGGATTAACTTTGAGTTATTCAGCACCAAACCATCTGTCGTGCCGTTATGTGTCCAAGAGGTCTGCAAACAAAACTTTCATCTGCAAAATACTTGTCATCCATTTGACCATCCCTGAGTCAGTCCTTACAACAATATTTCTTCAACTTGAACAATGATTTCGTGTTGTGGGCTTGCCCGCAACGGGTCGCTTTCTATCGACATCAGCACATTATCTAGAGAGATGACTTAGAAATCGTCAGTGCCTTGAAGTCTGCATGCATCAATGGCAGGTTTCTCGCCTTTGACGTTAGTTTACATCATTGACTTTCGATCGAAGGATTCCGTGAAATGTTCGACATCAACTCATTCATTCACATCTCATGGATTGTACTGGGTACTTTGAGAACCATTGACATTACTGGTGGTCTCTCTCACGCTTGTTAACAGTTCACATCATTGACTGGTAATCAAGTGGTTTCTACCATGTTTGACATCGACTCATTTATTCGCATGGCTAGAATCGTACCAATTCGAGAAGTAGGAATGAAGACCCTGGATCAAATCTTTACCATTCAGGCTGCGAGGAGTTTTGTATTCATTATCTAAGTAGACTAATCATAAACAGATGGCTGCGTCCATACTGTGTCTACAAAAGTCTATGATTATGATGTACTGCAAAATCATTCCTGTATCAGAGTAGTTAGTCTGTTAGTTAAAGTTTTTATCTGAGTAAGGGAATGCCTACCTCAGTGATGATATAATCTTATCCATGTATTTTGTGTTGAAAATTGCAGGTTCCAACCAGGTTCTCCACGAGATAATCCTCGAAATGATAAAGCGCTTCACCCTTCCTAGATAATACAAAACCCTAATCTATTCCAGGCTTCGCACTTTAGGGGGCAATCTGTTACACTAAAAAATGTCACCATGGCTATTTACAGTCGGTATGGCTCAATCAACAGTCATACTACCCTCTTGAGCAAGTCTTATGCCTCTGCTATTCATGTCAAACTCCAAGAAAGAGAGAAAGTCCTTATAAATATGTTTATCTCTGGGTACGCAGGTTCTCTCAAGCCTTGCCTGCGGGCACGCACCTTTTGTTCATAAGGTCTGCGTCCAAGGACGCTCTGTATCTAAAGGGGCAGGTGCGTCCCTCTGAAAAGGTTAAAATGCGCAAGTTTTATCTTCAAAAACTTACTTGTGGTCATTTCTAGAGCATTCTAGAAGGTTGTTTGATGTGTATTGAGCGCCTCCAGATGGTTCATGCACTCCTATCAAAGAGGAACTTATCCCATCAATAAGGGAGTGATCCCATCCAAAGAGGGGGACTATCCCATTGATGGTGGACCTGATTAACTTCCTCTTGAGCACTATAAAAAGAGGCATTGAGCCAGAAGGAAGAAGGTTGAAAGCTATAGATTTCTAAGGGTAAATGCTGCAGGAATTAGGACTCCCATTTAGAAGCTTGTGAGGAGAGATTGTCATCTTTACTTGTTCTATTTGGAAGTGGGTGAGCTTTGTCAAAGTAGAGGAAGACTCTTGTGGACCCTAGAAGGAGCTTGCACAACACCAAGGCTCAGGTTGTAATGGTTCCTTTTGATTACCTTTAATGCAAATTGGTCCATTCTTCTCAATAACTTGTTGTTAATGGGTTATTTCATGTACTCCTTGGTCTATATGTTGAATATGCTTTGTTTTATGTTATAATCAGGTGTTATTTAATTGTTTGACTGTTGGTGATTGCAGGTTTTGGAGAAAAGGAGGAGCTCATCCAGATCAACAAAGCTTGGACTTCTACAACAGCGTTTGGACAAAGGTAAGAACGAAACACTTGATTTCTCATATCATAATGTATGTTTAGAGAAGGATAGCTCCAGTTTGTTTTGTTTTTCATTAGAATGTCTTAGACTTCTAGGAAGGTCAGTTGTGTCCGCACCCTTGACTGATTCCGTGTGACAGCCCTTGTATCCATGGCCAATTTTTCAATCCTTCTTAATGGCTCTCCCTCAAGAACCTTCATGCCTTTTAGGGGTCTAAGACAATGAGATCCGCTCTCCCCCTTCCTCTTTGTGCTCATGATGGAAGGGCTAGGTAGAGCGATAAAAATGGAAAGTGCTAAGGGAAGAATCTAGGGTTTGAAACTCACCATAGATGGAGCTACTTCAACTCACCAGCAATTTGTGGATGACACTATGCTACAGGGGATTCCCACGGTCAAGGAAGACAAAACTTTTTAAAAAATATTGAATGACTTTGCTATGGCCGCTGGTACAGAGGTAAGCCTTGAAAAATCAAAAGTTTTCTTTTTTAACACTGACATTGCTATTCATAGAAAACTTACCAGAATTCTAGGGTTCCAAAGCGATCAGTTACCCTTTAAGTACCTTGGAATGCCCCTTACATACAAACCTCTAAGCAGGGGAGTGTGGGAGCCAGTCATTAACAAACTGCAGGATAGGGACAGGAAATGGACATGTAGATCTTTGAATTTAGTAGGGCACCTTGTGCTCACAAAAGTTGTCTTGTAGGCCATACCCATTTTCATGATGTCAGCTCTTCTTACTCCTAAAGGAGTTTTGCAATAGATCAAGAACATTCAAAGGGATTTTCTTTGGGGAAAAGGGGAAGAGAAAAAGAAATGGGCTTTGGTAGCTTGAGACAAGCTCTGCAAACCTAAGGCCCATGGAGATTTGGGGCTTCATGACCCTGGAACTCTCAGTAGAGTTTTAGGTGCAAAGCTTTGGTGGAGGTGGCTTAAGGAATCAACAACCCCATGGGCCAAGCTTTGGAAACATAAATATGCAAATAATTTGCAAGAGAGGGTTCATATTTGAATGTCTGGGCTTATTAAGGGCTCCCACATCTGGAATCTTGCTTGGGAAAATAGAGGCATTGTTCAGCATCACAGCTTCTGGGAGATCAGAGCTGGGAACCTGGAAAAATTCTGGGAGGACAATTGGTAACAAGAACCAAACCTGTTTATTGAAGAACTAACCACTATCAAGAATGATACTGACAACAAAGGTTTATGCATGGTAAGTGACTTCTGGGATCAAGTAAGGAACAACGGAAAATGGAGAATGCTACAGGGAAGAGATCCCTTTGAAAGCTTAGGAAAACTCTCTTGCTATGGACTTGGAACAGAGGAAGATTTTGGTATCATCCTCGTCTGATCAACTTAGATGGGGAAGAAACAAAGAAGGTAACTTTAACCTCAAAAAAGTAAAATGAATAACCCTAGGGTTTTATTATCAAAACCTTGATAAGGTATGGAAGGACCTTTGGTAGAACCCGCATTGGATGAAAATAAAGTTGTTTATGTGGTTGGTTCAACAAAAGAAAATTCTAACTTGGGAAAATCTTCTGAAGAGAGGTTTTGTTGGCCCATCCAAATGCTATCTATGTGGTTCACAAGAGGAGACGATGGAACACTTACTCAACCTCTTCCCATTCACCTCTACCTTGTGGGATTGGGTGGCCTCAGTCTTCAGACAAATTGACAGGGATGGCCTTAGTATTACCAACACTTTGAAGAATTGGAGAAAAGACTTCTCAGGTAATGAGATCATCAAAAAAGCTTGGACTCTGGTTCCAGGTTTCTTAATCTAGGATGTCTGGAAAGAACATAATGGCAGGATTTTCAAGAACAAAACTGGCTCAACCAAGAACACTATTTCACAAATAATAAGACAACTCAAAGACACTGTTGGTGCCATGTTAGGGAGACCTCCTAAGAACCTGACTCTGCCCCAGGACGCTAGTATACTGCTGCAGTTGGGCCTCCATGCACTAGTTCCCCAGAGCACACACAAGGATGTGAGCCATATAAATGCTGGTAAAGACTTTTGGTAACCTCCTCCTCATGGTTTCTTGAAAATTAACATAGATGGAGCCTCTAAAGGTAACCCAGGGATGGCTGGTTTTGGCGGGGTCATCAGAGATGAGCAGGGGTGCATAAAGGACATCTTTCATAGTCATTTGGGGACTGCCACTAATAACATGGCAGAGCTCATGGCCTTAGAGCAGTGCCTGGAAATACTAATTGAGTCAAACTCTCATAATGCCATCATTGAAGCAGACTCTGAATTGGTTATTAATGTGGCCAAGAAGATTTGTAATGGAAAAGCACCTGGAAAATTTTCAAAACATTGGTGCCTTTTGCAGGTCCTTCAGCAAATTCACTCCCACCTTCAAACCCTGAGAACGGCCAGCTTTGTTCATGTGCAAAGAAAAGCTAATATGCTAGCTGATCGTCTAGCGAATGAAGGAGTGTCTTGCAAGGAAAGTTATAGCAGGTATGCTTGGGACTCGACACCCTCGGGGAAATTACATGACGATTGCTAAATACAGGTGACCAAAGACATGGAAAACTTCCAAACTATTAGGAATGAACAAGAAGGAAGACTAGTGGTGACAGGAGAAAGTGGATGCATAAGTCATTCTTAACCATTGATCCCCAAAGGAAAAAAAATATAAAGAGAAGGAAAATGCTCAAAACATAGCTTTCTACAGGGGAGAGGCACTTGGTAAACAACAGGTCTCTTAGAAAGTCACCGGCCACAGATCTTGACATCCTTTATCATCGAATGGCCATTGGGTGGAAAAGTAATGGAAGGTTAACTATTCAAGTGGACCCGACAGTTTTTTAGATTCGCAGTTTATAATCTTCATCGAGTCCGAAAAAAGGTAAAGATTGTGAAAGTTTTTGTTCCGATATCTCGAAGGACCGTCTGATCAACAAGGGCTTAGTCATGTGGTTTTCGGGTTATCAAAGTGATCAAAGCTTAAGTTTCAGACTGGACCTGAACATTTATAAACTAACAACTCACAATCCTTATCGAGTCCATGAACCGGGTAAAATGGGTGCTTGTTGTCGAGACGACAGTGTTCATGACCGTCAGATCTCACGGGTTCTAGATCGAAAGGAAATCAGGCCTCAACATAAGAGGAAGCTAAGTCCAAAAAAGGACCCGAAGTTTTACACTTCGACTGTTTATTTACCCTGCCGGATTCGTAAAGCTGATAAAGGTCGAGCTCACCATTGAAGCGAATTTTATAATAACCGTCAAATCACTGGGGGTCTCATTGAATGGCCAGTGGGTTGGATCTTGGATGTTTTTAGTTTATTTCGGGTTATGTAGTTGGTTACTCTTCATAGGGTTAGCCCCTATTGGTCCTTACATTTGTAAAGACTTGTAACATATGTAATCTTTCTTGTAGTTAATAGAAGGCTCCACTCTTATTTGACCAAAGAAAAATATATTTGCATTGCATTAATAACTTTTTCGATATTCTAATTCATATGGGAAAGGTAGGTAAATAACATTAATAAAACATTTCACGAATATCCAAAGTAATAAGAAATTATTTCATTGAAAGCCAAATTAATAATAAAATATTTTACGGATACGCAAATTAAACAATTTAAATTATTTAAGACATGCACATCTTTTTAAATTTAAAGGATTTTGATTGGTTTACATATTATGACATGGAAATCATGTGAAAATATCATGGGCACTTTTAAGATGAAATTTCCTCTAATTGATTAGACTTCACATCTGCAAGTGACATTTAATTAAAACTATTTCATGCCCATTTCACTCATACCCTTGTTACCATAATAATTCATGGAACTAAATCTCATAGATGGCCATTTAAAAAAAACCCTAAGTAACTTGGCTCCATTGTTCTTGTCACTGTCATCCATCCAATTCACAAACTAACTCTCATTATTATACATAGTCACCAGCTTTCAATTTTGAAGAAATGAGTATGGTCTTGCTAACAATTTGAATGCATATATTGAAAGTTAAAACCATTTGTCAATCCTTCCGTGATCTGTAAAATGATTTTCTTCCACCTTTAGGACTTATTATTCATGTTGGGCACCGAGAATTTTTTTTGGGTGATATCCTGAATAGATATTATATTCTAATTAAATCTGCATAGGAATCTATTATTTTCCTCAATACCCAAATCATAGATAAGATAGAGATTCATAGCCCTTTCAGGATGTATATGCCCTACACCGAAATCAAAGGAGTGGATGCATTGCATGAGGCTTCATCAATCATCTAGTGACTTCTATTTCCTTGAGTATAATTAGTGGTCATAATAGTCAATCCTACTGCTGTAGAGCTCCACTGTGAGGGTGCTCCCATAAATATTCCCAATTTTTTTCATTTCTAGCCAAGAAATGTGAAATTCGAAATCCAAAACGTTTGTGATAAGCAGTTTTCATGAGCCGAATTGGAAGGGGGTGTAGGCTGTATCCAATTTTCAAGAGGGTTGGTGCGCACTTATCCATAGGTCTCCATGCTACAAAAAATTATTTTAATAAAATAGCCAATTATGGACCCTCTTCCTTTGTTGAGTAGCTTTCATGCTAGGGGGTCCACACATATCCATATGACCCAATGTTACACATACTAAAAATTTCTCTAACAAATGCCTCTCCAACACTTTTGTATCTCTGTGTGATGTTGTTTCACATGTATAGAAACATGATTTTTGTAGTTTGGAAGAGAAAATTTCATCTTGCACATGTGTTGCGGTGAATTGCAGTAATGAAAATTGTCATGTCCAATTTTCAAGTGTCAAAATTCACTGCATAGAAAGAGTTTCCAGTATAACAATAATTTTCTTTGATTAACTCAGGGTTTGCAATAGTTAGTATTGCAATGGAACCAAACCATATGATGAAAATACTACCATTTAACTTATATCCATTGATGGTAGAATGGAAAATTTTGAATAAAAATATCATAAGAGAAGCCTGGATTCTAAAAACTTGCTTGATGGACCATTCCTTTTGAAACTGCAATAGATTTAACCAGCTTAAACTTTTCATTTAAATGTTGATTTTGTTTGTTATAGCGCTCAACTTGACTGTGAAAATGATAGGCATTTTCCTGTATCACCTAAATGCATGTTATGTCCTCTATGAGTTACAAAATAATTGAATGCTGTAGAAGCAACCCAGAATGCAATTCATCCTCATGAACCTATTTTTAGTAGAAATAATGTTTTCATTTGTGATCAATATGCTTTTAGATTCACCAATAATGACATTAACCTACATGATCGTGCAAATATTGCTCTTTTAAAGTAATGACAGTTTCCTCACAATTCATGGTCGGAAGCATAAGCATCATCAATCAACTTAGAGTCTACATGTAACTTCTTTTTCCTTTTACCAAAATACATAAACTATTATACCACGCAGCGATCTGAGTTTCCAATTGAATAATTTCCTATTGATGGTAATCACTTATAGCTTCTGTTCTTGGCATACTTTGTAGTTGATTGGCTTGTTGCACAATATGGTTTTGGACCATATAACATTCATACATGGACCTACACATCCTCATTAGCCTGATTAGGTCCTTCCACCAATGCTTCTACAAGATCCAAGTTCTTCATAGATCAAAGTAGAGGCAGTTTCATACATCCCTGTAAGAAAATCTTCATACTCCCAACCATCCTCATCATCATCATATTTTTCCATCTCAGTGTCAAGTTCTAACTTTGTCTCTTTAAAAACAAAGATGTATGACTCAATCCTTGAGGGCTTATTAATATTTGGTACAATGTCAGTGCAAAAACCATCTGAGGAAGGTGCATGAATTGATGCAAGGGTTCAAGGGAACCTGAAAATCAACAAAACATAATTCATTTACATTTATACATCAGGCAATCAAGGAAAATCAATATCAAGTACAATATTAGCTCATGAAAATCCACTTTCTAGAGCTACGTAATCCGTTGGATGAATTTCAATATCCTTAGAACAAATATTCAAAATTTTCCTAGGCTTCAATTTGGAAATAAGATGCCAGTTAGCTTTGGGAACTGGCTAGCACAAAGTATATCCAGAAAAAATACCACTCGAGCACGGAGCTTCTGAATATTTTTTTTCATTCAATGGTTACATACCTTGAAAAGTTAAAACTTATGAAAGGTTATTGGTGTAGTATTCAACATTGCATAGCTCACTAATATGATTCCATCAAATGCAAATGCAATCCTCAAAACATTGAAATAACATAATTCCCAATCTGTTTAGAAAACACCTCTAATAACAAAGGAGATATACACCAATGGTCCACCAATTATATTTCTGAAATCATTGGCAACTATTCAAAAGATCTCAGTCAAATCTTGTGCCTCTTATTTCAATCAAATAACACTGAATATATGATAGAGTTGAATTCTGCTCTAGTACCTTCAAAAACTTCCAGAAATTGATCGACGAGAATGAAATAAAAAAAAAATAAGATCATTGTATCTTCCATCACAAAGTTTCAATATATAGCCTTCAGAAAACATGTGAGATCTCCTAAACCATTCACAATCTTGGAAAATTTCTCGTGAGACAACTAATTGACCATGTTCTGCACGAAACAAATGTCTGAGATTTTTGAATTTCATGTTCATTTACCCAGAATCTGGACTTGAAAATCGTTTTGTGAAACATCCATGAATTTTTACATCTAAGATTCTTGTTTGTGCACCCTTTTCTATTTTTTTTATTCACTGTTGCAATGAATTTCAGTGTCATTCCACCAATGTTGAGTTCAACACTATAAGTCTCCTACATGCTACTTGAGGGAAATTTACCAATTCCATTTGCATGAATTCTAGTATAATAGCATTTATCTATGTTGAGAATGCAAATGCCTGCAACAAAGTGCCATGGCCAAGACGCCATATCTCCCTTCTTGTAGAGCTTCCAATTGGGCATATGAATACACACACCATAGAAATGAACTAATATTAGAGGAAATTTCAGCCTTAAAATGGCCTCCTAAGGAAAAATCAGGAAATTAATAAAAAAATGCCATGTAGACAATTTTTTAATATTACTTTTTTTTTCTAGATCAAAGTTCTCTTTTATATTACTTATATTAGCACAAGTTTTAATATGTTTTTAATATATTTTTCTATTTTTTTACTTTTATCGAAATACTTCAATATATGACACTTTTATTATATATATATATATATATATATATATATATATATATATATATATATATATGTTTTTTTGTGTTTTTTAAACAATATTTTCTACTCAAGCCAAAATTTCACCTCAAATATATTTTTTGGCCAAAATCCAATAATTCGTCCTTTCTGGAATATGTTTTTAACTATTTAATATTAATTATGTTTTAACTATTTACCTATTTTATATTTAACTATATATTTTATATGTTTTGCCAAAATATTTATATTTTATATTTAACTTCTTTTTTTTTGGTATTTTTGTGGGGCATGATCATTAATGCTAAAATGGATCCTCATTTTTAATTTAGATCTTTACACTAGTATCAAGATTTGCATTGCATTAATAACTTTTTCGATATTCTAATTCATATGGACAAGGTAGTTAAATAACATTAATAAAACATTTTATGAATATTCAAAGTAATAATAAATTATTTCATTGAAAGCCAAATTAATAATAAAATATTTTACGGATACACAAATTAAAAAATTTAAAATTATTTAAGACATGCACATATTTTTAAATTTAAAGGATTTTGATTGGTTTACATGTTATGACATGGAAATCACATGAAAATTTCATGAGCACTTTTAAGATGAAATTTCCTCTAATTGATTAGACTTCACATTTGCAAGAGACATTTAATTAAAACTATGTCATGCCCATTTCATTCATACCCCTATTACCATAACAATTCATGGAACTAAATCTCATAGATGGTCATTTAATACAAACCCTATGTAACTTGGCTCTGTCTCCCTTGTTCTTGTTACTGTCAGCCATGCAATGCACAAACTAACTATCATAATTACACATAATCACCAACTTTCAATTCTGATGAAATGAGTATGGTCTTGCTAAAAATTTTAAAGCAGATGCTGAAAGTTAAAACCATTTCTCAATCCTTCCCTAATCTGTACAATAATTTGCTTCCACCTTTAGGACTTATTCTTCATGTTGGGCACTGAGCAAACCTTTTGGATGATATCATGAATATATATTATAGTATAATTCAAGCTGCATAGGAATCTATTGTTGTCTTCAATACCCAAATCGTAGATAAGACAAAGATGCATTGCCCTCTCAAGATGTATATGCCCTGCACCGAAATCAGAGTGGATGCATTGCATGAGGCTTCATCAATCATCTAGTGACTTCTATTATCTTGAGTATAAGTAGTGGTCATAAGAGTCGATCCCACTACTATAGAGCTCCACTATGAGGATGCTCCCATAAAGATTCCCAATGTTTTTTTGTTGCTAGCCAAGAAGTATGAAATTCCAAATCCAAAATGTCAGTGGTAAGCAGTTTTCATGAGCGAAATGCAGAGGGGATGTAGGTTGTATCCAATTTTCAAGAGGGTGGTGCGCACTTATCCATAGGTATCCACGATACACAAAATTATTTTAATAAAATAGCCCATTATGGACCCTCTTCCTTTGTTGAGTAGCTTTTGTGCCAGGGGTTCACACTTATTCACAGGACCCCACGTTATACAAAATGGTTTTAAAAGTGCTACATAGTAGCTTGTCCCTGCCGCCTAGTAAAAAATAGTGAAACTATGTGATCACTATACTTTGTAATTATAGTTCTAAAATGTATTTTTGGGGCAGGATTGAAAAAGTAAGTCAGATTGAAATTGTAAGTTTTAATTCATTTTAGAAAACTATAATTTAAAATATAAATTAATTTTTGCACATTTTTTGAAAGAAATATGATTCGTCAACCACTTGTTTGATGATTGGCTAGTTGTTTGAAAATTTTGTATCTTAATTTAAAAAATTTAAGAAAATAAAACATTATATTATTTATAAATAGCTACTTGTAGTATATAATTTGTTTTAGATGAGGATGAGGAAAGATTGTTACTATAATGCTATAAAGAGAAAACACACTGTACATCCAGGAAAGAGCATGGTACAACCATGATTTAATTGATATTTATTTCACTGTACATTTCTCATGTTAGAGATGTACAAAATGAAATCATTGCATAATAAGATGAATGAGATTATAACTAGTTAACTGTCAAAAAAATAAAATAAAATATTTTAAAAAATAAATAATATTTTATTTTATAGTGTTAACTTTAAATAATATGAGTTAACTTTTAGTCAAAATGAAAACTAATTCATAGTCTTGTTGCAGAGATAATAACAAGTGCTATAGAGTAGCTTGTCCCTGCCGCTCATAAAAAATAGTGAAACCGTGTGATCACTATCCTTTGTAATTGTAGTTCTAAAATGTATTTTTGGGGCAGCATTGAAAAAGTAAGTTGGATTGAAATTGTAAGTTTTAATTCATTTTAGAAAATTATAATTTAAAATATAAATTAATTTTTGCACATTTTTTGAAAGAAATATAATTGGTCAATGGCTTGTTTGATATATTGGCTAGTTGTTTGAAAATTTTGTATCTTAATTTTAAAAACCTATTATTTATAAATAGCTACTTGTAATATATAATTTGTTTAGGATGAGAAGAGGAAAGATTATTACTACAATTTGTTTTGGATGAGAAGAGAACATTAAATAATCTTTGAAATGTTATATTTTTAAAGATATTTTGTTTAAAATTTAGTTTAAAAATGAGATAGAATAATAAATTTGAATTTCTAAATTTGTATATTAAATATATTTTATTTTTAATAATAACAATATGACTTAAACATATATATATAAGATATTGGAAACAGAAATATCTTATGAATACTTATAAAAAAATTAATTATATTTAAAAATTAATTATATTTATTTATCTAAATTAAAGATTAGCTTGTTATTTGAAAATTTTGTATCTTAATTTAAAAAATTAAGAAAATAAAATAATGTATTATTTATAAATAGCTAATTGTAGTATATAGTTTGTTTTGGATGAGAAAAGAATGTTAAATGATTTTGAAATGTTATATTTTTAAAGCTAATTTTGTTTAAAATTTAGTTTAAAAATGAGATAGAATAATAAATTTGAATTGCTAAATTTGTATATTAAATATTTTTTATTTTAGTAATAATAATATGAGTTAAATATGTATATTAAAAAATATATATATAATAAGACATTGGAAATAGAAATACCTTATAAATACTTAGAAACAATTAACTATATTTAAAAATAATAAATAAAAATAGACTTTTAAAATGAGAGATAACTATATTACTTTAATTTGGTTAGCATGTCATGAAGAAGTGAAATGTTTTCATTTTGAGAGTTTCACTCATTCTAACGAGCGAATCAAATTGGTTAGTGCACTTCGATTAATTCTTTTAATTATTTATTTTTTTAAATGTTATAATGTTTATCATGTATATAAGATTTGCCTAAAAAATTTGTTAGAAAAAAAAGGTTATTTACATTATTTTATTTTTAGACATATATTTTAATAATTATAATATAAAATTTAAAAATAATTAATATTATTTTATTTAAATATTATCCATAAAATATATATTTTATCAATAATGCTTTCAAATAATACATATTTTTAATTAATATATATTTTATCAATAATTCTTTCAAATAATATATATTTTTAATTAATAAATACTCTTAAAAAATAAATAAAAATATTGCTAGAAATATTTAAAGTGTTCCTCTAAAAAAATCATTAAATATATTGTTCATAGTTAATAATAAAAAACAATGACTTGCCACACTCAGTACATCCATAGTTAGCTGATCTCATAGAGATCTTCCATATCTTCCATAGAGGATTTGGCATGTTATCTGTTGTTGTTACCGTGTTTGAACTGGCCTGACATTGTATATAAAACATCTAGCATTTGAAATTTTTTTCAAGATTATAAAAATAAAGAAAGTAATGTATTATAACATTTATATATTTTAATATTTTTATTTATATACATTAATATATAATTTTACAGAGGTTTAATTTAATATTTGGTTTTTTTTGGGATAATTTTGAATTGTTAAAGTTAATAATCCATATTCTTGATTATGATATTTACATAATTTAAAATACAATTAAATATAAGTAATTCATTATGATATTTATATTTTTTTATATTTTTATTTATATATTTAAAAAAAAATATTTTTGCGTATGTTTAATTGTATAAAACAAGTAGCTCACTAGTTGACTATAGTTATTATTATATTTTTTTATATTTTTGTTTATATATTTTAAAAAATATTTTTGCATATATTTAATTGTATAAAACTAGTAGGTAGCTCACTAGTTAACTATAGTTATTATTATTTATTTTGCCTAATAGCTCACCATAACAATATAGTTATATTACAAGAAGTTTATTATGGATCAACACTAATATATTTATAGTCATATAAGATATTTGAGGTCTCAGATAATTATTGTCTCTACACACAGTACAACCATGATTTAATTGATAATTATTTCACTGTACATTTCTCATGTCAGAGATGTGCAAAATGAAATCATTGCATAACAAGATGAATGAGAATATAACGAACAGTGTATAAAATAAATAACATTTTATTTTATAATGTTAACTTTAAATAATATGAGTTAATTTTTAGTCAAAAAGAAAACTAATTCATATTTTAAAATTTACTTGATGTGTTATCACCTGCCTTGTGACAGGAATAATAACAAGTGCTACATAGTAGAAAACTAATTCATATTTTAAAATTTACTTGATGTGTTATCACCTGCCTTGTGACAGGAATAATAACAAGTGCTACATAGTAGCTTGTTCCTACAGGTCACTAAAAAATAGTGAAACTATGTGATCATTATCTTTTGTAATTGTAGTTCTAAAATGTATTTTTGGGGCAACATAAAAATAGTGAAACTATGTGATCACTATCCTTTGTAATTGTAGTTCTAAAATGTTGAGATTAATATTGAAATGTCTTAATGGAGTGACGGTTCAAACCGAACTTTAGATTAGGATTTTGTTCTTTTTTTTCCTAGGGTGTTGTTTCAACTTCCCTAAATGTGTGTTTCATCTATATATTTCTCATGTAATCAATTCTAAGGAAAAGAGTGTTTTGTAGTGGCAGTCTCTAGGTGGTGTTCCACACCTGTGAGCTGTTCAGATTCATTTAATAAATTTGACTCAGCGATTTTGATATGGTATCAGCGCTACAGGGCTAAGGACGACCTATAACCCTGAGTGGAGAGAAATACTGACACGCTCTGAGTTCAACGCAGAATTTGGCGTGATAATCGCACCAATTCAGTTCTACCCTTACGCGATTTTTTTGTTTCAAGAACGATGCGAGTGAGCATATGTGTTAATCGCGTCAACCGTGTGAACCATTTGATGCGTGAGTCATCCGCTGCGTGATCTTGGCATCGATGGTTGTGGAAGAGGAAGTGGCAGTAAATACTCTCGCTCGACCACGCATTTGGAGGGCTCGTCAATTGCAAACATGGTGATTTGAATCCGAACTGCTATGGAGGATTCGAATCCATGAAAACTGTGGAGGAGGCCGTACTACCGAGGAACAGGCGTTGCTTCTTGCATGGTTGGCATCGAACAATAGTGAAGGAGAACTGGAGGATCCGAATTCGTGTTCTGCGTGGTTGGCATCTAAAGGCGGTAATGTTTTTTTTTGCTGCTATCACGAGTTCAGTAATCAGTGTTTGAAATCCGAGGATTGTTTTTTGAATCGCTGGCCAAGTTTGCTACTCCACTACGATTTGCAAATAGAGGTCAGGACTGCCGATGAGGAAGTTTTTAATTTAATTCTTTAATTAAAAAGGAGGGGTTTTTTATTTGATAAAGGTTCGCTTTTTTTTAAGAAGGATCTGAAGTGATTTCTTAAAAAAAGGGAGGATTTGGGCTTAGTTTTTATTTTGGATGTGGCAGTTGTAGTGTTTTTTTTTAAGATCTGGGGTTGTTTTTTTTAATTATTGGGGTTAAGCTTGTTTTTTATTCAAGATCAATAATCAGTTAGTAGAAGCTTACCTCGGTGAAAATAACAAGCTGGATGGATCCAATTATTTTGGTTGGAAATTTAAGCTACAAACCTTGCTTGAAGGACACAATGCATGGACAATTGTGAATAATGATGAGGTGAAGCCGAACCTAGCTACGGGAGGAACAACAGAAACAATCCAAGACGGGGACAAGCAAGAGACTAAGGCGAGAATGCCCCTGAAATTGTCGGTCAAAGATTGCGTTATTCCCCATATTTGTGATTGCAAGACTGCACTAGAAATATAGAAAACACTAAAAGATCTCTATGAGGTCAAGAACACCAATTGATTGTTGTTCTTGAAGAGAAGGATTCTCTCCATCAAGATGGAGGAGAATGAGACAATTGTAGCATTTATTTCGTGGATCAAGGAGCTCAAGAACAAGCTGGGCGACATCGGTGAAGTTGTGTCAGATACAAATTTGGTCACGATTACCATGAATGGTATGACTGATGAGTATCAGATGTTCATCACTGGATTGAATGCAAGAGAAAAAGCCCCCGTGTTTGAAGAATTGACAAGGATCCTCATGCAAGAGGAGGAAAGGCGGCTGACTTATAAACCTCAAAGTTCAAATTTGGGCTTAATGGTGAAGAAGAAGCCCTTCAGAGGAAAGCCAAGTGCAGCACAGAAGAGTAGTGCAGCCCCATAGAGAAAGATGCCCCCACCTCAAGGTACGTCTTTCAATAGAAATGAATCTACGACCAAATGTTTTTATTGTGGTAGAACCGGCCACATAGCCAGATATTGCATGAAGAAGAAGTTTGATGAAGGTCGGAAGAGACATAAACAGCATGCAGGTAATTTTGCTAATGAGGAACAGAGTTAGAACCTCAGAATGTTTATATCTGACTCTGTGCTTTCGGCTAAGGATGATGAAGAAGATACCTGGGTTGTGGACTTAGGTGCATCCATCCACATGACAGGGAATAGACAGTGGTTTGAAGACTTCAAAGAGACTAGCAGTGCAGCAAACATCTATCTTGGCGATGATAGAGGGTACCAAATCAAAGGCTATGGTAATATTCCTGCTATCTTGCCTGTTGGAAATATTAGATACATCCATAATGTAATATATGTACCCAGGATCAAAAAGAATCTGATCTTTGTTTCTACTATAATTGCTCAAAATCTCAAGGTAGAGTTTTATAAATCATATTGTGTCATTAAAGACCTACTGGATTGTATGAATCCTATTGCATCAGGTATTCGTGTGGGAGGATTGTACAAGCTAAACGTCAAAAGCACACCACATCAGGGATTGAAATCATCTGCCATGACTACAGTGGACTTATGGCACCAAAGGTTTAGTCATATTAACTTCAATGATCTGCTACTATTATAGAAATTTAGAGGTATGGTAGAAGGTATTCCTGTTTCAAAACCTGTTCATATTGATTGTGATGCATGTGCACTGGGAAAGTTGCACAAAGATGAATTTATTGTGAATACTGATAAAAGGAGGAGAGATATACTCGAGCTGGTACACACAAATTTATGTGGGTCTATGTAGACAAGGTCATTAGGCGGTGCATACTAGTTTTTACTATTTATTGATGACTGTACTAGATTTACTTGGGTGTATTTTGTTGGCTTGCGGGGCCTGACCCAGGTTCAGAGGTGATTTCGCCAAACAAATCCCGGTACTATTGGCCCTTTTGGCAACAGTCCGTGGAGCGCGGACTGAGGTCTCACCCGAAGTAGTATGCGAGGGTGCTAGAACTAGGTTTTTGCACCCTGGAGATGTCTGATGAGTTAAAGGGGTCCGTGGTTCAACCCTATGCGTATGTCGCAACACGCACTTACCCATATCTTACAGCCCTACTCGGGGGTCGAACACTATTGTTAGCCAAGTCCTTACTAGTATTCTAGTGTTAGTTGAATAACTTAGCCTACTTGTAAGTGTTAAGTTATACTTAGCAATATAAATCATTCATACAAGTGCGCACAGTAAATAAACAATATAATTACAATTTATATCAAACAGGTAATAACCCAAGAACAGATATACAAAATTAAGATAAAACCTCTCTTTATTATTATCTTCCTCGGTTACAGACTCGACTCCACCTTGCGCACTCAGCTGCAAGGGTCTGCGCACTCAGTTGCAGACAATTAGGCCTCTGTGCACTCAGCTGCAGAGCCTTCTCCTACCCTACGACCCAAGACACACTTAGACTCTTGCTCTTTTCTTCTACTTCGCTATCTTTTACTTAGAGCCTCGCTCTATTTATCAATCCCATGGTCTGCGGACCATGGGTAAGTCGACATTACATTACAAGACTAGGGTGGACAACCTTGTGACTCTATCATACATTTCGCTTCGCACCTGCAATTCGTGGAGACTTTACAACGATATTGGGTCAAAACTTGGGCTTTGAGCCCCAAAACATGCCTCAGGGGGATTCCATGCCCAACAAGCCCCCAACACAAACATCGTGACTCACCCTCGAGTCACTCGGTCGATGCGGCGATCTTGGCGTGAAGTCCCTCCAGCTGTTCTTGAATTGTACTAAGGTCCGTAGCGCACTGAGCTGCTGCTTACTAAATCTGCTGTATCCGCTGTTCTGAAACCTCTGTGTCTAAATTGTTTCCATACATCTGTACCGGTATTTGATGTATGTGTTTATAGTCCCGCACCTTTGTCCAGCTCCTTGAAGTGCGAAGACTATGCTTCGGTTGGCTAGTCACATAGTTGACCCACCCGTGTAGGGCTTCAAGCGGCTGCCATTCACTTTGCCTGGGAAGGGTTCTCCACTTAGTTTGAGTAGCTAGACCGCGCCTTCATTTATGACCTCCTTAACCACATATGGTTCTAGCCAATGCATTATGAATTTTCCCAAAAATTTTTCAAACTTGTTGTCATACAGCAGCACTAAGTCGTTTACCTTGAAGGTGCGCAGCTTAATATGGCAATCATGCCAGGCCTTTTCACGCTGCTTTTGTACCTGCTGATGAAAACCTGCCAAGAATCGTTCCTCCTCAAGTTCTTCCAATTGCGCGAGCCTTTCCTCCAGAGCTTTTCGGTCCGTCATTTTTGTGAGTGTTGCTATGCGCAGACTAGGGATGATATATTCCATTGGCATGAAAACTGCCACACCATAAACTAACCGAAAAGGTGTTTGTCTCGTCAGTTTCTTGCACATTGTTCTATAAGCCCATAGCACTGCAGGTACCCGTAGGTCCCAATCTCTTTGTTGTGTGTTTCACACTTTGTTCAGCGTAGTCTCCAATATTTTTTTGAATGCTTATGTAGTTCCATTGGCTTGTGGGTGATACAATGTACTTTTCTGATGTTACACCTGGAATTCTTCTGTGAGTGTGCTGATGGTTTCTTTCAGGAAATGTGTTGTGATCACTCATTAATATTTTCAGAAAATCAAATCAAGTCAACACGTTTTCAAACAAAAACTTCGTAGCTATAGATATTGTGCGGTCTTTGACCAGCTGTGCTTCCACCCATCGTGTCAGGTACTCTACGTTGTGATGATGTAGTGCGTGCCCGTATTTCCCTAAGGTTTGATAGGTCTCACAAAGTTAATTTCCCATTTCTCGAATGACGACAGTGTCATTTGTGGATTCAACGGCATCTCGTCCCCCCGCAATGGTTTTCCAGTCCTTTGACATATATCGCAGGCCTTACAGTTCACTTTTGAATCCTGGTGAAGGGTTGGCCACCACAACCCTATGCGAAGAATATTTTGTGTGGTTGTGCGTCCTGCATAGTGTCCTCCTGCAGTGCCCCCATGTGCTTCTGCGAGGATCTAATTTCATTCAAATTCAAGTACATATCTTTGCAATATCTCATCATTTCCCATTTTGTATAGAGGTCCTGCGATGACAGAAAATTCCACCGTGCGCACCACCAGTTCCTTCTTCTGTTGGACGAAGTATTCCTTTGACATGGTCCCTGTTGTCAGAAAGTGGATTATATATTTGAAGTGTCATCCGTGACGTGCACAGAAAAGAGTTGTGTATCAGGTAATCCTTCCTCCAAACTAGTAGGTTCCTCGTCCATCTTAATACGTGAGAAGTGATCTGGTCTTGCGTTCAGGCGTCCAGGTTTGACCACGACCTCAAAATCATATTCTTGGAACAATAAGAGCCACCTACATATACGCCCCCCCAACACAGGCTTATTGACCAAGTACTTTAGTGCGGAATGGTCTGTATACATTTTGAAATGTCTTCTTAGCAAAGAGTGCTGGTATTTTTGGAGCGTGTACACCATCTCCAACCCCTCGCGCTCGGTTTTGGAATAGTTCTTCTCGGCTTTGGACAATCTACAGCTTGAAAACATGATAGGATGATCCAAGCCTTCTCTGCCCTCTTGTGTGAGCACTGCTCCCAGCGTAATACACAATGCATCAACATGGACATGAAACTCCACATCCCACTTTGGGAAGACCAAGATTGGAGCAGATGTCAATTTCCCCTTGAGGACATCTAGACTCTTCATGCAATCATCATTCCAGCGAAATGTGACATCCTTGTTTATTAGTTTCTCCATTGGCGTGGTGATTTGGGCATAGCTTTTGATGAACTTCCTGTAGTACCCTGTGTGTCTCAGGGTAGCACACAACTATTTAACACTTTGCGGTGCTTCCAAATTTATAATCACGAGAATCTTCGCGGGGTCCACCATCAGCCCCTATTTGCATACCACATGTCCCAACAGGTTCCCAAAGGGAACGAGGAATGCGCACTTCTTAAGGTTTAGTGTAATCTAGTGTCGTTGGCAAGTATCTAGCATCACGCGTAAGCTTACTATGTGGTGCTTAACCAATCCAAAGACAATCCATTCATCCAGATAGACCTCCAGGAACTTGTGGATGTATTCTTTGAATGCGGCAACAACGATGCGTGAAAATTTGGCTGGCGCATTCTTCAACCCAGATGGCATAACGGTGTATTGAAAGTAGCCCCATTCCATTATGAAGGTCATCTTGCTCCTGTCTTCCGGCACGATTTTGATCTGGTGGTACCATGAGAACTCGTCCGTGAATGAGTATGTTTCTTGCCCACCAACATTTTCCAATACTTCATTTGTGAACGGTGTCGGGAATGGGTCATGTACACAGGCGTGATTCAGCTTCCTGAGGTCCACGCATATTCTTATCTCGCCCTTCTACTTTTTCTCCTGTACTACCATAGGGATCACCTAGTCGGATTCTTTCACCGGCTCAATAATTCTTGTTGCGAGCATCTTGTCTAGTTCTACGATGACCTTTTCCTTATACTTCAGATTCAAGCGGCAAGGCCTCTCCTTAGCCGGCTTCACGTCAAGTTTCAGGGTGATCTTTATCATCCCTAAGTCACCAACGATCCCTTTTAAATCTATAATTTTGGTTAGGAATAAGTCTTGGTATTCGCGGAGTAACTCAGCGACCTTATCAACCGTGGCATCATCCAAATAATCACTAAGCGTTGCATACTTTTGTTCAGCCTCCATCCCAATGTTTACCTACTTTGTTTTTTGCGGCACGGTGATGTCAGGTTCTTCAATCAATGGTTCTCGAACCTGCCTTCAGTTTCTGGAATGTTAATATTCCGTGGATCCTCATCATCCTCCTCAATATTTACATTGTAACACTCCAGTGCGCAACTCAGCTAGGTCGCCCATTCTGACTGAAGCACTTCCATTGGCTCCTGGGGTATTTTGAAGATAGTGTCTTTTATTTCTTTTAGTGCATCGTCAACAGTTTCCCACCAACAATATTCAAATGTGAAGGTTAACAGGAATCCTTTGTCCAAGATATCCCATTCGCTTGTGCCATGGCAGAGCTCCGTCTTAGTATACCAATTCATGGGTATGACATCCAGGGCATGATAGAACAAATGCACCCATTCAAGTTGTGGCTCTTCCCCGTAGACCTTAGTCCATTTCGCGAGGTGTGCACGTGGATCATACCGTCCATCATACTTGTCTGTTAGTTGCATCTACGGTTTCCCAAATCGTAGGCGCATCATCCTTATGCATCCCCACCAGTCCTTAAAGTTTCGTTGGTGCATACCCCACCACCTTGCAGGTGTAGCGCAGTGCCCATTTCAGAGCATCAAAACATTGTTGTTCTAGCACTTCTCTCTTAAACTTGTTTAGGAAATCATCCACCGTTGTCAACCCATCATACATAGGCAGATCCCTTACCTCTCTGGTCATGCAGCGCAATGATCTTACCATCATGTTGCAATTGAGCGTGGTTACCTCGTGTAACCGATTCTGCCATCGTTCTATTTCCTCGTCTGAATCTGATGTGCAGGAGCTTTCGCACTGAATAAATCCTGCCATCCACTGTAGGATTCACCCAATCTTGTTCCCAAGCAGTTATCTTGCATATACATTCTAAATCATCATCGCACACTGGCTCTGTGTAGTGTGATTCTTCCGCAGGGTCTAAAGGTACCACTATGTGTAGTGACTTTTTCTCAAAAATCATCTTACGCTTCTTTAGATTTATCACTCCATTCATGTCAGTGGCCCAATCTATTCCTAGTAGTGCGGGATATGGATTGTTGTCATCAACAATCTCTATCACTTCGAAATTTGCAAGTGTGCTCGCACCTTTGATATCTACCATTATTCCCTGTAATCTTCCCATCGGTAAGATCTTTTGTTGGTCCGCCATTCACAATTGAATAGGAGACCATTGCAACGCGGGCTTGCCCATGTGCTCCCATGTCTACTTCAGCAGGATGTTCGTGTCTGATCCTAAATCTAGAATCACTTGATTCATTTCATATTCTCCGATTTTCACAGTCAATCTCATCTCCCTTCTTGTTCACGTTGTGTGCTTCCCGAGCTTCCTGACTACGCGCGGTTCTCCTGACCCAGCGCACTTAGTGATGAGTTCTTGCAGTCCCTTAACTGCTTTTCTGTCGCGCAACAGCTTCATGCATGTCTCCAAAAAGGTAGTAAGCATTGATGGGACCATCTTTGGTTCTAGTTTGTCTTTGCTACTTGAAGTGGAGGCCTTTGTGAAGCTCTTCTTAACTTCCATGAATGTCTCCTTCGCATGCTCCAAATTGAACTCTGGTTCCTTTGTTGGAGCCTTGCAAACCCAGGCACTTTCTTCGGGCAGCTTGCCCTTGTCATCTCCTATTGTGATACCGTTTCAGAGCACGATGTTTACATTCGAGTCCGCTTCACGCGGCTCATACCTCATCATTTGCAGATTCTGAGTCGGTGGAGGTTGGAGTGTTCCTTTATCGCGCAACCTCGCTATCAGTGTGGGGTAGTCCTCTGTCTCATGATCAAACTGGGTACAATATAAACATGATGCTCTCGTCAGATTTTTACAGTCGTGGGCATAATGTCCTGGCCCTTTGCAATTGTAACAGATTAGCTATCTACAACCCCTTCCTAGTCCCATTCCACCTCGACCTCATCCTCGCCTCTGAAATCCAATGCACTTCATCCCTGCATTTTGATCAAAGGCTCGCATTTCCATCTGAACTTTGTAGCTAGGAGTCTGATCCATCATTAATTCATAACTTCTACAAGTACGCTCATCATGGCCTACTGATCTGTAGAAATTACAAAACAACTGTTGGGATGTCTTCCTATACTTTTGTAATAGGTGGCAGTTATCTGTAGCATGCTTCCTTCCTATCTGAAAAATCATGCACCATACTGTAGGTGCCATGCTCGGTCTTGCTTGTGTCTCTGGCCTCAATGGAATTGGCCCTCCTCTCACCAGGTAGTTCGCGAAAACTGGACAATGGTCCTTGTCATGTCCCTGGCCTTTGCACTTTATACACCATACCTCCTCCCGTGCCTCTAGGCGAGTTGTCATGGCCTGTTTCAAGCTCTACATCTCCAAACATAGTTTTTTCGACTGCGCGTGGATCTGTTGGACTCCTAGGCTAGGATCTTGTATTGGGGTCTCGTGCAATCTCATTGCGATCTCCAAAGCTTCGACCTAGGTGGATAACTTTTGTTGTGATAGCGCTGTCCTTAGATGCGGTGTTAATGACGCTACAAACCATGTGCGGTGCTGCCCATCTGTCAAGGTCATGTTGGCTTCGTGAATCATACCCTTCAGTCTCTAATCCAGCTCCCAAGGGGTCTCTCTTGGAAGCATCGCAATTTCCTTAAACCCGATAATCGATTGTGTCTCCAATTTTGGCCTGCTAAATTCCTTGTTTAGCGCAGCTTGGATATCCATGATCCCTACGTTTGGATTGTCATTAGAATGCTTAATGTACCATGTTAGTGCACGATCCTGCAACACGCTTACCAGTGTTTCCTTCTTTATGTTGTCATCTGTGACTCCTTGTGCTTCCCATACAGCCTTTACCATGAACCAAAGTTGGTCCAGATCTTCGTTCCCTACTCCTTTGAACACCAACAATTTTATTGCGCTCGCCATATTGAATTGTGGTGGTGGCAAAGGTGGTGTGGGTGGAGATGGGGGTGAAGAGGGTGAAACTAGTGGTGGTGTAGGTGGGGGTGGTATGCACGGAATTCGCTGCCTTATTAGACTGATCGCACTTCTTGGTGAAACTTTCGCGAGCTCTTCCTCGCTTTCTCGCCGAGGTGAAATCAAGGGGCTTGTTTCTATCTCTGCACTACCTTCATTTCTATAGATCCTCCCACTTCGCGTAGCCCCAAACATCACTTTATTCCTATAACCTTCTTTTCACACAGTAGCATTTTAATCCAAGTGTTCAAAGATTTAACGTACTTACCCCACGGTCCTTTGAGGAAGCTTCGTTCTGCCTCGTTGTAGCTGACTGGAGAATCTACCACAAACTCGGTGATAAACCCTCCTATAATTCAATCGAGCCAATTGTCCATAGCGCGCGCGATCTTATCTCCTAGTGCTTCTAGTTTGCACACCAACTCTGGAGTCCACACAATCAGTTTGTAGAGCCTACACCTTCCTTGACTGTCTGCTAGCTTCGCAATCCACTCGTACAACTCAGAGGGGAAGGATGCAAAGAAAATTTCATGGATTTCCATATACAAGTAGTGCTCTAACCACTATTATTTTGATACTCGCAGATTCCTATTTTCCTGTGCCGCGAACTCATGAATTTTTTTGTCCAACCACCCTTCAATTTCTTTCTTTGTCAGATTCTAGTGACACAACATCAAACATCCCTTATGCAGATCCCGGTCCCGGAAACGGAACCATTTGTTGGCTTGTTGGGGCCTAATCCAGGTTCAGAGTTGATTTAGCCAAACAAATCCCAGTACTACTGGCCCTTTCAGCAACAGTCTGCGGAGCACAAACTGAGGTCTTAACCGAAGTAGTATGGGAGGGTGCTAGAACCAGGTTTCTGCACCCTGGAGATGTCTGATGAGTTAAAGGGGTCCACAGTTCAACCATGTGCGCATGTTGCTACACGCACTTAATCGTACCTCGCAACCCTACTCAGGGGCCAAACACTATTGTTACCCAAGTCCTTACTTGTATTCCACAACTAGTTGATTAACTTAGCCTACCTGTAAGCGTTAAGTTATACTTAGCAATATAAATCATTCATACAAGTGCGTGCAGTAAATAAACAGTATAACTGCAATTTATATCAAACAGGTAATAACCAAGAAAAGACACACGGAATTAAGATAAAACATATCTTTATTATTATCTTCCTTGGTTACAGACTTGACTCCACCTTGCGCACTCAGCTGTAGGGGTCTGCGCACTCGGCTGCAGACAACTAGGCCTCTGCGCACTCAGTTGCAAACCTTCTCCTACCTTACGACCCGAGACACACTTTGACTCTTTCTCTTTGCTTCTACTTCGCTACTATTACTTCGCTATCTTTTACTTAGAGCCTCGCTCTATTTATACAATCCCATGGTCCACAGACCATGGGTAGGCTGACATTACAAGACTAGGGCGGACAACCCTGTGACTCTATCATACATTTTGCACTCCGCGCCTGCAATTCGCGGAGACTTTACAACGATATTGGGTCAAAACTTGGGATTTGAGCCCCAAAACATGCCTCGGGGGGATTCCATACCCAACATATTTCCTCAGGAAGAAGAGCCACACTTTTAAATACTTCAAGGAGTTCAGAAGTATGGTTGAAAAGCAGATAGGTAAAAGCTTCAGGATTCTCCGCTCGGATCAAGGGGGAGAGTACAAGAAAGCTTCTGTCCTCCAATACTGCAAAGATAATGGGATACAACAGAAGTTTATAGTACCCCACACTCCTCAACAAAACGGGGTTACAGAGAGGAAGAACAAAACCCTTGTGGAGTGTGCTTGCGGTATGTTAAAAGGTAAGAATATTTCTAATGGGTTTTGGGCTGAAGCAATTAATACTACAGTATATCTAAATAATAGGAGTCCAACAAGAAGTTTATATTTCAAAACTCCTTTTGAAGCTTTATTTGATTATAAGCTTGCAGTTAAACATTTGAGAGTTTTTGGTAGCAAAGCCTTTGCCTATGTCCCAAAGGAAGATAGAAAGAAACTAGATTCAAAGGCCATCAAATGTATTTTTTTTGGGTATTATACATAATTTAAGGCTTACAAACTATTTAATCCCTCTACTCATAAGGTTTTTGTAGGCAGAGATGTAGTGTTTCATGAGCAGGATAATGATGGAAGCCATGAGAGCTAATGAAGAATGGCATGTGCCCTTGTTGGTGGAAGAAGGAAGTGATGAATCAGGTGACAACAATGAGCAGTAGTAGCAGCAGCAGGAAGGGAAATAAGATAATGTAGCTGTCAAGCCAAGTCTAGAAAATGATGATCAGACAAGGTTTGAAGCTACCCCACCACTCAGGAGATCATGTAGGAAGGTTCAGTTGCCAACAGGATATAGGGAAAATGCTTTTATAACTAGTATGATGAATGTTGTTGAACCCTCTAGTTATAAAGAAGCTAGTCAATATAGTGAATGGAGGGCTGCTATGGAAGAGGAATATGAATCAATTCTCAAAAACAAAACTTGGGATTTAGTTAAACTACCTAAAGGCAAACAACCCATAGGATGCAAATGGTTGTATAAGCCTAAATTTAAAGCAGATGGGAGCATAGATAAGTATAAAGCTAGGCTGGTTGCAAAGGGGTATTCACAGCAAGAAGGCATAGATTATGATGAAACATTTGCCCCTGTAGCTAAACTAAACACAATCAGAATGATAATTTCTTTAGCTACCAAACACCATTGGATGATTCACCAGCTAGATGTTAAATCTGCATTTTTAAATGGGGACTTAAAAGAAGAAGTCTACTTAGTGCAACCTGAGGGGTTTGTCAAATAGGGTGAAGAACATTTAGTTTGTAGGTTGAAGAAAGCGTTGTATGGACTAAAACATGCACCTAGGTCATGGTATGAAAAAATTGATTCATTTTTCCTGCGGCATGGTTATAAAAGAAGAAAAAATGACCCTAATCTTTATACTGTGTTTGATAAAGAGGGAAGGATTGTTTGGATTTATTTATATGTAGATGATATAATAATTACAGGGAATGCTGATAATCTCATTAAAGAAATCAAGGAGAAGATGTCACAAGTCTTTGAGATGAAAGACCTTGGAGAGCTACATTATTGTTTGGGTCTGGAAGTCTAGAGGGACTCTGGACAAACTTTTCTGTCACAGTAAGTATGTCAGGAGCTTACTGGAAAAGTTCATAATGGATCAATGCAAAGCTGCAATAGTACCTTTATAGCACTTAAAACTTCAGAATGATGATGGATCTAAGGAGGCAGATGCGACGTTGTATAGACAGCTAGTTGGGAGTCTAATCTACTTAACTACAACTAGGCCTAATTTGGCTTATGCAGTCAATGCATTGAGCCAATTTATGTCAAAGCCCCTTGAGAGCCATTGGGTTGCAGTGAAAGGTGTTGAAAATAGAAACAAGAAATGCTAAATATAGAAGTGATAAATTTAGTACTGCTATAAATAGCATTTCGAGATACCTTCCTATTTTAGTTAGTCCCTGAACTAAAATAGAGAAGTAAAATTCGAATTTGATCTTAGCAGCTGTTTGTAAAATAATTAATTAATTCACCATGAGTTAATTAGTTAAGGAAAATCAAACGTGAAGTCTATGTGGGGACATGCAACAGTTTCTCCATTAATTGAGGAATTTATCCATTAGTTAAAGAGATAAGGATGAGTTGTAATATTGGGTTGTAATTAGTTGGCTCAGTTAATTGAGTCAAGTCCAATTATATTAATTCAAACAGTTTGTTGAATTAATGTGAGTTTAGTTAGTTAATGCATGCATGCATGTAACTGCGGCACTTCAGATAATTGAATATTCTCTCATAAATAACTCATGCATGTCAATTCAGATAGAGACCCAGTTGAGATCAGATGGAGGGGCAGTGTACTATCAGTTGCTAGAATATTCCATTGTGAATATCCCTTGCATGCAGAAGGAATTATTTCCTTGAGGATTGCGCAATTACTTCTTCAGGTTTTCTGAGTGTGATGAGGCCAATTCACACATGTGGCTTCACTAGACCCCAAGAAAAATTGTGCAAGGAAATAGGAGGCTTGGAGGGCTTGAGGAGTACAAATACATTGTCTGTTCAGTATGTGAGCTGTATTATTTGATTGCAAAGAGAGCAGGATAGCTTGAGATCTGATTCTTTTTGTAACTTGAACAAGATTTCCACTTGTATGATAATACAGAGATTGGGGTTTTAGGCTGAGGCTTTCCCCAGGTTATTTCTTCTATGTTATGTGTGATTGATTTCTCCTTCTCAGTTATATGTGTTCTCATTGATATTGCTCAATTCAATTAAGCTTCCGCAAAGTGTTGTAGAAGTAGATCTTGTATTTTTCTTTAGTCTATTGCATAATTTGTTGATCTACAATGGGAATTTCTACATGGTATCAAAGCAAAGGTGATCAAGGTGAAGAACGGTATACAAGAAGGAGAAGTTTAAAGTTTGACGTTCCTGAATATAGAAATCGAGTTCTTATCAGATCTCAATTTCACCAATGGCGTTCAATGGTTTAAGACTCGAGTATGCCCTTGATGGCAGCTCGAATTATATAGCTTGGAAGGATCACATGGAAACAGCATTAGAGGATAACGATCTAAAGGACTTCATTGATCAAGAAGTACCCAAGTCGACTGATGCTGCTCAACTGGCGGAATGGAAGAAATGTGTGGCTAGAACAAAGAGAATCCTCCTGGAGGGAGTTCGAGACCACATTGTCTCGAGCCTCCATGGGAAGGAGACACCATTTTTGATGTGGAAAAATTTGAAAGATCTATATCAGAACAGCAGCGATTAGAGGAAGCTAGCGCTGAAAGACAAGCTTCGTAAGATCAAGTGTGAAAAGGGCGACACGATCTCTACATATATGAACAAGCTCACCACCTGCAGGGATGAACTTGGAAGTGTAGAGATCATGACCGCTGATGATGACATGGTGATTCTTGCACTCCTCGGTCTTCCTAAGAGCTAGCATAGCTACGAAGACTTGGTTAATGGAAGAGAAAAACTACCAGATTGGGAACGACTTTGGTCGGATCTGATGCAGGAGGAAATAAGAAGAACCGCCAGAGATGGATCCTCATCGAAGCAAGATGATGAGGAAAATCTAGCCTTAATGAGTAAGGCAAGGAAAGGGAAAGGGAAGGCATCCCATCTCAAATCCGGTTCTTCCCATGGTGGGAAGAAGATTGACAAATTGAAAGTGCGATGCTTTCATTGTCATGAAGTGGGCAATTATGCTACGAATTGTCCATAGAAGAAATCCAAGAAGGGTTCCTCGAAGGGATCTGATGGTGAGGCACTGGCCTCATAGTTTGAGCTGGATTTCTCACTTATCACATGAATGGTTTTATCCATGGTGGGATGTGTGTGGTACTTGGATAGTGGAGCTTCATTCCACATGTTAGGTGACAAGAATCTTTTCAATACCTTGGAGGAGAAGGATCTCCAGATGCAAATCGAGATGGATGATGATGGATAGTACTGTGTTTCAGGTGAAGGTATGGTTGTGTTTCAGAGGGAGCATGGAGCTCCCCTCACCCTGACTGATGTAAAGTATGTACGAGGTCTAAATAAGAATCTTGTGTCTGTCGCTATGCTAGAAGATAAAGGCTATGATGTATTCTTTAGTAAAGGAAAGGTATTATTGAGGCATATCGGTACTGGACAGACAAAGCGAATAGGGATTCGAGTTAAGAATCTCTACAAGCTGGAGGTAGATGATTGTGCTGCTTTGAGTTCCAAAGATGAGATGGTGCAGAGCCAAGATGTTAGCGAGCTATGGCATAGAAGACTGAGCCACTTGCACCATGGAGCCCTGAAGATCCTACAACAGATTTCTATCAGATTACCCAAGGGAAAACTTGAGCAGACAACTACATACAAAGGTTGTACCTTGGGTAAGCATGTGAAATCTTCCTTTCTGGATCAAGATAGTAGAGTTGGAGCAATCTTGGAGTGAGTTCACTCAAATGTTTGTGGACCTTTCTCTACAGCCTCCACTGCTAAACAAAGGTATTATGTTATTTTTATTGATGATTTTTCTCGTAGATGCTGGATCTACTTTATGCAAAATAAGGATCAGACCTTCTTGAGGTTTTGTGAGTTTAAAGTCTTGGCAGAAAAAGAATCTGGAAAGAAAATAAAATCCTTGTGTAGCAACAATGGTCGAGAGTATGTCTCCCAGTAGTTTAAAGACCTCTGTGCTACAAAAGGAATTAAATGAGAACTAACGGCACCCCATAACCCACAATAGAATGGGGTGGCCGAAAGGAAGAATAGATCGATTGTGGGAGTAGCTCGAGCGATGTTGCATGACCAGAGCCTACCACTGCATTTGTGGGCTAAGACATGCAATACAACAGTATACTTGCAGAACAGAAGCCCAGACCGTATATTGGGAATGAAGACACCTATGGAGGCTTATTCTGGGAAGCGACCTGATGTAAGTCACTTCCGAATATTGGATCATCAGTTTATTGTCATGTGACCAAAGATTCCAGGAAGGAGCTAGACCCAACAGCTGAGTTGGGAATACTTGTGGGGTACACAGATACACCCCAGAACTATCGGGTGTACCTACCTTCCACTCAGAGGACTGTGGTATGCAAGGATCTGAACTTCGACGAGCAGAAAGCCATGCAAGTGTCACTTGAGAGGGAGCTCAAGTTGCATGCAGAGGATGAACCTTCGGTTCCTAAAGAGGAGGAGCCTCAGATTGATGCAGAGCAGCCACATGCAGAGGATCCTAGAGTGGAGACATCCACTCATGCTGATACTTCCAAAGATGGAAAAAAATGCTCAAGGGAAGCTGATAGGTTGATGTTGGATGCATGGGAGGATGTGGGACAGCCATCTTCTCAGCGCAGACAGAGGAGGTCGCCCGAGTGGTACATTGGGTACATGGCCCTAGTTGGGGAGTGTGTAGATACTGAACCTTCTTCATTCGGGGAGGCAGTGCAGCAACCAGTCTGGGTTGATGCAATGGTAGAGGAGTACGACTGTATCATTCGGAGAAATCTGTGGGATGTTGTCCCAAGACCTTAGGGTAAGTCAGTGGTGAGTTCTACATGGCTTTACAAGGTAAAGCAGGAAGCTGATGGCAGTGTTGAGAAACATAATGCAAGGTTTGTTGCCAGGGGTTTCTCACAGGTCGAGGGGATCAACTACGATGAGACTTTTTCTCCCGTAGCAAGGTACTCATCAATTAGATCGATATTGGCACTATTAGCTCAGATGGGGTGGAAGATCCACTAGGTTGATGTGAAGACATCATTCCTTAATGGGAATATTGAGGATGAGGTGTACATTAAGCAGCCAGAGGGTTTCGAGACCTTCGATCGTGAGTCGCATGTGTGCCGACTGAAGAGGGCTTTGTATGGGCTGAAGCAAGCACCCCGTGCTTGGTACACCAAGATCGACAACTATTTCATGGTTTGGGCTTCACTAAGAGTGAAGCAGATGCGAACCTTTACCAGATCATGGTAGAAGGTAAACCATTGATCATTGTTCTTTATGTCGATGATCTGATTTTAACAAGGGGTGATTAGCTGATACAGTCTTGCAAGTAGGACCTTGCAAGAGAGTTCGAGATGAAGGACATGGGCCTTATGCACTACTTTCTAAGCATGGAGGTGTGGCAAAAAGATGGTGAAGTATTGGTGTCTCAAGGCAAGTATGCTAATGAGATACTCAGGCGCTTTCACATGGAGAAGTGCAAGCCCATGCAGACTCCTCTAGCTGGGAACTAGAGGAAGGAGGATACTACTTCAGGTGAGGTAGTAGCTGCTACTATTTATCGGCAGCTGGTGGGTTCACTTATGTATCTGGTGAACACACGACCCAACATATGCTTTGCGGTGAACCAGCTGAGTAAGCTATGGTTCAGCCTACCAAGCTATTTTGGAAGGTAGCGAAGCAAGTGCTAAGATACCTCAGAGGCACATCTCAGTTCGAATTGTGGTATAGATGGATAGAGGGAGTGAATATTCAGGGCTTCACAGATGCAGATTGGGCAGGGAGTCCATCAGACCGGAAGAGCACTTCTGGAGGAATCTTCAACCTTGGTTCAGCTGCAGTTTCCTGGTACAACAAGAAATAGAGATCAGTTGCACTTAGCTCAGCAAAGGTTAAATACATGGTTGTTAGTCAGGCTACATGTGAGGTCATTTGGATGCAGAAGATTCTAGTGGGATTGTTTGGACAAGGGATGGATCCTACAGTGATCTACTGTGATAATCAGAGTTGTATCAAACTCTCTGAGAATCTAGTTTTTCATGACAGGTCCAAGCACATTGATATCCGGTATCACCATCTTCAAGACTGTGTGGTCAAGAGGATCATGTTGTTGCTGTATGTTTCGACCAAGGAACAAGATGAATATATTTTGACGAAGGCATTATCAAAATTCAAGTTTGAGTTCCACAGAGATAGGATTGGGGTTACTAATAATCCCTTTCTTGTTGAGAGGGAGTGTTGAAAATAACAACAAGAAATGCTAAATATAGAAGTGCTAAATTTAGTACTACTATAAGTAGCATTCGAGATACCTTTCTATTTTAGTTAGTCCCTAAACTAAAATAGAGAAGTAAAATTTGAATTTGATTTTAGTAGTTGTTTGTAAAATAATTAATTAATTCACCATGAGTTAATTAGTTAAGGAAAATCAAACATGAAGTCTATGTGGGGACATGCAACAGTTTCTCCATTAATTGAGGAATTTATCCATCAGTTAAAGAGATAAGGATGAGTTGTAATATTGAGTTGTAATTAGTTGGCTCAGTTAACTGAGTCAAGTCCAGTTAGATTAATTCAAACAGTTTGTTGAATTAATGTGAGTTCAGTTAGTTAATGCATGCATGCATGTAACTGCTACACTTCAAATAACTGAATATTCTCTCATAAATAAGTCATGCATGTCAGTTCAAACAGAGACCCAGTTGAGATCAGATGGAGGGGCAGTGTACTATCAGTTGCTAGAATACTCCATTGTGAATATCCCTTGCATGCAGAAGGAATTCTTTCCTTGAGCATTGCGCAATTACTTCTTCAGGTTTTGTGAGTGTGATGAGGCCAGTTCACACATGTGGCTTCACTGGATGCCAAGGAAAACTGCGCAAGGAAGTAGGAGGCTTGGAGGGCTTGAGGAGGACATATACAGTATCTATTCAGTCTGTGAGCTATATTGTTTGATTGCAAAGAGAGCAGGATAGCTTGAGAGCTGATTGTTTTTGTAACTTGAACAAGATTTCCACTTGTATGATAATACAAAGATTGGGGTTTTAGGCTGAGCCTTTCCCTGGGTTATTTCTTTTGTGTTACATGTGATTGATTTCTCATTCTTAGTTATATGTGTTCTCATTGATCTTGCTCAATTCGATTAAGCTTCCGCAAAGTGTTGTAGAAGTAGATCTTGTATTTTGCTTTAGTCTATTGCATAATCTATTGATCTACAGTGGGAATTTTTATAGAAGGTGTTTTGAGGTATCTCCAGGGAACCTTAGATTTTCGTATTGTTTATACTGATTCGTGTGATGTTAGATTGATAGGTTTTTCAGACTCCGATTGGGATGGAAATGTAGATGCAGAGGATCCATAATAGGCTATGCATTTAGCATTGGATCTGGGGTCATTACATGGAGCAGCAAAAAGCAAAACACAGTATCCTTATCTTGTGTGAAAGCTAAATATCAAGCTATGTGTGTAGCAACATGTGAAGCAGTTTGGTTAAGGAGACTTCTCCTTGATGCTGGAGAAGAAAAGAAGGTTGCAATAGTGATCAAATGCGACAACCAGAGCTCCATCAAAAATGCAAATAATCCAGTATTTCATAATAACACAAAGCATATCGATACACAGTTTCATTTTTTCAGGGAGAAAGTTCAGTCAAAAGAAATCCATATTGAGTATTGTAATAGTTGTGACAATGCCGCTGATATTTTTACCAAACCTCTTCGTAGAATCAAATTTGAGTTGTTTAGGGAAGTGTTAGGCATATCTATGAATCCATTTCTCCATTAAGGGGGAGTGTTGAGATTAATGTTGAAATGTCTTAATGGAGTGACGGTTCAAACCGAACCTTGGATTAGGATTTTGTTCTTGTTTTCTAGGGTGTTGTTTCAACTTCCCTAAATGTGTGTTTCATGTATATATTTCTAATGTAATCAATTGTAAGGCAGAACGTGTTCTGTAGTGGAAGTCTCCAGGTGGTGTTCCACACCTGTGAGTTGCTCAAGTTGATTTAATAAATTTGATTAAGCTATTTTTGACATAAAATGTATTTTTGGGGCAGGATTGAAAGAGTAGTTTGGATTGAAATTGTAAGTTTTAATACATTTTAGAAAATTATAATTTAAAATATAAATTAATTTTTGCACATTTTTTGTAAGAAATATGATTGGTCAACCGCTTTGATGGATTGGTTAGTTGTTTGAAAAAATTGTATCTTAATTTAAAAAGTTAAGAAAATAAAACAACGTATAATTTATAAATAGTTACTTGTAGTATATAATTTATTTTGGATGAAGATGAGGAAAGGTTATTATTACAATTTATTTTAGATGGGGAAAGAATATTAAATAATATTTGAAATCTTAGATTTTTAAAGATAGTTTTGTTTAAAATTTAATTTAAAAATGAGTAGAATAATAAATTTGAACTGCTAAATTTGCATAATAAATATATTTTATTTTTAATAATAATGGTATGAGTTCAACATATATATTAAAAAATATATAATAAGAGGTTGGAAATAGAAATATCTTATGAATACTTATAAAAAAATTAACTATATTAAAGATTCACTAGTTGTTTGAAAATTTTGTATCATAATTTAAAAAATTAAGAAAATAAAATAATGTATTATTTATAAATAGCTACTTGTAGTATATAGTTTGTTTTGGATGAGAAAAGAATATTAAATAATCTTTGAAATGTTATATTTTTAAAGATAGTTTTGTTAAAATTTAGTTTTAAAATGAGATAGAATAATAAATTTGAATTGCTAAATTTGTATATTAAATATATTTTATCTTTAACAATAATAATATGAGTTAAACATGTATATGAAAAAATATATAATAAGATATTGGACATAGAAATACCTTATAAATATTTATAAAAAAAATTAACTATATTTAAAAAAAATAGATAAAAATAGACTTTTAAAATGAGAGATAACTATATTATTTTAGTTTTGTTAATGTGTCATGAAAAAGTGAAATGTTTTCATTTTCAGAGTTTCACTCATCACTCATTTCTAGCAAGCTAACCAAATTGGTGCACTTCTATTAATTATTTTTTTAAATGTTATAATGTTTATTATGTCTATAAGATTTGCCTAAAAAAATTGTCAGAGAAAAAAAATTATTTACATTATTTTATTTTTAAACATACATTTTAATAATTATAATATAAAATTTAAAATCATTTAATATTATTTTATTTAAATATTATACATAGAATACATATTTTATTAATTATTGTTTCAAAAAAATATATATTCAATTAATAAATACTTTTATAAAAAAAATAAAAATATTATTATAAATATTTAAAGTGTCCCTGTCAAAAAATCATTATAATGGTGATGATGGTTAACGCGCATTGAGACCAAACTTTGGTCTATCGAACCTAAAGAAACGAATTATTTAATTTGACTTAAGATTTTATTCTTATGATCAAAAGGCTTGGAGAGAAGCCTTCCGAGCTCACTGTAATTTGACAACGTAAAAGGCTAGGAAGGTCAGTATTGCAACAAAGATTTTGAAACTGAGATCTAATGTGGTTGTACGCGAGGCACTCTAAGAGGAAGTTATTTTCATCCTCGATGTCCGTATTCTCACAAAGATGGCAGAACCTTTCCATCCATGGTGTTTTAGGAACTGCCCAACAACCCGTTTCATTATGGAGCTCATGAGAGTTTGTTCTAATCTTGGCTATATTAATTTTCTTCTTTGAGCTAGTTAAAACAGAGAGATATGTTTGATCTTCTAGGGTGGGGTTGATGACCTCCTTGTAATATCTTAATTTTCTTTTAACTGCTAAATCTTTCTCACACCACATTTTTTCTTTGAACTTAGAAGTAACAATATTTTTAATGTTATTAACGTTTTTCAATGCAACATTCTCGTTGATCTCCCAATGGTTTAACCCGGCCCTTGTGCCTTTATACCAACCTCGTTTGAGCCTTAGGTGGTTTTGGCTGGAATTTAAAGCTAGCTTAGGAAGTCTATTGTTAGGTCCTTATAATACTAGTGATTACCCCATTACTATTGTAGTTGTATCCCTTATTAATATTGTTGTGCCCCTATTGTCCCCATATTGTTATTATTGTACCCCATAGAATCCCTCTATTTTTATTTTTGTGGCTTTATATTATTATTGTTAGATCGGCTGGGTTATATTGTGACTCCTTAATCTCCTATATATAGAAAGGAGGTTTCGTCATTTGAATCATCCAAGAATTGTTCATTTATGTAATGTAAAGGAGGTTGCCCCCTCGAAGAGGCTGAATTCTAAGGCTTTGATCTATCTTTTCTATCTTTTTGTGAGCTGGTTTCATAACATTTGGTATCAGAGCTTTAGATTCTAGGGTTTCACTGCTCCAAATAAGTCATCATGGCATTTTCGCTATAACTTTTTTCTGCGACGTTTCAGAAGCTAAAAAAAAAACCATTTGAGACAAAATCGCACTGAACCTCGGGTCTGAATTTCAGAGCTTTTCGCGCTATATTTGCGGAGATATGATCTGAGGAAATTGGTCTTTTTGCAGACTCCTGAATTACATTCCAAATGGGTGACCTGGGGAAAATCGTAATAACTTTCTCTTTGAGCATCGGAATTTGGAATTTTGTAAGAAGGTACAGAAAGAGGACGGACTGTAGTTTTTTGTACAAAGGTCGAAACAGTGACTTGTGGCACGTCGTACAAGTTTGCTCTACTGAACTAGTCTATAATCAGGTCACTACGGGATATTTGGCATAACTCTTCCTTGGAGAATCCAATTTGGATCAGACTGGTGGAATTGGAAAGAGAACACAGAGGGCTACTGCAGGTCGCAATTTTAGAACTGGATGATTCGAAATTACTGAGATACATCAAATTCAATATCCAGCTCCTACAAAGTGAAAAAAGGTGTGTAGTTTTTTTTAAATTTTTGCATAAGCTTGGTTTGAAAAATTAGTTTGAAGGAATCCAAAGGGCATAGTAAAGCATTATTATCGGTAATTGATGCCCCGAGGAAAGAAAATTCAAACAACTAGTAAGCAACCTGAAAGCTCTAGCATGACTTATGAAGAAGAGGAAGAAATGCAACATGATATATCAAAATTACGAGACCAAGTGCAACAAGTGTCACTTGCTCAAAAAGTAACAGAATCTAAGATGGATGGTTTAAAGAAAGATGTGGAAGCTAAGATGGGTGGTTTAAAGAAAGGCGTAGAATTTAAGATGGATTGTTTAAAGAAAGGTGTAGAAGCTAAGATGAATGGCGTGGAAGATAAGATGGACAATTTGAAGACAGGCATGGACGATTTGAAGATAGGCATGGAAGATTTGAAGACAGATTTGACAAAGTTTCTACAAGAAATGCTTACTAATGGTGAAAGAGTAGTAAAGGAAACTCATGATGAGAACAAAAGAAATGTTAATCATGATTTCATAGACTCTAATGTTGGATTGAAGACCCACCATATTCCAAAAATCGATATAAGGAAGTTTGATGGTAAGGATCTCGCAACATGGATATTATAGATGGAGCAATTTTTCGATCTCAATAATGTGAAAAACACACAAAAGGTACATATTGCAACTTTATATTTGGAACCAAATCAGTTTGTAAGGTATCAATGGCTTTGCTCTCGTAAACAAATTATCACTTGGACAATTTTTATGGAAGAATTAACAACACATTATGAGGATACAAAAAGCAACATTTTTTTTAGCCAATTGATAAGTCTCAAACAAAAGGGTTCAATAATGGAGCACATTGAGGAGTTCCAAAAATTGAACATAAGGGTAAAAAATATTGCAAAGGAGCATAGGATTGATGTGTTCATAGGGACTTTAAAGGATAATATCCAACATGATGTTCGCCTTTGGGAACTTGATTCATTAGAGAATGCATTCAGGTTAGCAAGAAAAATGGAAAGAAAAATTATGGAAACCAGGAAGCATACCACTCACAACTATAAAGATGGAAGTGTTGTTGCCCCTAGTCTTCAATAACCTATAAGGTTGACACCACAACAATTGGAAGAAAAAAGAGCAAAAGGGCTTTGTTACAGTTGTGATAGCAAATACACTGAAGGTCATAAGTGTGCTGAGAAGAAATTATTCTACATAGATTGTGAAGAGGAAGAAGAAAAGGAGCAAGAAAGGTCAAAAGAAGAGGATATACTCCAGGAACAAAGCCTAGACAAAGAAGAAATGAATCAGACCATATCTTGTAATGAATTGGTAGGAATTACCACTCCTCAAACCATCAAGATAGAAGGACAAATCAAGAAGAAAAAGGTAATAATGTTGATTGATTCAGGAAGTACCCACAATTTTATTCATTGTAAGATAGCAAGAGAATTGAATTGTTTCCTATATCCAGCACCAGAGTGTCAAGTGATGGTTTCAAATGGAGAAACGATAAATTGCTCTGGAAAGTGCCATAATATCAAGCTATCCATGGGAGAATATGTATTGACTAGCCCAATGCTTTCCATTCCAATGGGAGGTGCTGATGTTGTACTAGGAATCCAATGGCTACAATCCTTCGGTACAATAGCTTTTAATTTTCAAGAATGTTTCATGAAATTTTCTGCGGAAGGAAAGGAAGATGAATTAAGGGGTATTGCAGGGAAATCGGGAAAGATAATCAGCTCTAACGGTATGACAAAGCTTCTAAAAAAGGAACAAAGAGGTGTAATTGCACAATTATGTTCGCTAGATGTTTCCACATCGGAATCATCTATTTCTCCAGATCTCCAAAAAGTCTTGGACAATCATTCCAAGGTATTTGAGACTCCCAAAGGTCTCCCACCTATTCATGATCATGATCATGCTATTCATCTGATTCCAAGAAGTGTTCCTCCAAACATCAGGCCATACAGATATCCCTATGCCCGAAAGAGTGATATTAAACGTATGGTTGCAGAAATGCTAGAGGCTAGTATAATTCAACCTCATCAAAGTTCTTTCTCTGCTCCAGTAGTATTGGTGCACAAGAAGGATGGATCATGGCACATGTGTCTAGATTATAGGTGGCTCAACAAGCTCACTATTAAAGATAAGTTTCCCATTCTGGTCATTGGTGAATTACTGGATGAATTGCATGGATCAATTTACTTCACCAAGTTGGATCTTCATTCAGGATATCATCAAATCATAATGAAGGCTAAAGAAATTATGAAAACAACATTTAGAACTCATGAGGGTCATTATGAATTTTTGGTCATGCCTTTTGGCCTTACCAATGCACCTTCTACATTTCAAGGTTTGATGAATTCCATTTTCAAAACCTTCCTTAGAAAATTTGTGTTATTATTTTTTGATGATATACTAATCTACGGCAAGTCTTGGAAGGATCATGTTGAACATGTTGACAGGGTGCTACAACTATTGGAGGAGAAACAATTATGCAAAAAGATCCAAATGTTTCTTTGGAGTACAAGAGGTGGAATATCTGGGTCATATTGTATCTCATGAAGGAGTTAAGGTAGACCCTATAAAAATTAAAGCCATTAAGGAATGGAAAATCTCCACATCCATAAAGAATTTGCTAGGATTTCTCGAGTTGACAGGGTATTATCGCAAGTTTTTTAAGAATTATGGGAGAATATCAACACCTCTAACAACATTATTGAAGAAAGATGCATTTTCATGGACTCCAGATCAACAAAAGCCTTCAAACATCTTAAAAAGGCAATGTGCCAAGCACCGGTCTTAGCTACACCAGACATCACAAAAACCTTTATTGTGGAATGTGATGCTTCAGGAAATGGAATTGGTGCTGTTTTAATGCAAGATGAAAGACCCATTTCTTTTGAAAGTCGTCCAATCAAGGGAAAGTTTTTACACAAAGCTATTTATGAGAAGGAAATGTTGGCAATACTACATGCACTTAAGAAATGGCGACCCTACCTAATGGGAAGACACTTCAAAGTAAAAATGGATCATGATAGCCTTAAATACTTTTTAGAACAAATATTATCCTTTGAAGAGCAACAAAAGTGGGTCACAAAGATGTTGGATTATGACTTTGAAATCATCTACAAAAAAGGAAGCAAAATGTGGTGGCAGATGCACTCTCAAGAAAGGATGAGGATGTGGAAGCATTGTTGTGCGCCATTTCTATTATCCAACAAGATTTGATAAACGAAGCAAGAGAGGAATGGAAGAATAATGAAGAAGTGTGGGAACTTATTCGAAAGTTGCAACACGATTATAGTACATCTGATACATTTAGCTGGCAAAATGATCCGTTATGGTACAAAGATCGTTTATACTTCTGTAAGAATTCCCAACTCAAACAAAAGATTCTTATGGAACTGCACACTTCTCCATTAGGAGGGCACTCAGGATTTTTAAAAACTTACCACAGGGTTAAGAAGGAATATTTTTGGGATGGCCTTAAATCGGATATTCAAAAGTTTGTGGCGGAATGTTTGGTTTGCCAACAAAATAAAGTTGAAACAATTAAGACCTCGGGTCTATTACAACCTTTATCCATTCCAAGCCAACGTTGGGAGGAGGTTTCAATGGATTTTATCACAAGTTTACCCAAGTTTGAGGGAAATAGTGTCATCATGGTGGTAGTTGATAGACTTACCAAGTATGCACAGTGCTTTTGTGCATTATCACATCCATTTAAAGCCAGTACAGTTTCTACTGCATTTATGGAAACAATTCAAAAGCTACATGGAAACCCAAAGATTATTGTAAGTGACAGAGATCCCATTTTCACTGGAAATTTTTGGACAAAATTATTCTCTTGTCTTGGTACTCAGTTAGCTCATAGCTCATCTTATCATCCTCAATATGATGGGAAAAATGAGATAGTAAACAAATGTTTGGAAAGATATCTTCGTTTCTTTGTATCTGATAAACAGACACAATGGGTCAAATGGTTGCCTCTAGTTGAATGGTGGTATAACACTTCCCTCCTTACAGCAACAAAAATGACCCCATTTATGGCACTTTATGGATATTAGCCACCATATATCACATCATATTTAAGAGAAAATTCTAAGGTTCAAGTAGTGGAACATCACATCGAACATCGACAACAAGTCCTCCAACTCTTAAAGGATAACCTCGTGTTGGAATAGAATAGAATGAAGCAACAAGTAGATCAACATTGCAACGAAAGAAGTTTTGATGTAGGTGATTGGGTATTCCTATGACTACAACCATATAAACAAATGTCCCTCAAGCAAGCTAAGAAGGATATTAAATTATCACCAAAGTATTATGGTGTTATAGACATTTTTGGGCACTGCAACCCCAATCATACATGTCCATAAACCAAGGGCTCCTAAGTCCCTAAAAGTGTTGTTTCACACCCTAAAGGAACAAGGTCAGCTAATTACATCATCTCGTAGAAGTTCTCCACAGAAAACTTCTCAGAACTGGTCAAAGCTGGACCATACATACTACCCAATGCAGAGGGTGTGATGCATCTCACCTGCTCAGTGTAAAGGGTGCAATGCATACTGGAAAGCTCTTCTGTAGGGTGCGATGGGCGAGAGTAGAAAAATTGCAGAGACAGTTTGCAAGGTGGATCGTCATGGAATCTTCCAGAAACTTCTCCTGTGACACTTGCCTCTCTGAATTCGCCCTGGGATGAGTAAGAGATCATCAATCTCCAAGTGGAATCAAGAACTATCAGAGAGAGGACACTAATCAAAATCCCAAAAGCTAACTCACCCCCTTGCAATCATCTATATATGGATCCCTCATCACAGAGATCCAGAGGCTGGAATTTTGTATCTTGTAAGGAAGTGTTGTTGGTTTCTTGGTGGAATATCATAGTGTTGGGTGATCTAAGCTTTTCATGAGGTGAAGAAGGGCTTTCATGCTGGGAGGATGACGTTGGGTCAGATCAATGGGTTGTAATCCTCTCTTCTAATATTTATATCAATAAAGCTATTCAAGTTTTCCTCCACATTCTTGTATGTCTGATAGTATATGCATTTGTGTGGTCAATATATATCTGGTCCTATATTGTTTATGATTATAGATCTCTGCACTTTGAAGGTATTATGTTGCTTTGACTTTACAGGTAGTCTTTGAAGTGGAGTGGTCAAAGGAGAAGCGACAAAGACCGATCGGTGAGGAGAAGGAACAAACAAAGAACCAAGCGAAGGATTGAGGTTGGTATTCTTTGATATTCTCCTATCTACTTCTCATAAAGGAAAACGAGAGTAACTTTAATCTGTTTGTTTCTAAGATAGCTACCCATCTTAGTGGGACTAGCAGCTCTGCATAGACACTAGATTTCCCGATAACAAAATGGCGACTCCGCTGGGGAGCGAATAGATTGTTTGCTTGTCTCTATTTGTTTGCTTTATAAACTTACAGACGGAGCCTAAAGTTAAGCCAGCTAGCCTTCAAACTGCATTTGCTATGCAAGTGCAAAGTAGATCAATGCTTCTTCAGTCTATCTCTGGGTTTTTTTTAAACTGAACAATCGATTTGCTAACATGCTAATTGCCCTAGTGGTGGCTCTAGTAACCTCATTAGATCAGCCCCTGTGATTTCTATTTACTGACTACCATTAGCTCGGCCTAAATCCCTGAACTAAGCTGCAAACTGTGGCCCAGAACCAAGTTGAAGTCTCATCCTTGGACCATTGCACTTTCTCCTCTTGGGAAGTTGGATGCATCGCACCTCCCATGTACAGTAGGTGCGCTGCATCGCACTTTCCCTGTGTTGCAGGTGCGTTGGTCAGATAAGACCTCTTCTGCTCTCAGATTTTGGTTTCTGTGTTCAATCTCTTCAGCTTTATTTAGGAGTTTTGTTGTCTGTGATCAGTATACCACTGTGGAAACTCCCTTCCTTTGCATGATTCCGCCTCCATAGTACAAATAATTGTGAATGTTTTTATGTATTGTGTGCTATTTACAGTTCTCTTTTACAAAAAGTAGCATAATCAAACTGTCATCTTTTGATTTGGAAGTGTCGCAAGTGTCATTTTCAGTCAAAGAAAAGAATTCTATTGTTCTTGATGTTTGCTTATACAGTTACTCTTGTATTCGATTTGGATTGGTAGTTTTTCAAGTGTCGAAAGCAGTTTTCAATTCAAAGTCGCAAAGTGTCGTCATTATCTTCCCTTCATTTTGAAGAGAAATTTGTTAGTACTGTCGCTTTGAAAAGATAATTCAGATTTGTACTTATCATTCTTCTTGTCATTCACACATTAAGAAAGATGAAAACAAATACATGCATGTGCATTTGCATTTAGACTGCTTGTTGGTTTGATTTAGGACAGTGCATCTAGTGTGTGCTCTCTGCTCTATGTTGAAAGAATATCATCTCTCTTTCTTTACTAGGTAGGATTTTCATTGCAAAAAGAAGATTAAACGATTGTTTATCATCTTAGATTGCATTTTAGGAATTGTATATCTACATCATGCGGTGAACCTGAAAGGCAAATTTCTTAAGAAAGATCAACTGTAAAATAAATTCAATGAACATAAAAACATTTTGGAACCTAACGCACAACATCTAGAAGTCTAGGCTAGAGACGTATTCCGGCGTCGTAAAGCCAGGTAATTGTTGCTTTCATTGTTGGTTGGGTGATTCCTCCTCTTTGAGTCGACAAGTGCCAGTACGGACTTGTGCTCCCACGTACCGTCGAGTATATATTGGAAGACCACAATAGGCTATATCCTTTATCCATAGGAAGCCGTGTCTGCCGCCCTATCGATCACAATGCACTGAACACAACATTCGGGAAGATTGACTGCCGTACCGTAAAAAGTATTCTACAGTTTCGTGATTAGTTTGGTAATCCTTCTGTCTAGATTTCCAGAGTAGTATCTTTCTTTCCTTTTCAGACTCCTTAAAGGAAAAGGTCCATCTGAGCACTTGTCACTTCAGGCTCATTAAAAATCGAAGGTGACTAGAGTCATCTTTTGTTTTTTCTCGACTCTTAAAAATTGAAAAAGCAAGTTGTGTCAAAGCGTCTAAAATTTATTTTAATCGGAATAGCGTCACTATTCCCTTGTTGATCTTACATTGAGAAAATGGAGTCCAGCAACCAAGGGTTTCCCCTTGGAGGAAATCCTAGTCCCTTCTCCTCTTGGGGAGATGTTGGTGCACCTCATATGGCTACATTGTCACTTCCAGGATTGACAATCGGCTTGCCAATATGGCTCTTCTCGACCTCTATCGTTCAAACCACCGCGATTCCTGAGCAATCAAATCAGCAACTAGATGATACTAGAGTTACCCCACAAACTTCTACTTCGTCCGTTTCTCCCTCTCCTCCTTCCTCTTCGCTTGATGGAGCTGGTAAAGCTAAATATCAAGTAACTGAGAAGAAGAAGAAGCGGAAGGAGAAAAATGAAAGAAGAAGAGGGAGCCAAAAGCAAAAGGGGACAACCGTGCATCGTCTAGCGAAATTACACACACTGCATTGTCTAAACATAAATCCCCGTGTGTCATTTGCAAAGGAGACCACTATCATCGAGATTGTCCTTGCATCCCTCAGATCTTAAGGGACTGGTCTCCTCGTTTGCACAATCCAGTGTCATCAACCTCTGATGATCATGTTGAAAGTACACCATCAACTAGTGAAAGCGAAGTATCTGGATAGAAAAGGAAATGCAAATTTCCTTGTAAACTGTGTGAAGGTGATCACATCGTCCATCATTGTCCCTTCCTAGACGAAGCTAAAAGAGTTTTGGAAAACCATCCTGCTTCACCGCTACGACTTCCTCCTGGATATAAGAAACTCTTGCCGAGTCCATCACTGGTTGAAAATCCGACTGACACGCCATTATGGTCAGTCGAAGCATCTATCATTGAAGATAAACCCTCTGAATCCACACTAGACAAAATTCAAAAGGTCGAGGCGGCAGTTGACCCAGTCTTGCCTTCATAAGGTCCATCTTCAGATGATACAGTCATCGGAGAGAATAAGAATGACACCGTTCAAATTCTTTTCATAAACACAGACTCCGATGAACATGGGGGCAGTCTACCCATTCCTTTACCACAGGAAGGAAGTTCGTCAGAGTCGTATCTGGCCATCTATTCGGTCCCACCTCCAAGCAACCTAGTCGTTTCCTTCGATTGGAATCTACTAGGAAGACCCCATTTACCGGCTAGTGTACCATTCCAAATCATTGTACAATCTTATAGAATGGTCATGGCTAGTACCATCATAGATGAAGGGGCTTCTGTGAGTATCCTTTCCTCAACTTCTTGGAAATCGCTTTGTTCGCCATTGCTTCTGCCTGAGATGAGAAATCTGACAGGCTTCGACAAAGGAACCAGTCGACCGTTAGGGATCCTTCCAAATGTGCCTATTACTTTGAAAAGGAAAATCGTTTATATGAATGTAATGGTAGTCCAAGGACCACTAGACTATAATCTACTCCTTGGGCACGACTATATTTATAGCATGGGAGCCATTGTCTCCTCACTCTTTAGAGTAATGTGTTTTCCGCATGAAGGCGGAGTGGTCCAGCTCATAGACCAACTTTCGTTCCTCGGCTCACACATAGCTAATAGTCAAATGCCATCCCTAAATGGTCTTTTCACGCAAGGAATGTCTCATCAATCTCCAGTCCGTCCACCTGAAGAGTGCGAGTAATTCGGGAGGACATGACTGAAACCCAGGGGGCATGCACCCTGGTTTGCTTCGGCAGGGAAACTCTGGGTATAGGGTAAGTTTCTGCGAAGGATATATGACTGGTCCGACACCCATCCGTATAGGACAATGGGATTAGACCGGGATAAGATTCCTTCGTCAAGGTTAGGTGATTGGAGCCTTTGTCCAAATGGACTAAGCCGAGGAAGTGTTTCTGTCTACTGTGTGGATGGAAACTATCTTGCGAACGCGAGAACTTCTAATTGGTAACCTGGAAACTTTACTTCACTATACCTGGGGGCATGCAAACCTTTTGTGAGCAAGTGAAAAGCAACCAACATAACGCTAACTCTATGGTTCCGTTGACTTCAACTGCATAAGTCGGGTGAGTGGTCGAGTCGACCGTTCGTCTTCGCAAGGGCCATATGGCACCAGCAAACTAAAGGAAAAATGTTCCTACCTAACCTTAGTAGTGATCTTGGTAGTTAAGTAGAGGAGCGTAGTTGGTTGTTCTTAGCTTGCATACGAGAGGCAGCGAAGCATAGCTTCAAAAGGTGCAAGCTCCATAAAAATGGAATCTATCGATGAGACATCCTTATTATACGACTAGCACAAGCAGTTTTTATGTGAAGTTCAAGCTCGTTAAAAATTAAACCTAAGCAATGAGAAAATGTTTCCCCCAGAGTTTAATCTCATTAAAAAATGAACCAATTTCCGGTAAATAACCATTGTGAATGCATTATCATCAGCTTTTGAGCCTTGGTCGTGTTCTCATCATCACCTCCACTCTGTTTTAGCCGATCATTCACCTCCATTTGATTGTTTACCCCTTTTTGAGGAACAGCTTCAAAGAGTGATCCTGTTAGCCATCCTTGTGACACTGCTGTGATTGGAAAATTCCAAACCTTACCTGGAATCAGCTGATACCTGAAATTATCACTCGTTCCTCAAAAGATGAGTCTCCTTTAAGCTCTTTTCATCTGACTCGTAAAATATGAAAAGTTTTCCGAGCTATTGGCCTCTCCAGCTCGTTAAAGATACTAGGAGTGCTATCCCTCCTCTAGATTTTAATCTTTTTGGACCTGAGGGATTATTACAAAAAAAGATCTAGCGCTTGTTTTGTTCGGCTCATTAAAATTATCGAAAATTCATCCCTTTCATATTATTGTATACCTTTTCAGACTTAAGGGATTATATGATGAAAAAGTATTATTGGAGTTTCCTTTACGTCCCATTCAGACTCTCTAAAATTGAAAAGGACCAAGTTATCTTTGTCGTTAAACTCATTAAAACCAATAGCGACAAACTTGTCCATATAGACAAGAACGAGTTTCACTGTCATTAGGCTCGTTAAAAAATAGCGACGGGTTTGCCTGAAGGAAAAATTATAGAACAAGCATATGTTATCATCCTCAAGCTTGATAAAAATAAAGAGGTACAGGTCAGCAATGACTGGGGAAAAATTGGGAAGAAAACTTGAAGAAACTTTATTGGTAGCAAGTCACTCTTGAACATGATACTTTCACTCCATGTCTGAGTCAGGTTGGGTTATTCCATTCACCAGTCATATCACCATTGGTCCATCACACCATCCATATTTGGGGTTAATGCTACCAATCCATGTCAGTGTTGCCGGTATGTTCAAGAGAATTCACCTGTGTCTCATCCTCTGCAATACATTCACGCTCCATTCTTTCATGACCGCCACCCTGAACCCTGTATCATCAGATCGTTTTCACCTCCAAAATCATTTACTCCGTTCCATGTCGTAGATGTGGGATTCATTAAGGCCCTCCTATGATGGGTCGCTTCTTGTCGACATCAGCTCATTATCCAAGAAGTCGACTTAGGAACAACCCTTTCAGTACTTTGAAGCTTGCATACCTCAATGGCAAGTTTCTCACTTCCAGTGATAGGTTTACATCAATGGCCTTCGATCGAAAGATTTTGCGTGGTGTTCGATGCCAAGTCCCCTTTTCACACCACGCGAATTGTACTGTAGTACCTTGAGGGTCATCATCATTATCGGTGATTCCTCTCACGCCTGTTAATAGCTTACATCATTGGCTGGTAATCAAGCGATGTCTTCCTATGTTCGACTCTAGAACATCTTTCACATGGATCGACTTGTACTCCGAGTGAAGATTGGATGAGTTTGAAGACCCCGGATCTAGTTTCATCCATCCAGGCTGTGATATATTCAGGAAAATAAAGACATAAAATGTACATCATTGCTGCACAGATGATCATCCGAATCAAAGGATGATGGCTCTATCAGAATCATCAGTCTGCCACACAGACGATTGTCTGTCTTATGTACATGAAAATGAATTTATAAAGCTGAGCATGGGAATGCCCGCCTCAGCTAGATCATGAAAAATATTATTAAGACAATGTATTGTATTGTATCTTATTACAGGTCGCCTTCCAGCTCGAAAAAACTTCGGATCCTCATGATAAAGCATTTCACCCAACATCAAAAGATTAACGACCTCATGCTTTAGGGGGCAACTGTTATAGAAATTTTTGGGCACTGCGACCCCAATCATACATGTCCATAAACCAAGGGCTCCTAAGTCCCTGAAAGTGTTGCTTCACACCCTAAAGGAACAAGGTCAGCTAATTACATCATCTCCCAGAAGTTCTCCACAGAAAACTTCTCAGAACTGGTCAAAGCTGGACCATACAGACTGCCTAGTGCAGAGGGTGCGATGCATCTCACCTGCTCAGTGTAAAGGGTGCGATGGGCGAGAGTAGACAAATGGCAGAGACAGTTTGCAAGGTGGATCGTTGTGGAATCTTCCAGAAACTTCTCCTGTGACACTTGCCTCTCTGAATTCGCCCAGGGATGAGTAATAGATCATCAATCTCCAAGTGAAATCAAGAACTATTAGAGAGAGGACACTAATCAAAATCCCAGAAGCTGACTCACCTGCCTGCAATCATCTATATATGGATCCCTCATCATAGAGATTCAGAGGCTGGAATTTTGTATCTTGTAAGGAAGTGTTGTTTGTTTCTTAGTGGAATATCATAGTGTTGGGTGATCTAAGCTTTTCATGAGGTGAAGAAGGGATTTCATGCTGGGAGGATGACGTTGGGTCAGATCAATGGGTTGTAATCCTCTCTTCTAATCTTTATATAAATAAAGTTGTTCAAGTTTTCCTCCACATTCTTGTATGTCTGATAGTATATGCATTTGTGTGGTCAATATATATCTGGTCCTATATTCTTTATGATTGTAGATCTCTGCACTTTGAAGGTATTATGCTGCTTTGACTTTACAGGTACTCTTTGAAGCGGAGCGGTCAAAGGAGAAGTGGCAAAGACCTGTCGGTGAGGAGAAAGATTGAGGTTGCTATTCTTTTATCTTCTCCTATCTAGTTCTCATAAAGGAAAACGAGAGTAACTTTAATCTGTTTGTTTCTAAGATAGCTACCCGTCTTAGTGGGACTAGCAGCTCTGCATAGACACTAGATTTCCCGATAACATATGGTCAATACAAGGTGTTGCAAAAGATTGGTATTATGGCATACAAATTGGAGCTTCCTGCAGCTTCTTGAGTGCACCCAGTTTTCCATGTTTCATGTTTAAAGAAGGTTATAGGCGACAAGCTCCCAATTCAAACAATATTGCCATAACTTGATCAGGAAGGAAAAATTATATTGGACCGAAAGAAATCACAGAAACAAGAACTCGACAGCTATGAAATTGATCAATTTCGAAGTAACTCAACAAGTGGAAGAACTTATCCGCTGAAGATTCCACATGGGAGGATGAGAATTTTATACAGAAGAATCCAGAACTACTCAAGTGTTTAGGACAACACTTTTTTGAAGGACAGGGGCATGCTAGGTCCCTATAATACTAGTGATTACCCCATTACTATTGTAGTTGTATCCCTTATTAATATTGTTGTGCCCCTATTGTCCCCATATTGTTATTACTGTGCCCCATAGAATCCCTCTATTGTTATTTTTGTGGCTTTATATTATTATTGTTAGGTCGGCTAGGTTATATTGTGATTCCTTAGACTCCTATATATGGAAAGGAGGTTTTGTCATTTGAATCATCCAAGAATTGTTCATTTATGTAATGTAAAGGAGGTTTTCCCCTCGAAGAGGCTGAATTCTAAGGCATTGATCTATCTTTTCTATATTTTTGTGAGCTGGTTTCATAACATCTATGGTCTCATATGTTATTGAGTTTGTTCTTGTACAACAGAAGCCTAGTCATAGCTAGGCTCTCAATAGGGGAAAGACCGACTTCGATAAGGAGAATAGGATAGAGTGTGTTGCTTTTAATTTTGAGGTTATACGTTATAAAATGCTTCTGGATTTGCTCAATATTTCTCCAGGATTCTCTAGAGATGCTACAACCCCACATGTCACATCCATATAAGATAACTAGAGTGACTAAAGTTTCAAAGAGGAACTTCATTCTATCCCACATTATGAGATTTATCGTTTTACAATTATTTTCAAGACCAAAATAAGCTTTCCATCCCCCATTAATCCTTTTCTCAATGCTATAGTTCCAGTTGAGCTTGTGATGAATATCAATTCCTAGGTACTTGTAGGAAGACACTTTCTCCAAGTTACTATTTGATGAGCCCCAAATTTGGTAACTTGTTGGGCTCATTTGGCCTAATTATCCTTGTTCAATCCTTCATTTTTCATAGCTTATGCATTATTTTTCAGTATGTTTATGTCATTTGTATGAATAAGGGTAGTCACTCTTCCTAGGTGGCTAACGTGTGCTCATTTCAGGTTTTTTGACACATGTTGGAGAAAAACCGAGCAATCATGGGCTAGAAGATAGCCAAGATTGGGGTGAGGATTCGTAGGGGGGTTGTCTAAGGCATTAAATAGCATTCCTCGGGATCTTCACCCCCAACACCGAGCTCCAAATGCCACCAAAACCGGATCTAGAAGGCAGCCAAGTAGATTTTGGAAGGAGCTGTCTACTCACAGTTTGGGCAGCCAAGTCCCATAGATTTAGGAGGCCAGCTAGGGCCCTCGTGGGGTATAAATGTTAAGGCCTCAGACTTCATGAGGGACTTTTGGAAACCATTGCATATTTTTCACTACAGTGTTGCTAGCTTTACTTTGTTCTCTTGTAGCCATTTTGGCATAACTCTTGACTTATGACTATTTTTTGATAATGAGAAGCAGTCTGATTTTATATCAACTCTCAGTTTCCTATAGGAGCCATAGCTCTCAGTGTTGGGCCCAACCTGAGAGCCTAGGGCTTCCTTCTTTGTACTGTTACCTTTCCTTTATGCATCGTTGTTTCCTTTTACGCATTTGAAGCATATTTCTGTTGGGCATATTTAGTTGTGTTGGTTAAATAGGTCACTGGTTATGAATAGAATTGATTCAGATGTTTAAAATAGATTGGTAGGATAATAACAAATAAAGCTCCAAGAAAAGGGTCAACAAAACTCTCAGTTTCACCTCATCCTTATTGGATCAGGGGCTGGAATTCAAGAAACAGTGCTGCCCCAACAAAAACACTAGTTTGCTTGACCATGCAATCCTTAGTGTACTGTTTCCATTTGCAGAAGTTAGTTATGGGTTCATATCTCTAAAATGTTTCTTTGCATGATTGATGTACATGGTTTTCTTCCCAAATAAAGCTGTTGTTCATTCGTCTCACTGACAGTTAGATTAGATTAGCTAGGACTTTGATTATTTGTAGGATTTTGTTGATTCGATTGAATGTACACCGTGCAGGGCATCTCTACCACTCTCTCATCCGCCTAAGCTTCATCAAAGCCAGCTGTTCCATCTCCTATCTAGGTTCCTATTGAAGCCCCAAAAATCGGGTCGACAACAAGGGGGATACCCACCCGGTCCGGACCTTGGTTGGCAGCTCCTTATCCGTTTGGTATAGAGGGTCCGACCGGAGATAATGGGACCAGTTTCCAATCTAAGGGGTGTGTGTGTGTGTAGAGTTGGATGATGCTGATCTATGAGTATTTAAAGCTAATTTAATTCAAACTTCTAAACTAACTCTATGCTATTGTAATCTAATAAGAAACAACACATCTAATCTACGCTAACCGGGGGTGTATTTCTTCTATTATGCGATCTAAAGAGATTTCGAACAATAACTGGTAATAAAGATCATTCAGCTATCATAAGAATAGAAATCAATTAAGATAAACCACTCTGCATAAAAAGTTAAGCAAAACAGTTGTGAACAGCATATCGCATAATAAGTTATTCATATATCAAACACAAATAAATGACTCCACCGTACAGAAGTGCCAAATGGTAACCCACACATTCATGCATTAACATATAAACAACTGAAAACTGCATATCACTTTAAGAATATAAGCAGAAATGGTCAAGAGATAAAAGTAGCATTTATGACTGGTTCCACTCATAAGCTTCAAGCAACAACGATTTATCTCTACTTGTTCTAACATCTACTAAGAGTACAAAAGTGCAACATCAGTAGCAGACATTAAATGCAAACATTGATAAATCTCGATCCATCCATTCATCAAAAACCCCCTCCGAGGGTGCAAAAGTGCATGTTCTGAGGACAAGTTTTTTGACAAATTTATGGACCCCTCTCCAAATGCCTGAGAAGGGTTTTAATACTGCTAACTAATTAATCTTAATTACATAAATTTAGGACACGGTTTCAAATGACCGCCCTTCTACTAAAGCAAATTTATTTCTAAAAATTGAATCTAATTTCTAACCGTTTCTGTATTTTCTCCTTAGTGCTAAGCAATGCAACATTCGCCTGGGAAGAGTCGACTGGTTGTCTTCTCCTTTCGTTTGAGCTATGAAAATAGAAATAACAAGAGATGGCACCGCTTTCTAACAAACTAGAAGATATTTTCGAAAATCTTCCTCTGGCTTGGTGTATTCACTGTGTGTATACTTGGTAATAACCCAAATTTCTCTCAAACTGATTGTGTTGTTGCTATTTCGGTTTCCGGCCTTACAAATGACTGAATAAGTTAGGGACTTTGCTCTCTGAACAATTTTCTGTATTGAAAACTGCTTCCATTCTTTGTTCCAGGCTTTTCTGGTGCGTTTTCCCTCTTTAGCGTTTTTCTTTTTTCTTTACCCAGTCTAAGCTTCAGGATCTTTTGTAAACATGCTGCTTTTGTGCGCCTTTGACTCTGAGTTTTGGATGGCCTATTGACATCAGTATCTGTTGAGTGATACTCTGGAATCCGCGGTCCTGCTGCATGTGGCATCCGTTTGCGAAGGCATCTCTTCTCTGTTCTCCGAGTATTGACGCTTTCCCCTTTTCCTTAGATGTTTCCTGCACATTGCTTTATGTTAGTTGCTGTCTTACAGTTTACGCAAAGGAAAAGAGTAATGACGAAAAGATTGACATGAAAGCTTTAAGCTCTAATGAATGCATAATCATGACACTCATAATGAACTGACTCTTCGAAAAACACAACACAATCCTTCTTGGATACTTTGGCGTACAATCATTAATTTCTTTTAAGGCGCGCGCCCAATTTTGGTCTATAGACAACTTTCTTTGAACACTGTGTCGAGGAAATTTTGCGATGAGTGATTTCTGCGACTCGCATCGTAGTATCGAGGATTGTGTTGTCAAGATGTGTCATCGCAGGAATTGATGATCGCAATATCGCAGATCGCAATATCACAGATCGCAAATCGCAGATCGCAATATCGCAGATCGCAATATCGCAGATCGCACTTAATCATCCAATTATTGTGTGTTGCTTATGCGATGTTGCGATATGCGACGTCGCATATCAGTCTTCGGCGATTCCTTAAGTTTTTCATTTAAGAGCGCTTCACAATGTAAGCAATGCGATGAATTTCGCGTCGCTTCTTCGCAGCTTATTATGCGCATAGGAAAACGTTCCACTCTCTTCTCACGATGCGATACAGCTTTAGGGAGTTAAAATACAAAAATTTTGATAAAATGTTTTTTGGATTTTTTGTTAAGGGTCCCCATTTTCTTGGTGTTATTGCTAATATCAAACAAAGATGGGGGTTGTTAGTGACCACAACAATGGCGATTCACTGTGAAGAACCAGTTATCTCTGCTTTTCTATTGAATTTCAACTTCTGAAGCAGAAAAATTTTCATATGTCTAAATTTTGTTATGGACAGATAGAGTACATTACGCCTTATCCTATCAATGATACTTTGTCTCAACCTTTTCATATTCCAATTGTTTGTTTCCTCTGGCTTAGTTCTTGTATTCACACCAGACATTACTTGGTCTTTTAAAGATAAAATAAGGTCTTCTCTGCGTGTTGGCTTTTAAAATATGCTCATTTTTCATAGGTAGAGCCTCTGCTGCCCGCAAGCGTCCATAGCCTCGACAGGGTTACCTGTTACCCAGCAATAATCCTTTATCCTGCTTAAGGCTATTTACAACTTTTCAGAGGAAAACCCTTTTTGACACTTTTTCCTTTTTTATTCTCTAAAGAACAATGTCTTGGTTTGGTGGCCAAATTATGACACAGTCATTCACTTGATTTACACTTTTGCTGAACAAGTTGGCTCGTGATGAGACCCCTTGACTTTTGATTGCAACAATCTTGAGTCGTTGCCCTGTTTTGGTAGACAGTATTGGCAAAGTCAGCAAGTTATAATATCTGTGATCATGATAAGCCGGCTCGTGATGAGACCTCTTATTCTTTGAGATACAGTGTTTTTTCGGATTGTTCCTCTGAATGCTGCGATTTCCTTTAGCAGGGAGGAAGTCATTGTTTTTCCTTAAGAAAGCTCTGGACGACAATAATAGAGTTTGAAAACATCAGCTTTACAGAGAATATTTATTTTATTATTGATACCTTTCATTATGCTGATATAAAACAATTTCTTACCAAAGGTTGCTTTCATCAAATTTTTGAAGTTGAAACTAGTATCATGTCTAGGCTAAAGTTAACTCTACCTGTCAATAATAAAGATCAGATTTTTCGAAAATTTTTGCTACTTGTACAAGCGAAAAGCTCAAAATTTGATAGAGAATTGGTGTCTTTTTCATGAACCCTTTTAGTCACCATCTACAACTGGTTTTATTTATAAGAAAGAGAAAAACAAATAAAAACTAAAACTATCCTACAAAAATAGAAGAGTGATCTTCTATGGAAAATATATTTTAAGAATTTGTCCATTAACAGGCAAAGAATCTCTTCTACCTGCCAAATCCTGCAACACAAATGTCGATGGGCCTATGACTTCTACAATCTGAAAAGGACCAAGCCACAGTTTCTGAAATTTTGTATGTTTGCCCTTTTCTTCATGAGCCTTATCCCATTTCAAAACTAAACCTCCCATCTGAAAATTCTTTCTGGTCATTATGCTTGAGTCAAAAGAGGATTTTATCAGCGCTTGGTGATGAGCATGGGTTTTCTTAGCTTGTTCTCGTCGTTCTTCTAATTTACTTATTTCCATTTGTCTTAGTTGTATGGAGGAGGTAGATACCTCATCGATGTGTTGTACTAAAGACAAAGAGGGGATGACTAAGTGAGTTGGAAGAACTACTTCTTTCCCATAAACTAAATTAAAGGGAGAAGTGCCGATTGAAGCTTTCTTCGTTATTCTATCTGCCCATAAAGCATTTACCAACGCTTTGTGCCAATTCTTTTGGTTTTGGTCGACTGTTCTTTTAATAATCCTGATCAGGTTTTTGTTTGTTGATTCAGCCAATCCATTACCTTGCGGATAGTAGTTGGCCGAATATTTCAGTTTGAACCCTCTTTTACGTGCAAAATCAGTCATTGTATTTCCAGAAAAGTATGAAGCATTATCAAACATTAAGGCTGTTGGAAATCCAAACCTAGTGATTATAAATTGATCTATGAATTCAATAATGTTTTCAGAATTAGCTGTCTTGAGAGGAACTGCTTCTACCCATTTAGTAAAATAATCTGTTGCCGTGAGGATGTACCTATGCTGCTTAGAAGAGTGAGGAACGATCTCACCTATTATGTCCAAGCCCCACTGACTGAATGGTTGCTCGATATTAACCGGCTGTAGTGGCATGGACGGTTTCTTTTGTTTCCCTGCAGTAGTCTGGCAGATTTGGCATTTCCTCACGTAACTGTGTGAGTCTTTGAACAGCGTGGACCAATAATATCCTGCACGTAAGATTTTATGTGCAGTAGCGTCTCCAGCATAGTGTCCGCCTGCTGGTCCATCGTGGAGTTCCTGCAAAACCTTTTCGGCTTCAGTTTTCTCAAGACACCTAAGAAGCACAGAATCGTAATTCCTTTTAAAGAGAACATCATTTATGAGCCGGTATTGTTTAGCTTTCAATCTCAGAGCTCTTTTCTTGGTGTGATCCAGGTGTGATGGAGCATACCCGTTCTTAAGATAATAAATGGTGTCAGCATATAATGATTCTGCATCGTTTAGGCTTACCTCATACGTATGTACCTCTTCAGATGAATTCTCAGGAATTTGCGATGCTCCAGCTAACATTTTGCAGAAGCCTTGACCTCTTAAAATGTTTGCTGGTTTGATCTCAAGATCGTATTCTTGTAAAGCGGTGATCCAATTTGCTCTTTTTTCGCCCACATCCTTCTGTATCAGAAGGTTTCTTACCGCTGGAAACGGTACTATGACCTTAGTATGGGCTTTAAGTAAGAAAGGTCTGAAATATTTGATCGCTTTGAAAACAACATATGCCTGTTTCTCCACGTCTGAATAGTTGAGTTCAGCACCTTGTAAATTCGAGCTAAAAAATGTGATTGGAGCTTCCGCTTTCTCTTGATTTGCTTGAGTTAGAATTGCGGCATAAGATTTCTCTGAGGCAAATGTGTATAAGATAAAAGATTCTGAAAAATTTGGGGTCGCTAAAGATGGAGCGTTAATGATAGCTTGTTTGATCAAGTTGAATGCTTCATGCTCATCTTGACCCCATTTAAAATTTGAATTCTTTTTAATCATATTTTGCAAAGGAGAAACAATACGTGAGAAGTCTGGGACAAATCTCTTCACAAAATTGATCTGACCAAGGAAAGATTGCATGGCTTTTTTGTTATGAGGCATGTATATTTCAGAAATTTCTTTGATTCTGTCAGGTTCAATGTGAATACCAGATTTTGACACTATGAATCCTAGAAGTTTTCCTTCACTTAATGTGAAAAAAGATTTCTTTGGGTTAAGTGAAATCCCATACCTTAAACATCGTTGAAAGATTTGTTTCAAGTCTTTGAGATGGTCGCTTCGCTTCTTGGAGTACATTGTTATATCATCCAGGTAAATCACTACAGATTTATTGACTAAACCTTTGAATGCAATGTCCATGGCTCTCTGAAATGTAGCGCCGGCATTGATCAAACCGAATGGCATCTTTCGATATGCGTATGTGCCCCATTTAGTTCGGAATGTGGTTTTTAACTGATCATCGAGATGTACCAGCACTTGATTGTATCCTACAAATCCATCCAAAAAAGACATTAATTCTGAGCCTGCTACTGCCTGTAATATCTGCTCCATAGGTGGGAGGGGAAAATTGTCTTTTTGACAGGCTTTGTTGAGATTCCGGAAATCGATACAAATTCTAATATCTCCGTTTTTCTTTCTAACGGGTACCATATTGGAGACCCATTTGGAATGTCTGACAGGGAAAATTATTCTGGCTCTCAACAACTTATTTAGCTCAGTTTTTATCTGATTTTCTAAATTGGGGTGGATTTTTCTGAGTTTCTGTTGGACAGGTTTTTCATTGTCAATCATAGGGATAGTATGTTGAATGATAGAAGTGTCGTATGTCTTCAGCTCATCGTAATTCCAGGTAAAAACATTTTTGTATTGTCTCAAAAGACGGATATACGCTAATTTTTATTTAGGGGTTAGGCCGTGGCCTAGATTAACGTTTTGTGGTTTATCATCGGTTCCTAGGTTTACTAATTCATAGTTCAGAGTCAAACTATAGAGCTTAAAATTGGTAGACCTTTTAAACCGAATTTTCAAATCATATAAGTCTTCTAACTTAACCACCGATTTAGGTATAGCATTATCAGTGCTATTTTGTTGTATTTGTCGATCATGATGGTCTTCGTCAATTATTTGATTGGAGTAGGATCCTTCAGAAGTGAGGAAATTTACAATGTCGGGATCGTCATTGAATACTCTCCAGTTTGTAATGTTGTCAGGGATGGACGGTCTAAAGATTAATTCTATTGAGAATCTATCTGGACTAAAATATTCGGAGGGAATAAGTCTAGAGGCTACGTTAGCTAACAGGTCTGCGCTCGCATTTTGGAGTCTTGGGATTGACGAAATATTGAATGCTATGAAGTGTGCAGTCAGATCTTGTACTAAATATTGATAGTGCTTCAAATGACTTGATAGGAAATGTATGGTGTTACGTACCTATTTGACGACAATCTCAGAGTCTCCGAAGACTTGAAGGTACTTAACGTTCAACCCGATTGCTTTGTATAGGCCTTGCACCAAGGCCTCGTATTCCGCTGTATTGTTTGTGCAATCGAATTCAAGTCTGCACGTAAGCATGGTCTTATTTCCATCTAGGCTAATCAGAACGCATCCTGCTCTTGCTCCCTCGTTAGATTTAGAGCCATCAAAATATAATTTCCAAAACAAAGATGTATTTACAGGGTTATCTAAAAAATTAACACACTTTGAATTATCAGTTTGGGAAAAAATTTCGACTTGGGACAAAACTGAATTTTCTAAGTAAGGTGAGGTATGAGCATTGAAATTGCCGAGGAAAGAATCTACCGAGTAATTGCCTATGATACTACTGTTGTATGCTATTGCTTCATTTTCTCCCTCCAATTCCGTTACTATGTACTTCTGGTGTAACTCTCGTTCAACCTTTATTTGATTCAGTTTACCATTATAGGGTAACCACATGTGCGACCAGTCGGTTGAGAAGTATCCATGGAGCTTTTCGGACCAATCCCTGCTAAGAATTAAGCCATAGAATTCAGGGATATCAGCTACTAGAATGTCAATAACCTGACATACCTTCGGGTTAGACGACAATCTTATGGTCACTTGATTAAGTTCACCAATCACTTCGACTTGAGATCGATCAAGCTGAACTATGCGCACTGCGGATTTTTGCGGTTGAACATTCAACTTGGCACATATTGATCTAGGTAAAATATTCGTTGAAGCACCAGAATCTACCAAACAATTGTGCATGTTTTTGTTGAAAATTTCATAAGTGAGAAGAAAAGGGGGAGTGTGAGACCTTGATCTTCCTCCAATCAAGGCGATGTCATTTGGGTCAACCTTATTGATCGTGTTGGTTGGAGGTCTTCCCATGTTATGGGAAGCTACAGCTGTAGGCAAAGATGTAGTAGGCACGGCATGTAATTCTTTCATCATTATCTTCTGTTGATGTTTCAATTTGCTCAACTCATAAAGAGTGATATTAGCCCTAGTCTTTTTCATGTCATCAATAATGTTGTACTCCATTTCATCCGACACAATCAGTGTTCTTGATGGAGGTGTTTGATCTGATTGGACTGGGCTAGATTGAGTCGCTTTAGCGGTCGTTTTCTTTGTTGCGACTTTATCTTTTGCTGCAGGGCTTGCACCCTTCTGCTTAGGGGTAGTTTGGGGAGGATCAAGTTGATTTTTGCTTCGTGTGCTAACCGGAAATACTTCTTGATCTTCTTCTTGCGGGAGGATGAAATCCCACATTCCTTGTAGTTCCACAACTTCTTCGTCATCGGTCTACCCTTCAGTGGTATTCTCTTCTTCTTCCTCTTCTTCGGATTTGACGTTTGAGATAGCGTTGGGTGGTTTCACATCCATTGAAGGATTTCTTTTAAAAACTCTGTAGGGCTTTTTTGAAGAAGTTTCTGCTACTCGTTTTTTTATCTCAATCATTTCATTTGACATGGTTTTTAACACTTTTTGTAATCCTTCCAAATCGAAAGGATCTTTCGTTTGTTTCTTCTTGGGGTCTTCCTTGTAGGAGACTTTCTTAGATTTGCGTTCCTTTATCGTAGATCTTTTTTGCAGTGCTACTACGCGTTTCTCTACTGCTATCGCCTCTATCAAGTTTTCAACTAAGGTTGTCTTATTTGCCCTATCCACAAAGATTGCCAAGTTTGATGGTAAGGCCGTAATGTACCATTCACATCTTACTTCTTCGATGGGCTGGGAAGCAGTGGGAATTTTGTTGAGGATTTTATTGAACCGTAAATTGAAATCTTTGATGGGTTCTCTAGCCTTGGCTTTAAGATTGGATAGGTCATTGATCAACGTCGTCGTTGATCTGTCATCACCAAACTTGGTAAGGAATTGACTTTGAAAAATGTCCCAACTTGTGATAGACCCGGAAGGTAATGAAAAGTACCATGACCCGGATGTTCCTTGCATTGTGTAGGGAAAAAGCCGAACGACAGCATCCTCGTTGGTAACTCTGTTGAGATTAACAGAAAGCATGAAATTATTAATATGATCTTCAGCGAACATGCCTGCTTCTGGATTGAACTTGGGTAGCCATTTCTCAGGATGGGCCGGTATTTGGCTCAGGGGTGGAGGCATTAAAACTGCCCCAGGATTGTTCCATGGAGACTGGGCCATCGTTGAGCTGCTAGTAAATGAAAGTGCAGAGGATGATCCCTAATGCTGGGAAGATGAAGATATTATGATCTTTGATGATTGAAGAGGAGGGGTTGTGGAAGATGGATGAGTGGTTTGGAATGAAGATGTGGGTGGCTGACTTCGTGGTGAGGGAGTTGAAATGGACGACGTAGATGAAAGAGTCTCACTGTCAGACTCTGGTGGTGTTTTCCTTGCTCTTTTCCTGGTGGGGAGAGGGAATTCAGTTGGCTGGATGCCAAAATTTTCACTCTTTAATCTAGTCAGGGGATGAGCAGGATTGTACTGCGAAGTCACGCTGCTTTGAGATTTATCAGACCTCTGAGTAAAAATAGAAAATCCCTGGTGTTATAGACATTTTTGTGCCTTACAGCTTTGAGCATGAAATGTCCATAATCCAAGGGATCGAAATTCCCTAAAAGTGTTGTTCCTACCCCTAAAGGAACAAGGTCAACCAATGACATCTTCTCCCAGAAGTTCTCCACCAAAAACCACTCAGAACTAGTCAAATCAGGATCAATTCAGAAGCTCCACTAGCTGCCTGCGTTGCAAAGCACCCAAATACACTGGCTAGGTGCATTGCAACGCACTTGAATGCATTACCCAGGTGCGTTGAGCGGGAAATGACAAGTGGCAGAGTCATTCAACGAGGTGGAAAGACCATGGAAGCTTCCAGAATCTTCTCCAATGACACTTGCCTCACTGAATTCGACCAAGTGATGAGTAAGAGGCTCTCAGTCTCCAAGTGGAAGCAAGAACTGACAGAGAGAAGCCACAAGTCAAAACATAAGCTGACTCATCCTCTCTGCTTACATCTATATATGGATCCCTCATCCCAGAGATCCAGGGGCTGGAATTTTGTACTTTGCAGAGAATTGCTGTTGGTTTGAGATTGAGATTAGTACATTGGGTGATTTATGCTTTGTTGGAGGAGAGGAAGGGATTCCTTTGCTGGGAGGTAGATGCTAGATCGGGACTCACTTGGTTGTATCTCCTCTTGGACTTTCTTATCATATCAATAAAATTATTTGAGTTTCTCCTACATGTTGTGTATCAATGATGTTTTGTTATATTTGCATGTTTAGCTTAATCTGATCCTGAGCTTTTTATGAATGTATATCTATATCTTCGTGTAGTTTCTCTCTCTTGTGATCTTGCAGGAATTCGGTGAAGCACGGCCGGTAAGGGAGCAAGGAGCTGGGAGCTATTGAAGAGAGGAGCGATTGGATCAACAAACTAGCGAAAGACACAGGTTAGTTACATCCTTCCTCCTCATTTACATTTCATAAAGAAGAATACTCAAGTAGTTTTCCTTGTTTGTTGCTAAGGCACTATCACACCTTAGAGTGGGATAGGGGCGTTCTGAATAGATACTTTTCCCAACAACAAATTGGCGAATCCACTGGGGAACGTACCTAGTTAGTTTATTTGTGTTTCTATTGTTGTTCTTCTCATAAACTTAGGAGTGGAGAATCGAACTACATTTGCCATTTACAAATGCAAAGTAGAGATCTGCCACTCTAGTCCACTCACTGGGTCTGTTTATGATCTGAACAAGCTGATCCACAAATGCTCTAACTGCCCTTTGTGATAGCTCTTAGTCCTCCTTTAAATCATCCTTCTAATTGTACCTTATTGATAGCTTTTATCCGGCCAAAATCCATAGATTAAACTGCAAACCGTGACCCAGAACCCGGAGACAATTCTCGTTTCTGCTTCAGCGCAGGCTCTGTGAAGAGACTTTGCATTTCAACGCAGGTCCCGAGAGGGCTACCTGCACTGCAATTCAGTTTCTCTATGCAACAGGTGCGTTGATCAGCCTTTGCCTTGTGCAGCTGTGGTTCTTTGCATCCTTGTGTTCAGTTTTATCTCTGTTTTTTGCAGCCTGTTATCAGTGTGTGTACCTATCTGAAAACCCCTTTTCTCTGCCTTAATTTCGCCTCAGTTGTATAAAAGAAACTGTATTTGTTTTTGTGTATTTGTTAGATCATTTGCAGTTTCCCATTACAAAAGTAAACTAGTCATACTGTCGCCCTTAGATCTAGACCTGTCGTAAGTGTCGTTTTGATCTTAGGAGTAAGTTTGCTTTCTATTGACAGTTGATTGCGCTTTTACTTTTGTCTTTTGGTTTGAATTTGTGAATTTCTAATGTCGAAACAAGTGTTTACTTCAAAGTCATAAGGTGTCTTTTTGATTTCGAAAAGAAGCTTGTTTGTGTTTTTCACTTGAAATCGAATTCAAATTTGTACAACAACTTTCTTTTTAGGCATCAATATTAAGAAAGTGAAAACAAATACATGCATTTGTGCATTTGCATATTGATAGTTTGTATGGTTTGATTTAGGAAAAGTGCATTTACAGTGTGCTCTATGCTCTTTGAGAAAATATTGTGTCTTTCTTTTCCCCTTGTAGCTAGGATTTTCATTGTTGAAAAGAGATAAAAGCTTGCTTATCATCTTTAGACTGCATTTAGGAATTGTATCTACATCTCGTGGTGATCCAAAAAGGCAAACTTCTAAAAAAGATCAACCTAAAATAAATTGAATGAACTTAACAACGCTTTGTAACTTAACGCACAACATAGAGGTCTAGGCTAGAGACGTGTTTCGGCGTCGTAAAACCTGGTGACTGCCGGCCTCATTGATGGTTGGGTGATTCCTCCTGAGAGACGATAAGCGCCAGTACGGATTGTGCTCCCACGTACCATCGAGTATATATTGGGGGACCCCTATAGGCATAAAACCTTTATCCATAGGAAGCCGTGTCGGCTGCCCTACTGATCGCAATGCACTGAACACAACATTCGGGAAGATTGATCGCCCGTACCTTAAAAAGTATTCTGTGGTTTTGTGAAAGGTTTGGCACACCCTCTACCTAGAACTCCAGAGCAATCCCTTTCGTTCCTTTTCAGACTCCTTAACGGAAAAGGTCCATCTAAGCACTTGTCACTTCAGGCTCATTAAAAATCGAAGGAGACTAGAGTCATCTTTTGCTTTTCTCGACTCTTTAAAATTGAAAAAGAAAGTTGTGTCCAAGCGTCGTTAAAATTTATTTTAAACGGAATATTCATACCCCTTTTCCTGCGTTGATCTTTAGGTTGAGAAAATGGAGCCTACCAACCAAGGAATTCCCCTTGGTGGAAATCCTAGTCCCTTCTCCTCTTGGGGAGATGTTGGTGCACCCCATATGGCCACATTGTCGCTTCCAGGACTGACAATTGGCTTGCCAGTCTGGCTCTTCTCAACCAATGTCGTTCAGAACACCACTATTCCTGAACAGTCGAATCAGCAGTTAGACTAGTCCAGAGTTACCCACCAGCCTTCTACTTCCTCTAATTCTTCCTCTCCTCCTTCCTCTTCGCTTGACAGGACTGGTAAAGCTAAAAACCAAGTTCCTTAGGAGAAGAAGGAAAATAAGAAGAAAGAGAAGAAGAAGAAGGAGCCAAAAGCGACTGGGGCAAACGAGTGTCGTCTAACGAAAATCCACACACTGCACTGACCAGGCCTAAATCGCCATGTGTCATTTGCAAGGGAGACCACTTTCACAGAGATTGTTCCTGCATCCCTCGGATACTAAGGGACTGGTCTCCCCGTTTGCACAATCCGGTGGCGTCAACCTCTGATAGCCATGTTGAAAGCACACCGTCAACTAGCGAAAGTGAAGTTCCAGGACAAAAAGGGAGAACTAGATCTCCCTGTAAACTGTGTGAAGGCAATCACGCCATCCACCGTTGTCCCTTCTTAGACGAATCTAAAAGAGTTTTGGATGATCGTCTGGTTTCACCATTACGACTTCCTCCTGGATATAAAAAACTCTTGCCAAGTCCTTCGTTAGTTGAGAATCCAGCTGGACCGCTCAAGTGGTCAGCTGAAGCGTCGGTCATTGAAGATGAACCAGCTGAATCCATACACGACGAAAGTCAAAAGGTCGAGGCGGCAGTTGACCCGGTCTTGCCTTCAGAGGTTTTATCTTCGAATGATACAGTCACTGAAGAGGATAAAGATGACACCATCCAAATTATCTTCATCAACACAGACTCCGACGAGCACGGGGGCAATCCCCCCATTCCTTTATCGTAGGAAGGAAGTTCGTCAGAGTGATACCCGGCTGTCTACTCGGTCCCACCACCAAGCAACCTAGTTGTCTCCTTCGACTGGAACCAACTAGGCAGACCCCGTTTGCCAGCAAGCATACCATTCAGAATTATCATCCAAATACACAGAATGGTCATGGCTGGCACCATCATTGATGAGGGGGCATCTGTGAGTATCCTTTCCTCTATTGCTTGGAAAGCGCTTGGTTCGCCATCGCTTTTGCCTAAAATGAGAAATCTGACAGGCTTCGATAAAGGAACCAGTCGACCTTTAGGGATCCTCCCTAATGTGCCCATAACATTGAAAGGGAAGACCGTTCAAATGAACGTGATGGTCGTTCAAGGACCCTTGGATTATAACCTACTCCTTGGACGAGACTATATATATTTCATGGGAGCCATCGTCTCCTCACTCTTTAGAGTAATGTGTTTTCCGCACGAAGGAAGAGTGGTCAAGCTCGTGGACCAGCTTTCATTTCCTGGATCATGCATCGCAAATAGTCATATACCATCCCTAAATGGTCTCTTCACGCAAGAAATGTCTCAACCCACGGTCCGTCCTCCCGATGAGCGCGAGTAATTTGGAGGGATATGACTGGAACCCAGGGGGCATGCATCTTGGTCTGCTTCAGCAGGAAAACTTTGGGTATAAGGTAGGTTTCCGCGGGAGAATATGACTAGTCTGTACCCCGTCCGTGATTGAGATAGGGGTTATTCTAGAATAAGATTCTTTTGTCAAAGTTATGTGAGTTGGCGGGCCTCGTCGCTCACCTTTGTTTATCTCGGTAGACATCGCCGAAGAAGTGTTTTGTTTGCTCTGTGAATAGAACAATCTTTGGGTAACCTGTAAGAGGTAGTACCCTTCCTGATAAAACGAATGTTTTGTCAGCTCGAATAAAGGGTGACCCTTCCTGATAAAGCAAATGTTTTGTCAGCTCGAATAGAGGGAGACCTCGAAACTCTGTTTTATACCTGGGGGCATGCAAACCTTTTGGAGTGCAAGCAAGGGGCGGCTATTTATTTTTTTAAATTTTTAGGTCCTCCCTTTAAACCCGTAGGTCTAACCCATTAAACTCGTAGGATTAGTCATTTCCGAACTTGCATAACGAAAGGATGCGGGGCATAGCTTTGTAAGGCGCAAGCTCCATAAAAAATGGCATCTTACATGAGACATTCTTATCATATGACTGGATTATCGAGCAGTTTTAGCACATAGTTCATGCTCGTTAAAAAATAAACATAAGATCGAGCAAGTGTTTCAACCCGCATTTAAGCTCATTAAAAAATGAACTATCCTCCGGTAAATAACCACCGTGAATGTAACATTATCAGCCATTAAAGCCTTGGTCGTGTTTGCACCGTCACCTCCACTTTTCCATTGGCCGATCATTCACCTCCATATGATTGTTTACCCATTTTGAGGAACAGCTGCGAAGAGTGATTTCACTAGCCATCCTTGTGACACTGCCGTGATTGGAAAATTCCAACCCTTACCTGGAATCAGCTGCTACCCATTTTATCACTCGTTCCTCAAAAGACGAGTCTTCTTTAAGCTCTTTTCATTTGACTCGTAAAATATGAAAAGATTGCCGAGTTTTGGCCTTCCAACTCGTTAAAGCGACCAGAAGTGCTATCCCTCCTCTAGATTTTAATCTTTTTGGACCTGAGGGATTATTGCACAAAAAGATTGAGCGCTTGTTTTGTTCGGCTCGTTAAAACTATCGAAAACTCATCCCTTCTGTATTGTTTTATACTTTTTCGGACTTAAGGGATTAGATGACGAAAAAGGAATTTCGGAGTTAACTTTACGTACCTTTTCAGACTCTCTAAAAATGAAAAGGACCGAGTTATCTTTGTCGTTAGACTCGTTAAAAAGATTAATAGCGACAAACTTGTCTTTAGACGAGAACAAGTTTCACTATCGCTAGGCTCGTTAAAACATAGCGATGGGTTTTCCCGAAGGGCAAATTATAGAACAAGCATATGTTATCCTCCTCAAGCTTGACAAAAATAAAGAGGTACTGGTCAGCAATGACTGGGGAAAAATTGGGAAGAAACTCAAAGAACCTTTATTGGTAGCAAGTCGCTCTTGAACATGACACTTCCACTCCGTGCCTGAGTCAGGTTGGGTTGTTTCATTCACCGGTCACATCACCATGGTCTCGCCATACCATCCACCTTTGGGGTAAATGCTACCAATCCATCATATAAGTGTCGCCGATATGTTCAAGAGAAGTCATCCAGAGAAATCAACCGTGTCCCATCCACTACCATACATTATACTTCATTCTTTCATGACCGCCACCCTGAACCATATATCATCAGATCATTTTCACCTCCATCAAAATCATTTGCTCCGTTCCGTGTCATTGATGTGGGATTCATTAAGGCCCTCCTTTGACGGATCGCTTCTTGTCGACATCAGCTCATTATCCAAGAAGTTGATCTAGGAACACCCCCTTCAGTACTTTGAAGCTTGCATGCCTCAATGGCAAGTTTCTCACTTCCGGCGACAAGTATACATCAATGACCTTCGACCGAAAGATTTTGCGTGGTGTTCGATGCCAAGTCCTTTATTCACACCACGTGAATTGTACTGCAGTACCTTGAGGGTCATTATCATTATCGGTGACTCCTCTCGCGCTTGTTAACAGTTTACATCATTGACTGGTAATCAAGCGATGTCTTTCCATGTTCGACTTCAAAACATTTCTCACATGGATCGACTTGTACTTAGAGTGAAGATCGGACGAGATTGAAGACCCCGGATCTAGTTTCATCCATCCAGGCTGTGATATATATTCATGAAAAATAAAGACATTGACATGTACAACAATGCAGAACAGATAATCATCCTACCAAAAGGGTGATGATTTCATCAGAGTCATCAGTCTACCATCAGAAGATTGTCTGTCCTATGTACATAAAATGAATTTATGAAGCTGAGCATGGGAATGCCTGCCTCAGCTAGATCATGAAAATAGTATGAAAAATAATGTATTGTATTGTATCTTATTACAGGTCTCCTCCCAGCATTGAAAGAAATTTGGATCCTCCTAATAAAGCATTTCACCCGATAAACGGCCTCATACTTTAGGGGGCAACTATTATAGACATTTTTGTGCCTTACAGCTTTGAGCATGAAATGTCCATAATCCAAGGGATCCAAAGTCCCTAAAAGTGTTGTTCCTACCCCTAAAGGAACAAGGTCAACCAATGACAGCTTCTCCCAGAAGTTCTCCACCAAAAACCACTCAAAACTAGTCAAATCAGGATCAATTCAGAAGCTCCACTAGCTTCCTGCGTTGCAAAGAACCCAAATACACTGGCTAGGTGCGTTGCAACGCACTTGAATGCACTACCCAGGTGCGTTGAGCGGGAAATGACAAGTGGCAGAGTCATTCAACGAGGTGGAAAGACCATGGAAGCTTCCAGAATCTTCTCCAATGACACTTGCCTCACTGAATTCGACCAAGTGATGAGTAAGAGGCTCTCAGTCTCCAAGTGGAAGCAAGAACTGACAGAGAGAAGCCACAAGTCAAAACATAAGCTGACTCATCCTCTCTGCTTACATCTATATATGGATCACTCATCCCAGAGATCCAGAGGCTGGAATTTTGTACTTTGCATAGAATTGTTGTTGGTTTGAGACTGAGATTAGTACATTGGGTGATTTATGCTTTGTTGGAGGAGAGGAAGGGATTCCTTTGCTGGGAGGTAGATGCTGGATTGGGACTCACTTGGTTGTATCTCCTCTTGGACTTTCTTATCATATCAATAAAATTATTTGAGTTTCTCCTACATGCTGTGTATCAATGATGTTTTGTTATATTTGCATGTTTAGCTTAATCTGATCCTGAGCTTTTTATGAATGTATATCTATATCTTCGTGTAGTTTCTCTCTCTTGTGATCTTGCAGGAATTCGGTGAAGCTGGGCCGGTAAGGGAGCAGGGAGCTGGGAGCTATTGAAGAGAGGAGCGATTGGATCAACAAACTAGCGAAAGACACAGGTTAGTTACATCCTTCCTCCTCATTTACATTTCATAAAGAAGAATACTCAAGTAGTTTTCCTTGTTTGTTGCTAAGGCACTATCACACCTTAGAGTGGGATAGGGGCGTTATGAATAGATACTTTTCCCAACAACACATGGAGTTTATGAATCAGAGTTTGAACTTCAGGGGGTTCAATGGTAAATTGGTCTGAAATATTAGGGTATGTAGCAGCGGTTGATACTCGAGCGACTTCTGACTCTGGATTTAAACGTACTAGGGAAGTCAGGGGAGTTGATGAGGGCGATTTACTCTCAGAATGGTTTTTAGATTTTGATTTAGGTTCCATTCATAGTTCGAGCCCTCCTTCTAGCGCCAAATATGTTGAAGCCTCGAAAATCGGGTCGACAACAAGGGGGATACCCACCCGGTCCGGACCTTGGTTGGCAGCTCCTTATCCGTTTGGTATAGCTGGTCCGACTGGGGATAATGGGACCAATTTCCCAATCTAAGGGGTGTGTGTGTGTGTAGAGTTGGATGATGCTGATCTAGGAGTATTTAAAGCTAATTTAATTCAAACTTCTAAACTAACTCTATGCTATTGTAATCTAATAAGAAACAACACATCTAATCTATGCTAACCCGGGGTGTATTTCTTCTATTATGCGATCTAAAGAGATTTCGAACAATAACTGGTAATAAAGAGCATTCAGCTATCATAAGAATAGAAATCAATTAAGATAAACCACTCTGCATAAAAAGTTAAGAAAAACAGTTGTGAACAGCATATCGCATAATAAGTTATTCATATATCAAAGACAAATAAATGACTCCACCATACAGAAGTGCCAAATGGTAACCCACACATTCATGCATTAACATATAAACAACTGAAAACTGCATATCACTTTAAGAATATAAGTAGAAATGGTCAAGAGATAAAAGTAGCATTTATGACTGGTTCCACTCATAAGCTTCAAGCAACAACGATTTATCTCTACTTGTTCTAACATCTACTAAGAGTACAAAAGTGCAACATCAGTAGCAGACATTAAATGCAAACATTGATAAATCTCGATCCATCCATTCATCAAAAACCCCCTCCGAGGGTGCAAAAGTTCATGTTCTGAGGACAAGTTTTTTGACAAATTTCCGGGCCCCTCTCCAAATGCCTGAGAAGGGTTTAAATACTGCTAACTAATTAATCTTAATTACATAAATTTAGGACACGGTTCAAATGACCACCCTTCTACTAAAGCAAATTTATTTCTAAAAATTGAATCTAATTTCTAACCGTTTATGTATTTGCTCCTTAGTGCTGTAAGCAATGCAACATTCGCCTGGGAAGAGTCGGCTGGTTGTCTTCTCCTTCCGTTTGAGCTATGAAAATAGAAATAACAAGAGCTGGCACCGCTTTCTGACAAACTAGAAGATATTTTCGAAAATCTTCCTCTGGCTTGGTGTATTCACTGTGTGTATACTTGGTAATAACCCAAATTTCTCTCAAACTGATTGTGCTGTTGCTATTTCGGTATCCGGCCTTGCGAATGACTGAATAAGTTAGGGACTTTTCTCTCTGAACAATTTTCTGTATTGAAAACTGCTTTCATTCTTTGTTCCAGGATTTTATGGTGCGTTTTCCCTCTTTAGCGTTTTTCTTTTTGCTTTACCTAGTCTAAGCTTCAGGATCTTTTGTAAACATGCTGCTTTTGTGCGCCTTTGACTCTGAGTTTTGGATGGCCTATTGACATCAGTATCTATTGAGTGACACTCTAGAATCCGCGGTTCTGCTGCATGTGGCATCCGTTTGCGAAGGCATCTCTTCTCTGTTCTCCGAGTATTGACGCTTTCCCCTTTTCCTTAGATGTTTCCTGCACATTGCTTTATGTTAGTTGTTTTCTTACAGTTTACGCAAAGGAAAAGAGTAATGACGAAAAGATTGACATGAAAACTTTAAGCTCTAATGAATGCATAATCATGACACTCATAATGAACTGACTCTTCAAAAAACACAACACAATCCTTCTTGGATACTTTGGCATACAATCATTAATTTCTTTTAAGACGCGCACCCAATTTTGGTCTACAGACAGCTTTCTTTGAACACTGTGTCGAGGAAATTTTGCGATGAGTGATTTCTTCGACTCGCATCACAGTATCGAGGATTGCGTTGTCAAGATGTGTCATCGCAGGAATTGATGATCGCAATATCGTAGATCGCAATATCGCAGATCGCAAATCGTAGATCGCAATATCGCAGATCGCACTTAATCATCCAATCATTGTGTGTTGCTTATGCGATGTTGCGATATGCGACGTCGCATATCGGCCGTCGGCGATTCCTTAAGTTTTTCATTTAAGAGCACTTCACAATATAAGCGATGCGATGAATTTTGCATCGCTTCTTCACAGCTTATTATGTGCATAGGAAAACGTTCCACTCTCTTCTTGCGATGCAATACAGCTTTAGGGAGTTAAAATACAAAAATTTTGATAAAATGTTTTTTGGATTTTTTGTTAAGGGTCCCCATTTGCTTGGTGTTATTGCTAATATCAAACAAAGAGGGGGGTTGTTGGTGACCACAACAGTTCCTCATCTCACACCTGTCCTTTTGCCCACGTAACCCTACCTTCTTGCTCCATCTTTGTCTTAGCCGTCTTGAAGCCAAGTCGGCATTCTACACCCTCTCACCACTCCATCCACCAATCCCTGGGTCACTCCAGGCCCCCATCCTACCTCCCTATCCATTCATGCATCTTCCCTCACTCACCCATCCTCTAAAATCCACCTTTTAAACATCTTGTAGAAATTTCTGAACATCCTGTAGAAATCTCTGAACATCTTGTAGAACCCCTGCAGACTTCCTGTAAAAGCTCACAAATGAGGTTTCTCGATAGCCAAACTTTGTGAAACTCTCCAAAAGGGTGTTAGGGACTCCTTAGACCCTCTCTGAACCATCTCAACCTTTTCCAAGCATTTCTCCTCCTTGATCCACCCCTGCACAGTAAAAAGCCAGTGAAAAGCACATGCATGATAATTCTAATAACTTATTCAAAAATACAAAAACATGTTTTCTTCAGGTAGAGGTAGTCTAGACACATGTATTTTACCTTCATAGAAGTAATGGTATTCCTTCCAGTAGTTTGCATCCTCTCCTTTGCATCAGTAGGAATAACTGGTAAAATTAGGGTTTGCTAGGGTTTGCGTTACTTTTTGGCTTTCAGTTTCTTTCCACGAGAAGATTAGCTTCCTTTGAGTTAGATTTCATCCATAAGTTAAAAAGCTTCTTCTTAGATCTCATAGGAGTTGGCTTAAGCCCCTAGCGGACTTGTGCCAGCTGACCAAGTGACAGCTGCGGCAAGAGCTAGTACTTGTGCATACAGCACCGTCGCTTCCAAGTTTGTTACGAACTACGAGGTTGATAAAAGTAAAGAAGGGAGTCCCAGGAGTTGCAGCATTATTGTTGCAATACTGGAGCCCACCATCTTTTTGGCGTCGTTGCCGGGGAAGCGTTAGAGTATTGGTGATTGCTACTTTTCTTCTATTTTCCACTACAACCTTCTGCTAAGTAGTTTATTTCATTTCCATTATGCAATTTCGTTTCTGCAAAAGTAGATTAGCATTTCCCGCTTTCATAGATTAGCATTTCAATTCCACAATTTCATTTCTGTAAGCGTAGATTAGCATTTCAATTCCGCAAGCATAGCCTAGCATTTCATTCCTACAATTTCATTTGAGCAAAATAGATTACTCCTTTCCTTCTTTCATTTCAATTCTGCATTTTCATTTCAGCAAGATAGTTAGTTGCAGTTCAATCTACTTCAGTTTTGCAGGTACAAGCAGAAAAAAGCAAAAGCAACCAAAAATATTTCCTTTCATGCCTTGTAGGAGTAGAGATAAGTCAGAAAAATGATTACACAACACCCCCACTGCTTCACACAGCCAACCTTCTCTCTTCTTTGATGGTTGTGAGTAAAGAACCCTTAGGTGGACAACAAGACATATTTGAAGAACCTAAAGGGAAGAAGAAGAAGAAAACATTCCTTTGGAGCAAATGGCTACAAGCAGCAATGTTGGGAGCAGTACCTTGTCCAAAAACGAATTTGAAAATCAGATGGAAGATCTCAAGAGTGATATGAGGCAGTTTCTTGCCATGCAACTGGATACCTTGTGGATCCAAAAGAAACAAGAAGAAGCCAAGAGGGCTTTGGCCATTTTTTTTCCTAGGTGCACTAGAAAGCATCCTAGGAACGAATGTCCAATGCACTCTCTAGAAGTGTGTTTCGTCTGTGAAGAATACCATCCTATGAATCAGTGCCCTTCCTTGCCTGGACTTAAAGCTGCATACCAGAGAGCCAAAGGAGCCACTGAATCACTCTATTATATGAACCAAAGGAGGCCACATGGACCCATACCCTACCAGCAGGGAATGCAAGGTACATCCCAGACCTATTATGACCCCTATCAAACCACTTCCATACCTTCTTGGGGTCCCCCTGCTCACCCTTCCTGGTTCACACCTCCTCCTTGTTCCTTCACAGATCCATATTATGCCCAACCAGCTGCTCATTCGTTTCACTCTTATGCTCAGCCACAGCCTCAGTGGAATGCACCTCATCAGGGGTGGAGGCCCCAATACAACACTCCTCCCGCTTCTTTTCCTCCACCACCTGCTCATCCACAACCATCGCCTCCTGCTCCACCAAGGCAACCCAAATGCCTGCCCAACCACAACCCCATCCACATCCATCTCGAATATACGCCCCCACTCAACTATCTGTGCCACCATTTCCACACCTGCCCGTTGCAGTAGCTCAACACAATTGCAAAGCTGAGGCACAACATGTCCAAATGACTCCTCTTGAGCTCGATGATCTTCACCATAGCTCAGGAAGAGTGTTTCAAAACAAAGATTGTATTGACAACATTGAAGGACCAAAGGCAAAAGAAGATTCAAAAGAGGAGATCAAAGCACCATGGGCTGCACTTGATGAAGAGAAGACATCAGAAGTAGAGATCACGAAAGCTCCCTCATGGTTACCATCAAACCCTCCATGTAGTCAAGAGAAAAATCAACACAAAGAGGAAGATGTGAAGGTCATGATAGAAGAAGATATGGAGAATGATCCAGATCAGCAAAAGGACCAAGGATATCAAAGCTATATTGAGACATGGTTCCAGACGGTCACTAAGTTGCAGCAGTACTCTCTTCTTCAGCTATGTTTGATCCCTTCAAAGTCAAATCATTTGGTCTCTGAAATCCGGATAGCTGTCAAAGCATGCATCTCAAGCCACCACATCATTTTGTCTCTAATCTCGATGTGCACATGGCTCCATTGGAAGTATTCTTATACTTGAAAATAATTTTGTTTTTCAAAAAAAGAGAAAAAAAAGAAAAAAATGAAAATAAGAGGAAAATAGAAATCTAAGGTGAAAACCTCCTTGGAGGCGCCTTAGATTGGCTCACTGATTCAAAAACTCCATGAGGCGGTCAATGGGTTGGGAAAAAAGAGAAAAGAGAATAAGATCTCTGGGTGAAAACCTCCCTTGGAGGCGCCCAGGGCAGGCAATTAGGGTGAAAACCTCCATGAGGCACCCTAGTTGTTTTCAAAAAAAAAAGAGAGAGAGAGAAAAAGAAAGAAAAAAGAAAAAAAAAACCTAAATTCTAATTGCAGGTTGCAAGAAGGACATTGCAGGTCAGGACGATCGCTCAAAACAAAGACAAAGGAAGTTCTATGCCTTCTACAGGAAGTTCTGTATTTCTACAGGAAACATCCTGCAGAGCCTTTGGGCGGGCCAGGACCGATTATGAAGAAGAATTTGAAGCTTGAAGTCTGTTGAGGAGGCATGCAACCACTCTTTTCTTCCATCCTCCACTTGTTTCACCTCTTTTCACCACCATTGCTGCCATATGGTTGAATATACCTGCACAGTAATACCAGAACTTTGTTTTCTAAAAAAAAAAAAAAAAATCAAGTGGGAAATAAAGCATGCAGAGGCTCGCACACTTTACATGTCAAGGCAATCTCAGGACCTTGCACCTATGAACACAACTCAATTATTTCGGCATGCACCCCAAGAGGAGAAACGACTACAGGATGTCCTACAGGAATCCTGTAGCAGCTGATCTGGCTAGAGCACATACCATGGAGACACCAGCAGCTCATGAAGCCGGTGCATGCAGCATTCACCACCAGGAAATCGGGTCTCAAGGTCTCGTAGCCAACAGCATCTAATGAAGAGGAGCTCCAGCAGTCGTTCACGAAGTAGCAGCAAGCAGATCCACGTCCACGGCCACATAGGTAAGTGCCTAACCTTATTTCGTCAAATTACATAAGCTATACTCTAAATGTGCATGACTGTGAGAATGAACGGATTGAACAAGTCGGGTAGCCATTCAACTGGCCACCACAACCAGTCCGACGGCCTCGTCGGATCCAAATGGCTTTGGTTATGTCGAAAAGACGGGCAATTGACACGTGGAAAGCATCCAATCGGAGAGAAGCGACAGTATAATAGGAATGGCGGCGGTGAATGCAGAGGGAAGAATTCGGCGGTCAGGGACATGCTGCGGAATGATGGCGGTGACATCGGCCAATGGATCGACTGGGACAGCTCACCCCCGCGCCATGAATTCCGCAACAATTCAAAATTGGCCGGCTGAATCACTTATGATGCACTGTAGTCATTTACTCACAACCATTTTGCAGCCGAGTACGCGTCCTCAATCCTTTGAAGGTTGTTAGCCCGAGTTCTCGGCCTGTTCCAACGTCCTGTTGCTGCTCAGAAAGTCCAGAACCACTGTAACGTTCTCCAGAAGCCGTGCACGATTTCTACAAGAAGTTGCGCTATAGGGAGCCCGGCATTACGAAGAATCTTGGACTGTTCACGTCGAGGGTGGAAATTCTTAGTGAGGTAGGCTTGAACATAACTTTCCCATGCAAATGATTCAAAAGGTGGTGAATTCGACATGTTGAGAGGGTAGGGAAAGTGTGAATAAAGTCTATTTATGAATTCAAAATCCGTTTTCTTATCGCTGCATGAAATTGTTGTCGTAGTCTGCGTGCGATATTTTCTCCAGGGTTTTGAATTAAAATTGAGCCACTGTCAACGCTCACCGGTGGGAAATTGTGAATTTTATATGACTATGTGCATAACAGAGACATAGCTCTGCGCTCTGTGTAGAAAAATCCCGAAGCTCTCCTTCTGTAAATGGGTAGGCAAGTTCAGAACAACAAAAACAGGTTTTTTACCATGCGGGGAGGGTTCATTAGAAAAGAGCCTTCGGACTCCAAGAAATTACGGGAAACTCCTGAGGTGGTGGACTTGTTTTCCCGTGCACACTGGATGTCATTCTATGACAAGCTTCAAGGTCACGATGACGAAATTACAGAAGAATTCCTAAGGGCCTTGAAGCCGAAGTCAAAGACATTGGCCGTTGTCAACTTCAGAGGATTGACCCTCAGACTCACCCCACAGCTCATTAGCAGAGTAACTGATCTACTGATGGGGGTACCCTAGGATATGGAGGAGAGGAAATTGGGTCAGAAAGCTAAAAAAGAGTTCTTCTTTCCAGAGGAACAATTTTCAGAGGACAGGTATGGAGTTCGAAGAACTAGCCTATAGCCGTTCTGGAGTGAAGTCAGCCTCCAAATTATGAAGTATATTACGTGTGAGGGGTGATTTAGCATCGTGTATGGCTATCATTTCCAGTTGCTCACCGAACTCAGGCACCAAATGGACCTACCCTTAGAGCAAAAGTTGAGCATTCTTTACTTCCTCCTACAGTCCATGATTGAGTGTGCCACCAAATTGAGAGAGGGGACGCCAGACCAGCTAGCCCATCATGGGCTTATTAAGCTCCTCGTGGAATATGCACTCCACACTTACACCGTCCCTCTCTCCTGGGAAAATTTTAGGAATATGTCTAAGGGTGATGACATCCGAATTTTGGCTGAGGAGCTCACTTCCTCCAGCAGCGAGGAGAAGGAGCACACTCAGGTAGAGAAGAAAGTTAAAGGACAAGAAACCCCGGGCAAAACACCAAAGAAAGAACAGAAGGGAACGAAAGAAAGAAGCCAAGCTGCCAAAACAGGGGGTGGTAAAATTACACCAACACCCAAGGAGAAAAGACTACAAAGCAAGGTAGAAAGGACTGAGAAAGTCAAAGCCAATGAGGGCACCCCTAAGGCAGCCTCAGCCAAGCTAAAGGAAAAAGCACCCTCCGCCAAGCAGGCTAAAACGATGCCATCTACTTCTACAAAAAACCAAAAGGCTATTTCTACAGGAAGTTTAAAAACGGCTTCTACAGGAAGCCAGAAACCAGCCACTACAGGACTTTCTACAAAAAGTCCGGAAAAAGGAAAGCAGAAGGAGAAATCGGCCGAAATTCTAGCTAGGGAGGCAGCAGCCGTGCTGGCCACCCTAGGTACCCCTCCCAAGCCAAAAGAAAAACGAAAGAGGGAGACTCCTTTGTATTTCAAAGCGAGAAGAAGTGTAAGAATTAAAACCGGCAAACCCCAACCTCCATCAAAAGACCCAATTACCATTGAAGACACCCCTACCTCGCCAAAGGAGAAGCCCCCCTCCAAAGCATCAGTCACTTATGAGCGGGGGAGCCCGAAGACATCTACCTGGAGGGAGAGAATGGAAAGATTGGCTTCAAAAGCCTCTCTACAGGATGTTGAAGCTGTTATACAGGAAACATTGGCCAGGCTCAAGGAGACCGAAAGAATGGAAGGGGAGGTAGCCAAATCACCACAAAAGGAAGAGGAGGTAGAGCACATTATGGAACCTAGTCCCCAGCCCAGCTTGGGCTCTTATTATAACTTCTTGGAGGCCGGAAAAATCATTCCATAGAAATTCACAGTGCTGCTTTTCTTTGCACTAGAGGAAGAAAGAGTGAGGACCCACACATGGTTGAGAATAGCCAAGTCTAAAGGAGTAGCAGATATAGGTCCCTTGGAGGAACAACTCATGGAGGCAAGAAGAGAATTGGCTATGGCAAAACATGTGGGAAACTTCCAGCGAGTATTTCTACAGGAAGAAAATGAGCAGCTCAAACGACAGCTACAGCTACAAGGACAGAGGAAAGAAGAGGACATAGCAGCCAAGGACACCACAACAAAACCTCAAGAAAGAGAAGGAATGCAAGCTGATCTTGAGGAACTAAACCGGCAACTACAGGAAAGGGAATTGCAGGCATGCATAGAGATACAACCTTTAAAACAACAGATGCAAGAAAAGGAGGCACAACTGGCCTGCATGGCCAATTGGGCAATGGATGCTCTGCAATGTAGTCAGCCGGCCAAATCCTATGGCCTATACCTAAGAGATCAGTGGCTGAAATTCCAAATTAACACATTGGCACAGAGGGGTATCTCCCAAATCCAAAACCCCCAGCAACTCATGGATTTATGTAACATCAGTTCATTAGAAGACAAGGCCAAGCTATCAGAGTTGTACCTTCATAATTTGGCCCTTCCAAATGTAACCTCATGGGACCCAACACAGCAGTAGGGGATATGCAGTTGATGGCAATGACCTCATGGTTAAACCACGAAGAAAAGAGAGCGGCAGAGGTCAGAAGTGTCATGAACCGAGAACTACATGAACCACTGCTGATTAGAGCAGAGCCAGGGGACCCCACAGCATTGATATCAGCCCACCAGCACCTAGCAACCAACTCTCAGGCTTTATTAGAGTACATGGATTGGCAGGCTCAGGCCATAGCACACTTCGAGGATATGGAGTGATTATCAGGGGTCAATTGTGTTCATGCTTGCACCCGTAGGTGGAACACATTGTCCCACAGCCTCAAAATCAGGGAATATCACACTCCAACTAGAATGAGGGAGGCCTTGGCATGAGTACCTCTCTACAAGAAGTCTATGCAGAACCTCAGGCCAGCTGGATCAGCCTCAAGCTAAGTCCACCTTTGCTTTTGGGATTGTTAGAAGGAAGCACAGAAGAAGAAGAGCATAAGCAGTGGGAAGAGGTGGAAAGGAAGGCCGGATTCCATGACAGTGAGGAGGATACTACTTCAGAAGCCTGGGATGTGAGGGTGGCAATTAAAGCAATGAAAGACAAGGAGCTGGACTAGTTGCTCAGAGGATGATCAACCCTTTTAGCAGGGGGGTGATGATGAGCCCCAAATTTGGTAACTTGTTGGGCTCATTTGGCCTAATTATCCTTGTTCAATCCTTCATTTTTCATAGCTTATGCATTATTTTTTAGTATGTTTATGCCATTTGTACGAATAAGGGTAGTCACTCTTCCTAGGTGGCTAACACGTGCTCATTTCAGGGTTTTTTGACACATGTTGGAGCAAAACCGAGCAATCATGGGCTAGAAGACAGCCAAGCTTGGGGTGAGGATTCGTAGGGGGGTTATCTATGGCATTAAATAGCCTTCCTTGGGATCTTCACCCCCAACTCTGAGCTCCAAAGGCCACCAAAACCGGATCTAGAAGGCAGCCAAGCAGATTTTGGAAGGAGTTGTCTACTCACAGTTTGGGCAGCCAAGTCCCATAGATTTAGGAGGCCAGCTAGGGCCCTCGTGGTGTATAAATGTTAAGGCCTCAGCCTTCATGAGGGACTTTTGGAAACCATTGCATATTTTGCACTACAGTGCTGCTAGCTTTACTTTGTTCTCTTGTAGCCATTTTGGCATAACTCTTGACTTATGATTATTTTTTGATAATGAGAAGCAGTATGATTTTATATCAACTCTCAGTTTCCTATAGGAGCCATAGCTCTCGGGGTTGGGCCCAACCTGAGAGCCTAGGGCTTCCTTCTTTGTACTGTTACCTTTCCTTTATGCACCGTTGTTTTCCTTTTACGCATTTGAAGCGTATTTCTGTTGGGCAAATTTAGTTGTGTTGGTTAAATAGGTCACTGGTTATGAATAGAATTGCTTCAGATGTTTAAAATAGATTGGTAGGATAATAACAGATAAAGCTCCAAGAAAAGGGTCAACAACACTCTTAGTTTCACCTCATCCTTATTGGATCAGGGGCTGGAATTGAAGAAACAGTGCTGCCCCAACAAAAACACTAGTTTGCTTGACCATGCAATACTTAGTGTACTGTTTCCATTTGCAGAAGTTAGTTATGGGTTCAGATCTCTGAAATGTTTCTCTGCATGATTGATGTACATGGTTTTCTTCCCAAATAAAGCTGTTGTTCATTCGTCTCACTGACAGTTAGATTAGATTATCTAGGACTTTGATTATTTGTAGGATTTTGTTGATTTGGTTGAATGTACATCGTGCAGGGTATCTCTACCACTCTCTCATCTGCCTAAGATTCATCAAAGCCAGCTATTCCATCTCCTAGCTAGGTTCCTCATCTCACACCTGTCCTTTTGCCGACATAACCCTACCTTCTTGCTCCATCTTTGTCTTAGCCGTCTTGAAGCCAAGTCAGCATTCTACACCCTCTCACCACTCCATCCACCAGTCCCTGGGTCACTCCAGGCCCCCATCCTACCTCCCTATCCATTCATGCATCTTCCCTCACTCACCCATCCTCTAAAATCCACTTTTTAAACATCCTGTAGAAATTTCTGAACATCTTGTAGAAATCTTTGAACATCCTGTAGAACCCCTGCAGACTTCCTGTAGAAGCTCACAAATGAGGTTTCTCGATAGCCAAACTTTGTGAAACTCTCTGGAAGGGTGTTAGGGACTCCTTAGACCCTCTCTGAACCATCCCAACCTTTTCCAAGCATTTCTCCTCCTTGATCCACCCCTGCACAGTAAAAAGCCAGTCAAAATCACATGCACGATAATTCTAATAACTTATTCAAAAATACAAAAAGATGTTTTCTTCAAGTAGAGGTAGTCTATACACATGTATTTTACCTTCATAGAAGTAATGGTATTCCTTCTAGTAGTTTGCATCCTCTCCTTTGCATCAGTAGGACTAGCTGGTAAAATTAGGATTTGCTAGGGTTTGCGTTACTTTTTGGCTTTCAGTTTCTTTTCACAAGAAGATTAGCTTCCTTTGAGTTAGCTTTCATCCATCAGTTAAAAAGCTTCTTCTAAGAGCTCATAGGAGTTGGCTTAAGCCCCTAGCGGACTTGTGCCAGCTGACCAAGTGACAACTGCGACAAGAGCTAATACTTGTGCATACAACACCGTCGCTTCCAAGTTTGTTACGAACTACCGGGTTGATAAAAGTAAAGAAGGGAGTCCTAGGAGTTGCAACATTATTGTTGCAATACTGGAGCCCACCACTATTTTCATACATAAAATTAGCGCAAGTGTCCTTCTTGGATTTGATAATCATAACTTTTCTTTTGTCAGTGTTAACAATCATACCCATGGTAGATCAAAAATCCTTAAGAAGTATAAGTTGTTTATCAAGATCAGATGGGCACCTTGCGAGAAGAACAATATCGTTAGTGTATAGAAGAAGGATGATGACTATCCCAGCTAAGATCGTGCCAGCACATCCTGCTTCCTCTAAACAACCTTCAAGCTTGTCGATGTAAATGCCAAATAGGGTAGGGGAGAGGGGGCAACCTTGTTTAACTCTGATATTACACTTAATATCTTTCGACCACCTGTCATTTCTCTTTAAATTGGCAATTACATTCTTGTATAACCTTATAGCGGCAGCTCTCAACTCAAAAGGAACCTTTAGCTCTTCTACTCTGTTCCAAAGGTTGTTTCTAGGAACCATATTGAAAACCTTTCTGATGTCCATAAAGAAACAAAAGAGATTGGGTTTATCATTGCGACATTCCTCCACAATGATCCTAAGCCTAACGAGGTGGTCTATTGTTGAGTTTTGCTTTCTAAAACCCGCTTGGCCTTTAGCCCACTTACCTTCACTTTCAAGCCATATGCTTAACTTCCTTTCCAAAATAATACCATATAACTTGGCTAGGAGAGGGCCAATCATAATTGTCCGATAATTAGAGGGGTTATTTGTATCCCCACTTTTAAAAATAGGGATAATGAGGCTTTGAGTCCATGGTTTAGGGAACCCTTGCTTGACCGCTTGATTGAAAAGCTTGTGAATGTGGGGGATGAGGACAGGACCTCCAATTTTTAAGATTTCCACCTAGTAACCTTCAATGTCCTTAGATTTTCTATTAGCCAAGCGATTAAACCCAAAATCAATGTCTTCTAATGAGAAAACTTCTTTCGTTGTGAGCAGGGTTTCAAAGTTATCCATGATATTTGGAGATTCATAAATCTTTTTAAGATAGGAATTCTAGTCGTGTAAAGCAATTTTATTATTATCTTTAGTTTTCCTAGTTAGAATTTGCCTCCAGAATTTCTTAGGAGCTACCTTAGAGAGGTGTAAGAGATTCTCTTGTCTTTTATGAATATACTGCCTTTTTTTCCTTCTAGTTAGGGCTTTGTATATTTTTATCTTGTCGATTTTAAGAAATTCATCAACAACTTCCTTAATTGCTCTCCTCGCACTTTTACAATCTTTTTCATACCATGGGTTGGTTTTGCTATTTCTTTTATTACTTGAAACTTCAATTGAGAACTTGTTAATAGAATATGAGAGGATTGTAGTAAAAATATGATAGAGATCCTCTATGTCTTCTATACTAGATAAAGGAAGAAAATTAGTTTTTAATTCATTTAGAAAGAGATATTTTTTATTTCTATCAAAGATTAACTTCTTTTGGCTATAAGGATTATCTTCTATGGGATCTCTATGCATGACAAAATTGAGAGTTATAAGTAAAGGCCAATGATCAGAGTCAGGCTCGTGGTTGTTTAAGATGTCAAAATTTGTTATTTCGTTGTATAGAGGGAGATCAGAGATAACATAGTTTACTACGCTGCTACCAAGCCCATGGATGCAGGTCATATGGCTAGAATTGGGCCACTTCCTTAGACCATTGCAAATTATGAGATCCTGAGCACTACAGAGCTTGACTAGCTTTGACCCAAACAAATTCTCCCTGAGGTCTTCAGAGATCCTTTTGTATCGGCTAGCCAGAGGAAAGTCTTCGTCTAACCAAAGAGGATTAGGGTTGAAATGATTGCTTAGAAGAATAGCTTGGTTGCTTGAAGTTCGAGCATTAAAGTAACCCATTAAAAGGATATTACCTTCATTTCTTAGGCTAGAAATATCATTCTCTAAACCATTGTAAGGACTATTTTTATCTAGATTCTTTTTCTTATAGAAGTTAGAATTGATGGGGGGGGGGGAGGGGGGCAAATGATAGATTACTATGTAGGTCTTTTTATCATAAATGTCAATAATTTCTATCCAACTATATTGGTTGTAAGGGTCGTTTTTATAAATCCTAGCATGGGGAGAGATGTTCTTCTTAATGTAACAAGCTATACCCCCAATGCCTCTATGGGAGGATCGCTTATTTCAGGTAGACCATAATGTAAAGCCATCTATGTTAGGGACCTTAGATTCTTTATGCTCCCAAGTTTCAACAAGCAAAATAGTATCAACATCATTCAGATCCAACTTAGCTTGGGGCCTTTGTTCCATGGAAAACCCCGAAAGTTCCAAGAAAAAATTTGGAGCATGTTGAATTGCAATTATTATATTTTTGGTTTCTATCTCGAATAACAGCTTTTTTATTTCTGATTATTCCCATTTTCCTTCCTTCCTAGCTTCCTTTACCTTTTGAACCTCCTTTCTCAATTCTGCTTGATCTTCTGGAATGAGATCTTCATTTATAAATATTCTCGTTCCTTTTAGACTTGAGGTTTTACTAAGTATGTCATACTTATGGTTAGCAGAGTTCACCTTTATTCGGATCAACCTTCCTTTATTCTTAGTTAGTTTCCCCAACCTTGTTGCTTCTGTGAGACACGTTGTTTCAATTTGTAATCTGTTATGTAATTCTGTTTGGGCTATGGCTAAAGTATCCTTTTCTACCTACTTTTTCAAACCGAAGATTATAAGGTTCAAGGCCCTTTTGTTATGCTCATGGTCTAATTCTATCGATTTTTCATTTAATCTTTAATTGGTTTGATATTTAATTTACCTGCCACACTATTTAGGGTGAGGCAGCTATTAAATTTTTCTTCTAGCTCTTTAATCATGTTCTTCATTTTAAGACTCTCTAAAGTATCTGCATCTACTTGTTGGGATGTTTGGTTCATATCTTGGTTTTGTTTTTCTATAGCCTGCAACCTAGTCTCCATTGTCTCTATCTTATTCTCCAATAGTTCTATTTTATTTTCTATTTGTTTTTGGATCTTGTCTTCAAGAGATGTGAATTTATTTTCCAGCATGGGTGCTAACTCTGTTTGTAGCTTGGCTTCTCTTTCTTCTCTACGTTTCTCTAAAGACTCTATATACTCATAGAGGCTCTGTGGAGTAACTGTGTTAGGTCTACCTTTGGTAATATTTGGTAATTGTGGTGAATTATTCATACTTGAAAATATATGAGCAGATATGTATTAGAAAAATATAAGGAATGTGTGCACCTGATATCAGCAAGCCGGACCACAGACGCACGTGCCCCAGATTGTTTTTCTATTACCGCAGAGAGATCGTAAATTATGACCGTAGAGATCGTAAATTATTACCGCAGAGAGATCGTAAATTATTACCACAAAGGGATCGTAAATACAGCACCCTAAATTACCGCAAAGAAATCGTATTATTACCACAGAGATATCATAAATACATCACCCTAATTATACATATTGTTCATATTTAATAATAAAAAACAATGCCTTCCCACACTCAGTATATCCATAGCTAATTGATCTCATAGAAATCTTCCATGGAGGATCTAGCATGTTATATGTTGTTGTTACCATGTTTAAATTGGCATGATATTGTATATAAAACATGATTTTTTTTAAGATTATAAAAATAAATAAATTAATGTATTATAACATTTATATTTTTTAATATTTTTATTTATATACTTTAATATTTTTTTACAAAGGTATAATTTAATATTTCGATTTTTTAAAAATAATTTTGGATTATTAAAATAAATAAAATAATTGATTATGCAATTTATTTATATATTAGTTTTATATGAATTTGATTTTATTTTTTTTCTTTTGTTTTTAAATAATTTTTGGATTCTTTCCATACCTTTGGATTATTAAAATTAAATAAATTAATTGATTATATTAAATTGGCTCTTTAGCTGCAGCCCGAAAGGGCGTGTGTTCAAATCCCATAACTGTCATTTCAATTGAAGTCAAAGTAGGTCTAACCTACTCTGCGACATTGTTGAAGACTCTGTGGCATCGCTGAGACTCTGCGACACTTTTCGACAGTTAGAGACGCAGTGTTTGCAAACAATCTCCAGGTACCTAAAAGGAATTTTTCATTCTATGAATAATTTTTGAGATTGATAAATCGAAGAGTTATTGCCTTGGTAAATTGAAGAGTTATTGTCATTTTTGTGTTCTGGATCTCAGTCGGAATAGAGATTGTATTTGCCGGCAATCACCATCACTAAAGAAGAAAATATATCAAGACGTTTTGCGTGTAAAGATTGGAGTTTTCTAATTCTGGAGTTTACAATTTAGTTTGGGCAAGACCAGCGATAAACGTATGCTAAGGGTTTCTTACAAATTCAAAGGCTTACTGAGACCCTGCGACTAGGTTCTAGATCTAATCTTCTGTGGCTAGATCTAGATCTAGATTTAATCTTGTGGCTAGGTTCTAGATCTAATCTTCTACGGCTAGATCTAGATCTAATCTTATCTTCTGCCTTATTTCTTTGCGGCTGGGTTCTACGGGCAAGTAAAATATGGCTCCCAGCTTCACGAAAATAGTTGTTGGCTCATTCGCTTCTGGAGGGCAAGCTCCTGCCCATATCGTCAGTGAAGCCCTAACTCCCACTGTCCAGGTGGTCTAGGTCTCATTCGATGAGGCTTTGAAGTTTTCTAAAAGTGCCCTAATATGTCGGATCAATGGTTTTTGGCCGCAGTTGAAAACTCTCCACAATTGGATCTCGGAGGTATGGAAGCCTGTCATTTCTGATGAAATTAATATCTACCCCTGTGCTAGGGGTTTCTTTATAGTAGATTTTGCATATCCTGAAAGCAGACAATGTATTCTAGATTCCGGCCCTTGGTTTTGGGAAAAATCAGGCCTATTCATGAAGCCATGGAACCCATCATTCGATCCCTCTATAGCAGTCATAACCTCAGCACCAGTTTGGGTGAGATTGCCAAGCCTACCCTTGTATCTCTGGAATCTCTCCTTGCTAAAAGCCATTGGAAATGCAATTGGGAAATTTTACTGCAAGTGCCTAGAAACAGAGGAATATGCCAGAACCACCTATGCACACATCTGTGTGGAAATGGACTTCAGCGCCAGATTCCCAGCTGAAATAAACCTAACAAGTAAAGACTATGTGTGGAACCAGAAACTCGATTATGAAAGTGTCCTCTTCAGATGTCGATCCTGCTTTGAGACAGGCCATCTAGCAAAAAATTGCCCAAAAGCCTCCCAGAAAAATTCTGCTAGAAAAAACCACCACAGATCTACATGGTGGGAAGGAGCACAAAAAGAACACTACATTGTCATCAAAGAAGAATACTCTAGAGAAAACTCTGAAACACAAGAAATCGGGCAAGAAAAAAACAACTCTCAAGATAAGCAGGGTGAAAGCCCTGCCCAACAAATCAACAGTTATGAGGATTCGAATACTGCACAAAATAAATCTTCATTTAACAGCAAAGCAAATCTCCTAGACCAAACTTCTTCTTCGACTATCTTCAAAAGGACAAACACAATAGATCGCGAAGCTAAGACACCAATGTCCCAAGAACCAGAAGAGATGAAGGAGATGCAAGATAAAAGAAGTTGGAAGACCGTAGAGAGAAAAAAGAAAGCTACAACACCAATCTTGCCAAGAATGACGAGGAGCGAGATAATTAAAAACTAAGAAAATTATAGGTCCGATAGACCAATTTGGTCTCAGTGGACGTTAACCACCACCACCACCATCATCATCTAAAACATGATTTTTTTTTGAAGATTATAAAAATAAATAAATTAATGTATTCTAACATTTATATTTTTTAATATTTTTATTTATATACTTTAATATATATTTTTACAAAGATTTAATTTAATATTTCCATTTTTTAAATAATTTGAATTATTAAAAATAAATAAAATAATTGATTATGCAATTTATTTATATATTAATTTTATATAAATTTGAAATTTCTTTATTTTAAATAATTTTTATTTAAATTTTTGAATTCTTTCTCTACTTTTGGATTATTAAAATTAAATAAATTAATTTTATAATATTTATATTTATATTTATATAATTTAAAATACATTTAAATATAAATAATTCATTATGATATTTTTATTTTTTAATATTTTTATTTATATATTTTAAAAATTATTTTTGCATATGTTTAATTGTATAAAATAAGTAACTCACTGCTTCACTCTATTTATTATTATTTAATTTCCTTAGTAGTTCACTATAACCATATAATCACACTAATATATTTATAGTCATGGGATCTTTGAGGCCTTGGATAATTATCATCTATGTGGCAGAGGCCGTAAAGAGAAAACACACACACACGGTAAATCCGGGAAAGCACACGGTAAGAAATCATTGTATAATAAGATGAATGAGTTTATAACCAATCAAGCCTGAAAAAATAAAAATAAATAATATTTTATTTTATAAAATTAACTTTAAATAAGAGTTTAAATAAGAGTTAATTAAAGTAAAACTAATTCATAGTCAAAAGTTTATCAGATGTGTTAATGTAGTGATAATAAAACAACCCATTGCGGACCTTTTTACTTGGTTGAGCATATTTTGAGCCACGGGAATTCACAATGTTGTAGTCTAACGAGGCGGAAGAGTTGCTCGGAAAGTTATAGAAATTTTAGTTATATTTAGAGAAAATTTGGCGAGGAGTTTTGCAAATCCAAGTTATAATTGTTAAACTTCAAAATTTTAAGTGTTTTAGACATCGGCGCTGAATCCATTTTCACCATCGAAAACACGATTCAAACACTGCCTCTACAAGATTGTTAAATTTTTTTTAACTAGATTCCAGTCACTTTTGGCCGTCCAGACAATTCCTCCATCTCATTAGACTACTCCGTCCCCAATTGTTGTTGACCGTAGATCTACTCATATGCTATCGAAACTCTTGAAACATACACACTCAATAACCTATTAGACTTTTCTCATTCAAAGGATGAAACAAAAATTAAACTCCTCGCTACTGCATTTCCGAGATTGCTTGGTGACAGTCGATTTACCTTCGACGCATGGGATAATGACATCTGGGATGACTTGTGCACTTTCTTTTTATTTGTGATAATAGGAGTTATCGCGCATTGACCAAGTGATGGTACTTACGGTTTTTATATTCATCATTTCTTTAAATTCCTTTGGATACATAGTGCCTAGAAATACTCTCCTTTGAGGGCTCGTTATAATGATGTTGTTGTGTTGTGTTGTGTTGTGTTGTGTTGGCTTGGCTTGGCTTGGCTTGGTGCATATTGCATGGAATTTCGGATTAGATTTGAAGATTGGTCCCCCAAGCCCAATATTTTTAATGAAAAGTATTATAAATAAATAATTATAAAAATATAAATAAATTTAATTATTTAAAATCAATTATTATTAAATATGGCTAAAATGGTGTATAAGAATTATTATAGTAAATTTTCACCTAATTTGTATATGCTTGAGAGTTTTTTCCATGGAATAAATTAGCAAATTTCGTAACATTTTAAAAGTGTCAAAAAATGTTACAATAACCACTCCAATTTATATTTACAATTTTAAAGATCCTTATTTTTGTGAGATATCCTAAGTATCTATTTTTAAATGATATTTATACTCTTAGTATGGAAATGTGATGGAACTCGTATATGCTTTTAGATCACAAAAATAATCCAAGAACAGGTAACAAGTGCACTAAAATCCCAGCATATGATATGCCACTGTAATAAGATGGCCTTAAGTTTGTGTCACTCCCTTGTAAATTTTCTTAGCATTCTAACATCTTCAAAATTTTCATTAGAAATTAGACATATAAGCTTACAAATGATGGGATAATTATTCCTCTTAGCAATTGGTATACCTACAATTATGCAGTAGCCATTGTCAAGACAAATCTAGGAGTCAAGGCTTTATGCAACCATGAGAAAGAAAACTAATCAAACAGTAGGTATATCCCCAAACTTGTCATTAAAAAGTTTGGAATTATCTAATAAGAAATATTAATGAGACTTTTCATGGTTCATATGGCCATTTAATATTAGTAAAAGTAGAAAAAATAATAAAAGCATATTCCAAAGGTACATTAGATGTTATTAGCTATGTGGGACACACTTTCTTTGCTAGTTCATTAATAGATGTGGCTTAATGCTTCTTTTATTGAGGGACCCATCTACTAATGTCAAAGTACTCAATAGCAATCATTGATCCAACACACAAATATCAAATAACCACAAAGTTCTTCCCATCTTCTTAGAGATTTTGAAACATGTGGATAATTTCAATCTATAATTTTTTTATATGGTAGCCATGTACATAGTTACAACTACTAAAGAGGAAAAAATTAAGAGTCCAGCATTTTTTTTCAAAGAAAAATATATTTAAATATTCTTGAAGAAAGAGTATACATGTTGTTGTCCCAAAAAAGAATTGCCGTGGCTTCACAACTCAACTTTATCAAAACCCTACCCAATAAATATCACTCTTAACACCCTTATCTTCCAAAAATCCTAATTACAACATATCTATCCCAAAAATTTTACCATTATTGAATTGAATACAGCCTAACTATTCATTGGTTTAGGCATCTCTATGTTTCCATCATTCCTCCCTTTTTACAAAGCAAATAACAATCTGGTAGAAAATATCATCTACATTACAGTGAGAAGATATTATAATTGGAACTCCATAGATTCAATCTCCTTCTCATCAAATAATTCATAGAAACCAAAGAACCCCATAGGAGTGACAAGGCTTATTTTGATAGCTTGTATGCATTCCAATTAAGCTCCTTGTTTGAGGAAAATCCAATCAAAAGATTGAAAAGAAACTGGAATATCCTAAAGAAAAGGGCCTAGATGCACATCCACCAATGATTTTTTTAGATGCCTAAGCAATAACAAGCTCCAATCTCCCATCATCTGCAAAAAAAATTACCCCTTTTTTCGAAGCTGCTTCCATATTGGTTCTCAAAGCAATAAATTTAGGTATATTGTTTAAACATCTACCTAGAGCATAACTTATGGAACATGGGGATTATGATTAAGGAAAAGCACAACACCCCGTCCCCCCTGAAAACAAGAGGGTGGCCTTGACTAGATCCATTAAAGAATCCTCAAGGGATATTGAAGTCCAATTCAGACATAATTGGGACGCTGAAATTTTTAACTTTGGTCTCTATAATAAATTCCTTATAGATCTTGAGAATAATAGACTCCTAGTGAATTTAGGAGGAATATCCTCGTCTCTGAAGGTACTAGAGTTGTGAGCCCTCCATATACCATAAACCATGATGCAAGGAAAAACTTCAAATTTGTCCACAAGTCAATCCTTCAAGAAATCTTCAAGCCTCCCCTTCAACTAGGTGTATTTCTGATTAATTTTTTTCTTCGCAATCTTTAGAACCTACACTATATAAGTAAAACAAATAAAAATGTCAGAAGAGGACTCCCATTGGATTTTCACAACAAAAACCTATTTAGGCCTATCCATCCTCTTTTTATTTCATTGTCCTAAGTCAAAACCTAATGCTTAGCATAAGCTATAAAGTAATTTTTCTCTTCATAGGGGAACCAAGCTTCTAGAGGACTCCCCATTACCTAAGTTTATTTACCAATAAAGGGCGTTCTCTCCCTTCCCCTACAACTTGATATAGTTAGAGACTACCTTACCAATATAATGAAACCACTCAATCACTTCAACACCTTCAATCCTAATGGCTTCCATTAACTTCCAATGTGAGCTCCCTCTGGCTTAGGGAGATTGAGTTTTGGCATCACCTACAGAGACAATTCTAGTTAAGTGAAGAGCTTGTAGGAGAGGAACAAAAATCCAAAAGTCAGTTTATACCACCATCCTAGAGTCTTCCCCAACTCTAACTTTCCTTTTGTTCCCAATCCTCCACACCATCCACTGTGCAACAAGAGGAAAGGTAGACACTAGCACTTTTCCAATGATGGATTATTTTCAAGACTTTCTAGGGTGCCTATCCCAATATTCCACTAACATGCCTTGTATACACTTCGATTTCATAACCCTTTCCAATAAGGAGGTGTTGTGAGTAAGCCTCCATAAGCTTCTAAAAGCAAGGGATTGAAAGAATATTTTTTTTAATCCCCCAACCTCAAGCTTCTTGGGAGTTGCCACATGACTCCATTTAACTAGAGGAATACCTCTATATTGGCAAGTCCTTGACCATAAAAGTTGGGAACTTATCTTTTTAATCTTGGCCAAAAAGCCTTCTGGAACTGTTGTAATTGAAGTCTAGTAAACCAGAATAATCTCCAACACTAAACTTGAGCAAAACTAATATTCCTCCCCTTGAGAGTCGCCTATTGACCTAAAGTGACTCTCATGCTTCACCTTTTTTAAACAACCACAACTAATCACCAAATCTATAATTATCCAACCTAAGAAAAAAATCAAGATACTTAAAACTAGTCTCCAACTCTCTCCTTATAAAGGGGAGAAAATTTCCAATCTATTGAATTGAGAGAGATAATAGCATATGAGGAATTAAGTGTGATTTTCCAACATTAATCTCCATATCTATAGCTTTATAGTAGAGATCCAACACTCATTTTAAAGAGGGTAGGTCCCTCATAGATCCTTGAGTAAAGCATAACAAATTGTCTACAAAGAGGATATGAGAAATGATTTCTTAGGATGACACCTTAACACCCCTAAGGACTCATTCGCCTTGGCATCACTTATCAAATTACTCAACACTTCAACCACAATGAGAAACATGAAAGGGGATAGTGGACAACCTTTTGGGAGCCCTTCCAAAGCTCAAAAGAATCTACATGGGGCTCTATTAATGAGCACTATAAAGGAATCTAACTGAACACAACCCATAATCCAATTAACCACTAAGAGATCCATTTAAACTCTCAATAAAACTAACCAAAAAAAATCGAACATACTCTATCATAAACTTTAGATAAATCCACCATAAAAATAACCTACTATTTGGGTTGTTTAATCAAATGAAAAAGTCGTTGTGTGATTGCCACCACATCCTAAATTTGTCTTTGTTGAAAGAAACCAAATTGCACTTCTAAAATAAACTTTGCTAAAAATAAGCTTTAATATTTTCGCTATAACTTTTACCACTAGTTTATAAATTAAATTGCAACACGAAATTAACCAAAAACCCACAAGGACACACCATCTTGTTATTTTGGAATAAGAGTGATGAAAATGGAGTTAAAAAAAACGCAACACTTTCCTTGACCTGGTACTCCCTTACCATCATTTCCTCTTTCAACCAGGCAAAAAAAACCAAAGAAAATTTCCATAGTGAGACAAATGGGGCCTCGACTCTTTCCTTTTTGCATAGAAGAGAGAACAGCAAGAACTTTTGACTCTCAAACTTCTTCGACCATCACAATAGGAGGGAATTTATACATCACTTCAAGAATGACTTGAATTAGATAACTTTATGGTTCATATATGAGGGATTTGAAATAGCAAATTTTTTTTTAGAGTGTGTGAATTTTTTTGAAAGTAGAAATAGATTCAGCACCATCAAGAATTTTTGGAGCACCATTAAGAATTTTTTTGAGTGTTTGAATTTTTCTAGAGTGTTTGAATTTTCAAAAAATTCTTCCTGATTTTGTCCTAATCTTACCAGAATTTCCATAATTTTTTAAACTAATTTATGAGTTCTTTAAACTAAACTTTATTTTAGTAATTTGCAAATTCATCAAATTTTTTGTAACATTATCACCCTCCTTAGTCCAAATAGCCATACCCAGCCTCCATGATATCTCCTCCTCACAATTGAGCTAAATGAAAATGAGAAAGAGACTCCGCAACACTGTCTACATATAACTGAGCTATCTTGGCCTCTAACACTTTCAATTGATCTTCAGTCCCTAATTAAGAGTCCAACATTACAAAACTTTCAATATTATATGTTTACTCAAATATCAAGATTATTTTTTTACTCAAATATCAAGAGAAGTTTCTGGAAACATTGAACCTGTAATCCGCGTGCAATCAACAATTCTGAGTTCTGAAAGTGATACCAACACTTATTACTTGACTTCCCATACAAAACACATTATTGATGACATCAATAAGCTACAGAAGAATGGACAACCGTGATCACCCAATTTTAATTCCCAACAAAATTCCCTATTTGCAAATTAGTGAACCAAAATGTTCAAACGCAAGAAAGTTGGGTTTATATTTATTTACATTACTCATAGTCTCGGTCCACAAAGCATACTGACATTCTCCAAGAATAGATTCATTATTTTACTGAGATGCATGATACATCCAGGGAATTTGTGATGCAGGAGCATCTGGTTAACAGGGTGAAGTCAGAGAGAAGGCAGACATGGTTTCTGAAAAGGACAGGTGGCGAGAAATAGCTCACAGAACGGACAGCAAGTCTGTTTCATTTTTATGTTTTTTCTTTCTTTCTTTTCTTTTCAGTTAGTTTTATTATTATCTGTTGTTATTTTGGTTTCAGTTCAGAATGCCTAAAATACTGTAATAAGTTCTAACCAGGAACAATAATAGTAGTTAGAGTCATTAGTCACTTAACAGTAATTTACTATTGTAAAGAACAGACCAAGGGAAACAAGTTAACCATCAAGAAATGTCAAAATGTAATAACTGTTGAACTGAAATTGAACAACTGCCAGCAGTTATCTAACTGCCAGCAGTTATCTAACTGCATAGAAACAATGTACAAAAACGCGAGCAAGCAAGCCCAGAGGGTTCAGCAGCGGAGCAAACAAGAGAGTAATAGAAATGAAGATACATTTCCTTCATTTTACAGTGCATAAAAAAAAAAATTTCTTATATGCGTCCTCAGGAACAAAAGACTGTACATTAAAAATGTTGTGTCAATAATTTATTTTCATTTTCATATACAAAAGTCCATTACAGTCCTTGACAGGCTACGAACTGGCAAAATAAGAACGCAAGCACACGAGAGGTGGAACTGACCAGCACCAACTACGGGTTCAATGCCTAGACAAACACAGTTACCAGGTAAGCACACAAAACCGACAGTGAACGAGTTCCCTTTCCGCTTAAATTTGTAACATTTCATCTCAGCATAGCCAAACAGCGTTGTCGCCGTCACCAAACCCTACCTAGTTTACGGCCAAGGGTTTGACAAAATCTAAAAACCCAAACCACGGCTAGGACCATACATCTCAGTGGCTAGCAACCGGAACAAAAGACTAACACAAGAACTTAAAGCGGACAAGAAATAAGAGCAAGACTACCCGGAAAGAGACCAGAACAGTCGAATGCCCTTGCCAACGAACTAGAGGACGGCTTCACCTGTCAAAGAAACAGAGGGTGAGGAGTTAGTTATCTAACCCTTGAATGAAAAGCTTGAACTATAAAGACTGAGAACAAAAACAGAGAACAAAAAAAAGAAGGCGACCATACCTGAAGGTGAGCCGCGATAGCAAGCGAGAAAAACTCAAACCAGAGAGCCCTTCTCACAGAGGGGTCGTGGCCATTAGAACCTGTACAAATTGTGGTGAAGAAATTCCAGCAGGGAACGGAGGCATACCTTCTCAAATAGCCGAGAGCCGAAGAGGGAAGTCTCCGGAGTCCATCAACCTTGGAGACTGTCAAGTCGAAGGTGAACCCGAGCACCATTAAACCATAACGACCAAACAACCATAGACTGTTGAGGAAGACAAGACCAGACAGTGATAAGGCAAACGACAAGCAGTGGAGAGCGCCTACAACAGAGAGAGAGAAACAAGCATATAACAACAGAGACAACTTACCAAGGAGATACCAAGTCGCCGAGAAAACAAACCGAAATAGAAGCGAAAGAGCGCAGTCGAGCTCTAGCCATACCGGAACAGAACAGGCCAGAACCGCATAAGGTTTCACCACAGGCCGAACAACAACCAGCAAAAACAAACAAACGCAGAGACTGCAGAGCCAACTACTGAGAGACAATAATAGACCCCAAAGGCGCGAACCGGGTGAAAACCAAAGCGGGGATTTACCAGGATCCCGAGGAGGACAGATGTCCACCGAATAGACCTTGCCGGTACATGCAAGTTGATTGCTTATCAAACCAAAATTAACTCCAATCAAACATATATAGGCTAGTTCATAAAGTAGGTTACACATCAGCTGAAGCGAGGAGGGACCACGTGGGTTGGCCCCATCAAGTGGTATCAGAGCAGCGTTTTGAGGAAAATAGAAGAAGATGGAAGCACCAAGACGAGGACGTGGAAGAGGTGCACGTAGAGGAGCAGATGAAGGATTGAGGGAATAGATCAGAGTTCTTACAGCCCATTTGGAAGCAGTGGAGGTGGGCAGGCGAAGAGACCCAGAACTTGGAGATGATAGTGAGGAGTAAGCAGTAACTGCTACAGACGGGTCAGACGAAGATGCTCCGGAATTGAGACTGCTGCGATCAGTTCTATTAGCCAGCAGTAAACCCAAAACAGAGATTTCCAACTACGATGGCAGTCTGTCCGCAGATGTCCTGTTGGACTGGATAAGCGAATTAGATAAGTACTTTGAAAATGAGGAAGTCAGTGAGGATAAAAGAGTTAGATTCGCTGCAACTAAATTAAAAGGGCACGCCCTCTTATGGTGGGATAGTGTCCAAGCGGACAGAAAGCGAATGAACAAATTGCCGATACGAAAATGGCCAAGGATGGTGGCAAAATTGAAGGGCAGATTCCTGCCGAAAGACTACCAGGTTGAATTATATCGGCGAGTACAGAATTTAAGGCAGAAGGGTATGACTGTCAAAGAGTACACAGAGGAGTTTTACCGAGTGAATTTACGTGCTGGTTATACGGACGATACTCCAGAAAAAACAGCGAGGTACATGAATGGCTTGAGGATGGAAATATTGGATGAAATCAGTATTCTCTCTCCCCGGAATATTGAAGAAGCCTTCCAGAGTGCTGTAAAGGCTGAAGAGAAAATCAACAGAAAACAGAACAACAGGAGAGGGAGAGGGAATGGCAGAGGACGAGGACAGTCCTACGACAGAGGGAGAACTGCCACGAACAGCGAGGAAGGCAGCAGTTCCAGAACTTTAGGGACAACAGAGAAAGGAGAAAGCACCGGAGGAGGTCGGTCATATCAGTGAGGACGAGGAAATGGCCACGGAAGAGGGACTAATGTCCAGTGCTACAGGTGCCATAAGTGGGGGCACAGATCCTTCGAATGTCCAGAAGTTGAACATGCGGGCTAGAGGGGAGCACTTGTTGCACAGCCTGAGGAAGATGAAGCACAACCCCGGGAGGTGGAAAACATGGCAGAAACAGGGGAAGCTTTGATTTTAAATAAAGTACTGTTGAAACCAGCCGAGGAGGTGGCTGAACAAACCCAGCGGAAAGCACTGTTCCGGACAGTTTGTAAATCACATGGAAAGTGCTGTAAATTGATAATAGACAACGGAAGTACAGACAACTTGGTTGCCACCGAAATGGTGGAAAAGCTGGGACTGAAGCGGCTTAAGCACCCCACACCTTACAAGGTGTCGTGGCTACAAAAAGGCCACCAGTTATTAGTTGATGAACAATGCGAGGTAGAATTTCACATTGGCAAGTACCACGACACAGTGGTCTGCGATATTATGCCAATGGACGTGTGCCATATACTGCTTGGAAGACCATGGCAGTATGACTGGAAGGTGACACACGATGGGAAGACAAATTGTTATAAATTTACGAAGGATGGGATCAAACACACACTTGTACCCATCAAAGAGGAAGACACGACAGAACCAAGCGGAACAAAGGCATTATTAATTGGAGGAAAACAGTTTGTGAAACAGGTTGAGGAAAATGAGGTTAATTATGTAGTTGTAAGGAGAATGAAGCCAGTGTTGCTGAACATAGAAAAATCAGAACTGCCTAAAGAAATTCAGGAGTTGTTGGAAGAATTCTAGGATATTGTGGTTGATGAGTTACCTGATAAACTGCCTCCCAAAAGGAGTATCAGCCATCACATTGATTTTATACCAGGAGCAAGCTTGCCAAACAAGGCAGCGTACAGGATGAGTCCAAGGGACAATGAAGAAGTCCGCAAACAAGTGCAGGAGTTGCTGGATAAGGGACTGATCAGAGAAAGCTTGAGCCCCTGTGCAGTACTAACAATACTTGCACCTAAGAAGGGTGGAGAATGGCGAATGTGTACAGATTCGCGGGCCATTAACAAAATCACGATTCAATACAGATTTCCCTTGCCCAGAATGGACGACATGATGGACTGTCTTAGTGGGGCAACTTATTTTACAAAAATAGATCTGAAGAGTGGGTATCATCAGATCAGAATTAGGGAAGGAGATGAATGGAAAACAACCTTCAAGACCAATGAAGGGCTGTATGAATGGCTGGTCATGCCATTTGGGTTGAGTAATGCTCCTAGTACTTTTATGAGGCTAATGAATGAGATGTTAAAAGAATTTATTGGTAAGTTCGTGATAGTTTATCTGGACGATATTTTAATTTTCAGCAGAACGAAAAGAGAGCATCTTCAGCATATTCGAAAGGTGTTCGAGAAGTTGCAGCAGAACAAGCTGCTAATAAATTTGAAGAAATGCACTTTCTTGCAGAAGGAGCTGGTCTATCTGGGATTTGTAGTTGCAGAGAACGAGTTGAAGATGGACCCAGAAAAGATTGCAGCAATCATAAGTTGGCCGTCACCAAAGAGTTTGTTTGAGGTACGTAGTTTTCACGGTCTAGCAAGTTTTTATCGAAAATTTATTAAAAATTTCAGTGAAATCTGCGCACCAATGTTAGAGACCATCAAAAAGGCCAGCCAACCTTTTTGTTGGACCAAGGCGGCAGAAAACAGTTTCCAACTTTTGAAGCGGAAAATAATGGAGAGACTGATCTTGAGGCTGCCCGATTTTAGTAAACCTTTTCAAGTTCGTTGTGATGCAAGCGGGACAGCTATTGGCACTGTGCTCAGTCAAGAGGACAGACCAGTGGCGTTTTTTAGTGAAAAACTAAATGAGAGTCGGCAGAAGTATTCGTCATATGACAAAGAATTCTATGCAGTGGTCCAAGCCTTAAACATTGGAGACACTACCTACTAAGCAATGAGTTTGTCTTGTTTTCCGATAATTCAGCATTACAATATGTAATGCAGCAGCACAAGTTGAACCATAAGCATGCCAAGTGGGTGGAATACTTGCAGAGTTTTACTTTTGTGCTAAAACACAAAAGTGGGCAAGCCAACAAAGTGGCAGATGCTTTAAGCCGAAGAGCCTTGCTCTTACAAGAAAGTGGCATACAGGTGATGGGATTCGAATATTTGAAGGATTTGTACTAGATGGACACGGATTTCAAGGAAGCTTTTGAAGCTTGCCAAAATCCCGTATTGAGGAACACAAGCCCATGGCTAGATTATAATTTACAGGAAGGATTATTGTTTCGAGGTGGGCAGCTATGTATTCTGGACTGTTCGATGAGGGAAAATCTAGTAAGAGAAAAACATAGTGGTGGACTAGCGGGACATTTTGGCATCAACAAAACTTTGGAGCAGCTCGGGCATTTCTATTATTGGCCTAAAATGAGCCGGGACGTGCAGAGATATGTAACCAGGTGTAGAGTCTGCCAACTGTCGAAAGGACATAGCCAAAATACTGGACTTTACACACCCCTACCTGTTCCAAGCAGGCCGTGGGATTCAATCAGCAATGACTTTGTCCTAGGATTGCCTAGAACGCAGCGGGGATATGATTCAGTGATGGTGGTGGTAGACAGATTTTCAAAGATGGCGCATTTCATTCCTTGCCGGAAAACTAGTGATGCCACGTACGTGGCACACCTGTTTTTCACATAAGTTGTTAGATTACATGGCTTACCCAGGACTATTGTTTCAGACAGGGATGTGAAGTTCACAAGCCATTTTTGGCGCACCCTGTGGAAAAAGTTGGGCACGTAATTGAATTTCAGCTCTGCGTATCATCCGCAGACTGATGGACAGATAGAGGTGGTGAACAGGAGTTTGGGAAACTTATTGTGAAGTTTGACTGGAGAAAATTCATGATTATGGGATCGAGCTCTTGCCCAGGAAGAATTTGCTTATAACGATTCGCCCAATCGTAGCACCGGATTTAGCCCATTTCAGATTTTGTATGGTATGCATCCTCGGGGAATACATGAACTGCGAGATTTGGGAAAGCTGGAACGGAGAAGCGCAGATGGGGAAGATTTTGCTGAAGCAATGAGCGAGCTTCACGAAAAATTCAAATTGATATTGCAGGACAACACACAGAAATACAAACATCAAGCAGACACAAAGCGACGAGAGGTGCATTTTGATGTTGGAGACGAGGTCCTTGCGCACCTGCGCCGGGAACGGTTTCCTAAGGGCACATATAACAAATTGAAATACAAGAAAATCGGTCCATGCAAGATTCTGCGAAAGTTTTCAGCCAACGCTTATGAAATTCAGCTGCCACCTGACATAGGCATATCACCTATATTCAATGTGGCAGACCTGTTCCCATATCACGCCCAGGCGGAAGATGATAGTACGGTACAGCCAGAATGGGACACCCAGTTAGAGAGCAGTCCTTGGAAGAAACAGTTACCTTCAGCCCGGACCCATGAAATTGAAGGGATCCTCAGCACCCAGGTAGCCAAGAAAACGCGCAGAAAGGAATATCTGCGTTACCTCATTAAGTGGAGAGACCGTCCAATAGAGGACAACTCGTGGCTCGACGCGGCACAGATTCAGAAGGCTGGTTATTCGGTGGAGGAGCTCATGGAACGGAGCCATGAGTTCTCTTTTACCCCGGGAGCCTGATGCAGGAGCATCTGGTTAACAGGGTGAAGTCAGAGAGAAGGCAGACATGGTTTCTGAAAAGGACAGGTGGCGAGAAATAGCTCACAGAACGGACAGCAAGTCTGTTTCGTTTTTATGTTTTTTTTTCTTTCTTTTCTTTTCAGTTAGTTTTATTATTATCTGTTGTTATTTTGGTTTCAGTTCAGAATGCCTAAAATACTGTAATAAGTTCTAACCAGGAACAGTAATAGTAGTTAGAGTCATTAGTCACTTAACAGTAATTTACTATTGTAAAGAATAGACCAAGGGAAACAAGTTAACCATCAAGAAATGTCAAAATGTAATAATTGTTGAACTGAAATTGAACAACTGCCAGCAGTTATCTAACTGCATAGAAACAATGTACAAAAACGCGAGCAAGCAAGCCCAGAGGGGTTCAGCAGCGGAGCAAACAAGAGAGTAATAGAAATAAAGATACATTTCCTTCATTTTACAGTGCACAAAAAAAAAAAATTCTTATATGCGTCCTCAGGAACAAAAGACTGTACATTAAAAATGTTGTGTCAATAATTTATTTTCATTTTCATATACAAAAGTCCATTACAGTCCTTGACAGGCTACGAACTGGCAGAATAAGAACGCAAGCACACGAGAGGTGGAACCGACCAGCACCAACTACGGGTTCAATGCCCAGACAAACACAGTTACCAGGTAAGCACACAAAACCGACAGTGAACGAGTTCCCTTTCCGCTTAAATTTGTAACATTTCATCTCAGCATAGCCAAACAGCGTTGTCGCCGTCACCAAACCATACCTAGTTTACGGCCAAGGGTTTGACAAAATCTAAAAACCCAAACCACGGCTAGGACCATACATCTCAGTGGCTAGCAACCGGAACAAAAGACTAACACAAGAACTTAAAGCGGACAAGAAATAAGAGCAAGACTACCCGGAAAGAGACCAGAACAGTCGAATGCCATTGCCAACGAACTAGAGGACGGCTTCACCTGTAAAAGAAACAGAGGGTGAGGAGTTAGTTTTCTAACCCTTGAATGAAAAGCTGGAACTATAAAGACTGAGAACAAAAACAGAGAACAAAAAAAGGAAGGTGACCATACCTGAAGGTGAGCCGCGATAGCAAGCGAGAAAACCTCAAACCAGAGAGCCCTGCTCACAGAGGGGCCGTGGCCATTAGAACCTGTACAAATTGTGGTGAAGAAATTCCAGCAGGGAACGGAGGCATACCTTCTCAAATAGCCGAGAGCCGAAGAGGGAAGTCCCCGGAGTCCATCAACCTTGGAGACTGTCAAGCCGAAGGCGAACCCGAGCACCATTAAACCATAACGACCAAACAACCATAGACTGTTGAGGAAGACAAGACCAGACAGTGATAAGGCAAACGACAAGCAGTGGAGAGCGCCTACAGCAGAGAGAGAGAAACAAGCATATAACAACAGAGACAACTTACCAAGGAGATACCAAGTCGCCGGGCAAACAAACCGAAACAGGAGCGAAAGAGCGCAGTCGAGCTCTAGCCATACCGCAACAGAACAGGCCGGAACCGCATAGGGTTTCACCACAGGCCGAGCAACAACCAGCAAAAACAAACAAACGCAGAGACTGCAGAGCCAACTACTGGGAGACAATAATAGACCCCAAAGGCGCGAACCGGGTGAAAACCAAAGCGGGGATTTACCAGGATCCCGAGGAGGACAGATGTCCACCGAATAGACCTTGCCGGTACATGCAAGTTGATTGCATATCAAACCAAAATTAACTCTAATCAAACGTATATAGGCCAGTTCATAAAGTAGGTTACACATTAGCTGAAGCGAGGAGGGACCACGTGGGTTGGCCCCATCAATTTGTTTCATAAAGGATTCTCTCTTGTATGCCCAACCAAACAGACTGCAATACATTTTTTCCAAATGCCTGCCACCAATCTTATAAACAAATCTTAAGGGAGAGTTTAGATAAGTGATAAATCTATTGTGTAGGATTTTTTACTGGCATTGAATATGCTTATGGTACACCAAGGAAATAATTGACAACATTAAATCTTAATGGGAAGGAATGAAATAAAATGGTTATGGTTAAGGCATTGTGTCAAACTTGGCCATCATCCTAGTTAAATTCAACCAATGTTTCACCACTAAATTGATGATTGATTTAAGAGTGGGCATTCTACACTTTGTTACAGGTTTGGTAAATGGTTCAATGGCGTAGTAATCGGTATCTATTATTAACCCAATTCGTTTTGAAAACCCAGTCAACTATGGGTAAGGAAAAGTAAAAGAATAGTGTATTATGACAATACAATTTGAAAAAAAATAAAATATTATGCAACTACCTAATCATATAATATCAGACAAATTTAGCGTTGTTATTTGGATCATGTTGTCAATTTAAAATTGTCTCTGGTTTTCATTCTAAACTTAACATAAAAGAGGTGCTTTAGTCGATAATAATTTCATTTATCTTAATTATTATTGGTATTCTAGAGAGCAACATTTTCCCATAGTTTACTTTTGACATCAAGTCCTTTAGCACGTCAGAGGGAGCTCACTATTGCAAACCATTCAACTGAAAAACAAGCATTAAAATGATATACATAAGTGGTATTAACCCTAGACAATTTGTTTGCTTCATCTCATTTAATTGATTGCTAGTAAAAATATCAATCTCCGTTGAGGAATTAAAACACCTTAAAAAATCAAAATCCTGGTTGGAGTAGTGAAAGGCGTCAAAGAAGAGTCATGGATAATTGCCTTGGGAATAAATGAGTGTTGGTAAGTAGTAGCAACAATTGGGATTAGAAGATATGTAACTAAAAGGTTTTATTGGCCAAGGAATCAATTGTCGGAGGACAATCATCTCTTTGCACTATTAGATAATCTAAGAAACAAAGCATGCCTATTGAAATGAAAGAACACTATTTATGCTAAGGGAGGGAGGTATCATGTTGATTTTATTAAGGAGAAAGACTTTCACCATGTAAATACTAGATGGCATAGCTCACACAATGTTCACATGGGGATTAGTTTCCTAATTGGTTCGAAATGCATCGACATATAATATTTTTTATGTGATGGGTCTAAAAGACAATTATCTAAATAATTCTACTCACAGAAGCTTACATTCAAAGAGTTCCTAGCGAGTTCTTGAAAAACATTGTTGTGTGACACTATTCATGGAAACTAGCTCTCAAAAACTTTTCCAACAAGTCCATTATCAATTTTCATCCTTGTAGCTTCTATGCTTTTCTAAATACCACTATAAATAGTTGCCATTGGAAAAGATTTCTTGGTACCTAGAGAAACACTAAAGTTTTGATGACCTTGTTTTTCCCAACATTCATATTGATCTTTGATATCATTCAACATATGTTAAAAGAATGAAGGCACCGAATATTGAATCTATTCCTAGCATATACTCACAATAACGAACATTTCTATGAACTATAGCCTTCTTAATCCAACCATGTTGACCATAAGGAAGAAACATCAAACATGCTATGAAATCAATGGTGATACTTACCAACAAAATAGATCTTAATAGAATAAATATCCTTGGGTTCCCAAATAGAATATCTTGTATTAAACAATGAGAAACCATATCTTGTTCTACCTTTTGGAGCATATTAGCAACTTCTCCCAAACCTTCTCTATGAGACTTTCAAGAGTTTGTATTGTCCATTACACAAATGGAATTGAACCAATAATCACAAATCAGCAAATGAGCAAAAGCAATTTGTACTTCATAAGAACCTAACACATCAAGGGGAGCCCACTATTGTAAGCCATTTAAGGAAAAATAAGCATTGGAAGGGTCTAAATCAATATTATCAACCCCAAATTCTTTGTTGATTTAGAAACTTCTCTTACATGAATGACATGGTCATGATGATCATGAACAATGTTTTCTCCCGGGTAAGAATCACTAAGACAAACTATCAAAACAAAGGAATTTCAAATCGAAACTAGAATTCATGAGCTATATTTTCACACAAGTAGTTTCAAATCAAAATTGGAATCGATCAGCTACACTTTCACATAAGAAATTTCAAATTAAAATTGGAATCAACACCCATGTTTTGATGTTAGCGCTGATCATATGGGAAAAACGGGTGGAATTGGTACTTTTTCACAAAGATGGTGATACCATGTCCAGCAATCCAAAGAGCAACTTTTTCTCATAATTTACTTTCGACATAAATTCCTTAAACACCATTTCTTACTATCTATGACAATGAAATAGAGGTGATAACAACTACTAGAGAAATAGATTCTATAATATGGATTAAGGAAATAATTTGACTATATTCTATTCAATCAGGGTGAGAGAGGTTTCTTGTCCCTTGATAGAAAATGTCATTCGAAATTTTTTCATCAACGGAATATTTCCAATTGCAAAGAAGAAGTGAATTAAAAACTAACAGTCAACAATACAAATGTGAATTTTTTTTTAGGGAAACAATGAGAAGTGATTGCAACATTTCCATAATTGCAAAGACATCTCCAACTCTCATGGAACTAAGGTAAAAGAAGGGATAATCAAAGATATAAAGTTTCTATCTAAAGAACACCCTAGAAAGATCTAGGCCTAATCTGGAATTCAAGTTTAAGGTCATTGTTGACACTCAAACCTAGGTTGTCAACAATTGAGGTTTCATATTGGCACAAATAAAAAGGCAGTTGAGTAGGTAAACTAGGGAAGGTTATCCTCACCAAAGACACACTTCATGGTTTAAATCTAGCATATTATTCCTTGAATCACCGACCTTAAGGGAAACTAGCAATGGTGTAGGCTCCAAACCATGAGACTAACCATTGACATGGAATGATTCACTAATAGTGGCATGGCTACATAAAGCACTACTGAATAAAAAAAATATTCCACATCGTATAACATTACATAGCCATCAGAAGGACATGAGATTTAGATCAACATTCCTATACCATCACAATATATCATAGTTAATGGTGTTTAACAATTAAGCTAGTGGCCACACAAATACCCCCGCAATTCGCTTAAAAAGATAAAGTGATAAAGAGTACTAAAATGCAAAAATAAAATATTACATATTAGTTCATAATGCACAAACAATGTTGATGTACAATGTAGAAAGCCATAGCCAAAGGTTGCTATAAGGTTATAAGAGATGGTGTAAAGTCCCACAATTGTGTGGTAATATCCTAAAAACATTTTATTGTGAGCAATAATTAAGCATAAGGATAAGGACGTTAACATTAATGTAGGCCAATGCCTTAAAAGAGAAGAATTATAAGTCTATTCATTTCATTCCATTCTTCAATACCTATATAAATATGTAGGTCACATTATAGAAGGGCCTTGAGAATTCCCTTGTATAAGAGATTACTACAATCGAAAGGAGGGTGGTCCTCCTTATAAGGGAGTTTTTAGTGAAATGAGGTCCATAATAGTGAGAATAATAGACTTTGGGGAGTGCTTATTGTTTGTTGGATTGGAATGTTTTATGTATTTTATGTCATGGAAAAGCTATGGGGAAGTGTACTTATTTTGGTGTTGTTTTGGGGTTTTGCCAATTAGTTATGTTTTTTGTCTAAGTTTATTATCATGTGTATCATCAACCATGCACCTAATCAATATTAACTATATTTTGTTGTAAAATTCTAATTTTCTTCATTACAAGGAATAATTTTCCATTTTATGAGTTTGTAATTTTCTATGCAATTGTTGTTCAAATAGAATTTGAGTGGACAGATACCTGAAAAAATCCTTTCGTCCCATGTTTTCAAAGAATATGATTGAGAAGAAAAGGAAACAAATGGATTATCTCTCACTCTAATTCTTTCTTTTCCCCTCTCTATTGTTGATTCTAAAATTGAGTTGGTTCTATAATGTGATCTTTGAATGCTAATAGTTTTTATCAACAAGCAAAACTTTATCCATATAAGGAGTACGTTGCTCTTATTTCAAATTGAATTTTTTATTGTTATTGGAGAGGGAAAGCTTTCCCCCATTATTTTGGGTGAGAAAATATGGTCAATCTATCATGCTTCCACAATTTAAGGATTTGGTTCTCCAAAATTGGGTTCATTTTGGTTTTTTTTGTATATTTTCTAAGCATAAATGAAATGAGTTTGTTATAGGGTTCAATGATGCTAGACCTTAAATTAATCCAAGAGTTTTAAGAAAGTGGTACAAGTCTTGTTTAGTCAGTATATTTCAAGACAAATTCCAATTACCATAAAGTGACATCTTTTAATATGCAATGTTGTATTGATATGTATTCCATGTGTAGTTGCACATTGTTTGGGCCACCATTGCTCCATCATCTAAATATTTGTTCTTTATATTTGTTGGGCTTACTCTCAGTCTCTAATAATAGATACTAGTTAAATTAATCTTAGATAATACCATTAATACATTTTATTAAAGATTCTCATGACAAAGCTCGATGGAATCAGATAGACTAGAAATAAATAATACATTTGTTACTTCTAAAAGAAACGTGCATTTTTCCAACTTATACAACATTTATTTCACAACATCGTCAATTCTAACTTCTAAATGCATAACTCACTCTGATACCAAAAAGTGTAAGAGATAATTTCAATTCCCTACATATCATTTTCAGTACTTCACTTATTTGTCATGAGCTCTACATAAGGTTAAGGGGACCTTTTATACATCGTGTTTTACATTCATCCATACCTTCCACCAACTTGGTAGAGAATTTTTTGCCACTAGTTTTCAATTCCTCAAATCTTCTAAGTCCTTCTCTTTGACATCTCCACATGGATTGGTTAAGTTCATGATTTCCCAAAGATGTCCAAATTCTCTAACATTAGGGATTTTTCCTAGCTATGTTCTTATTTCTTTCTGAACACACAATAGCAAGTACCTCTGAAGAACATGGCCATGGGTTAATAGTGGAAATGATAGAATTATATTTTTTGCTAGCTGGATTTTACCTAAATATAACTAATAATATTTTTGACTTTCATGACAAATTATAATTGTTTATGAATCTAAAAAATTTAATCCTCTTTTTCGATTGGAGGCAAATAAAACATTGGTATTCTCTAGTTGTATTATAAAATATTTGTCACATCTTAAGACAAACTTGGGGCCAAGTGTGGATGGTTGGGTTGTATCAATCAAAGGTATGATGGGCCTAGTAGTTCCCTTGGGGCTTACAATCATTAGAATTTATTTGTGGAAAAACAAATGTGTGTTGAACAATCCAACACTACCAATGCCAGAAGCAAGGAAAAAGGTATAATTTCCTATTCTATATAGTGTTAATAAAACAAGAGGCTTCCTAATGGATTATGGTTAAGCTTTTCCCTAAAATGAATGATGTTGTCAATTGATAGTAGTAATATTCATGTAGAAAGAAAAACAAAACTTGGGACCTAAATCCACTCTCCTGCTTTAGTAATGCCAACAACGCTTGGGGTAACAAGCCTAATCCTACTAGTCGAGCAATAAATGCCTCCCTTAAAGAAAAAGGCATTTCAAACTCATTGGTGATCAATATAGCATGAAACTTTTATGGGTATCCACTAATTCCACTATCAATAGAAAAATCATTAGCTGCCATTATGTTTAGGGTTGAGAGTGAAAAGTTTTTTTTGAGCTTAAGGTATGTGTGAAACCTAAGTATTGTTGTTGTAGCCTATGGAATAAGTATAAATCTGGTTGAAGTGACATGGAAATCCAAACTAAAGGCTTATGTATTTTTGGGGTTTATTTTAAACATTCTACTTACTTATAAACCACATTACTCATACTCTCTTAGAAAAAGTTCACCCCTAATTAGAGACTATGACTAGACCAAGGCAAAAAGCTCCATAAAGTTGGCTATGACTCATACACAATAGAAAACATGGTAAAATCCAAGGTACCAAACTCCAATAGTGCTCTAACCTATAATATATACTTTATTATCATCCTACACAACCCAAGGAAGTGCACACCCTTCTCTGCCATTGCAATCCCTCAAGTTGTGCCACTACCCTTCTAGGGCTCCAACATAGGTTAGCTAGAAAGTATTATGGCCTTATGGATTTAGGAGATCTACCTACCCTCAGGGGTCTCTAGGTAGCCTCTAGGCTCACAGAGGGAAACCTATCCTTAAACTTATCCCTATAGGGATCATCATAACCCGAGTTAACCTAAGGAGACATCAACACCTAGATCCACCTAGGATCAACATGGTAACAATATCAGAAGGTCGTACATTTCTCCCTTCAGGAAGTGTAGTAGTTATAATGGTAATAATGATGGAATGAAATGAATGGAATAATACTAAAGTTATCACTTTTATCTTCATGTGAAAAAATTGACAAGTGGCACTTAAGGAAGTCACTTTAAGGACAAGGATTAAAAAATGTGCGCTTTTGAATTTATTCTTATTTTAATAATGGCTTAAGAACCCTAGGATTAATCCTTTCATCACTTAGAATTTTGGTACCCTTTATGACTCATGGAGTCCTAGCCCTCCATCTCCCTTATCTAACTTGATCTGCAATGGCGATGTATTTTATTAATAATAATGAAATTATATATTTACATAGATAGGCTCATTAACCTTTTAGTACATAGGCTCACTAGCCTAAAATCACACAAGATCTTTGGCCTCAAAATATCTCGCTCCTCACCATCCTAATCAGGATATGTATAATACACACATAGGGGTGATCTTTTGTATGTCACATTCCCCTCCCCCTTATTTATGCACCATTGTCATTGCATTAGATGGAGATTGTGTTATTGAAAAAATGAGAGTACTCCTCCCTCATGGTGTCTTCATGCTCCCATGTAGCATCCTTGGGATCGAAATACATCCACCACATCTTTACCAAGGTGATGGATTGATTTTGGAGAACCTCAATCTTCTTGTCCAAAATGCCCATTGGCTAAACCTAGGAATCTCCTTGGGCTCCACTTGAATCATATTCCAATCAATTCCATGATTATCATCAAGAACATACCTTTTAAGGAAATATGAAATGTAATATGAATATGCATGGATGTTGGTAATGCAAAATTATATATGCAACTGGACCAATCCTCTCCAGGATCTCAAATGGTCCACAAAATATAGCTACTAACTTGGAAAGGCATCCTAATTTCAATGAAATTTTACCAACCTTTACTTTTAGGAAGACATGATCACCAACTTTGAATTCCCTATTTTCCCTACCCTTATTTGCATAGTTTTTCTACCTATCCTAGGAGGCCTTCAAATTTTGAATGATTTCTACCATGTGCTCTCCCATTTCTCTGAGAAAATATAACCAACAATTGCCATGTCCATTGGGTTATCCCAACTGATAGGTGTGTTTTATTTCTTACCATACAAGGCCTCAAATAGACTCATCATCAAATATGCTTGATACCCATTGTTATATGCAAACTATATTGAGTGAAAATACTCTTCCCATTTTGATGGTTTGTACATCACTTACATCCTTTAATATATATTTAATCACTTGATTGACCCTCTCGGTCTACCCATTCAACTCTAGATGGTATGTTGTACTAAATTTCAAATTTCTTCCAAGTCCTTTGAACAAATATTTCCAAATTTTTATGTAAACTTGTGATTCATTTCTAAAATAATTTCCTTAGGTGCACCAGGTAGCATGTAAATTTTCTTTATCTCTCTCTCTCTCTCTCTCTCTCTCTCTCTCTCTCTCTCTCTCTCTCTCTATATCTATATATATATATATATATATATATATATATATATATATATATATATATATATATATATATATATATATATATATATATATATATATATATATATATATATATATATATATATATATATATATATATATATATATATATATATATATATATATCTATATATATATATTATATATATATATTTCAAGAGTATTTGCTACCTTTTTTGTTGAATTCATTGGAATAAAATGGGAAACCTTAGTGAGCTTATCCATCACTACCATGATGGAATCATTCTCCCTCACAGTCCTAGGAAAAATTGTAATCAAATCAATAGAAACAATTTCCCACTTCCACTCTAGAATGGGTATTGGTTGTAGTAATCTACCCAGATTCATATTCCCACAACCTTCCCCTTTTGGAATTCCATATACCAAGCTCTATAATCAACCACTTACCTTTTCTTACCTAGCCAAAAATATTTAATTTTTCCAACATAAATTGTTTTATGGTACCCTAGGTGTTTGGCATAGGGTAAATTGTGCATTTCACTCAGCACTACATTTTTTAGCCCTTGACAATATGGCGCATAAACTCTACCCTTATTCATGAGGATTTCATCCTCTTTCAACTCATAAGTTTTTTATTGTGGTTGTACATTACCTTGTTGTAGCTCCTCTTTAATTTTCATGTATTCTTAATTTGAAATATCAGCCTTTAAAACATTTTATTTTCTAAATTATATTTACATGCACCTATGGTTGTAAAATGCATTGCATACATCCTTATGTTGAGGGAATCAACCACCTTATTTTCCTTACATTTTATATGCTTGATTTTGACTTCGTATTCAGCCAGAAATATCATCCACCTAATTTGCATGGAATTCAATATTGGTTGTCCAAATAAGTGCTTCAAACCACTATGATATGTTCTCAATTCAAACCTCTTTCCCATGAGGTAATTCCTCCACATTTTTAAAGAATGAATCATGGTTTCCAAATCTGAAATATGAGTGGCATAATTCCTCTCATGCTCTCAACTTCTTGACTCATAACATATTACATGCCCATTTTGCATGAGGAATTTTCCAAGCCTTTACTTGTATGCATCAGTGAAAAAAATAAAATATTCATTTGGATTAGCTATCTTAAGAATTTTTTCTTGAGTTAACATTTTAAATTTCTGGTAAAAAAAAAATTGCACATTTATGAGATCACTAAAATTATGCACCCTTCTTTTGCAAAGAAGTGATTGGGTGTGCTATTCTTGACAACCTCCCAATAAATATCCTATAATAGCCTACTAGTCCCATAAAGGACCTAACTTTTGTTACATTTCTAGGTGTTGGAAACTAACTAAAATATTTGATCTTCCATGGGTTCACTACCACCCCTTTGTATGAGATGATATGACACAAATAATGATTTTTCCTTTGGTAAGATGAGTGTATACTCGAATTGGCATACAATTGACGTTGCCTCAATAATGTTAACACCATCCTAAAGTGTTTCTCATCCTCTTCTTCATATTTTGAATAAAAAAAGGATGTCATCCAAAATACAATGTCAAACTTGTATGTATAATTCTACAAAGAATAATTCATAAGGCACATAAAAAACCTAATGCATTGGATAGCCCAAATGGAACCACTACAAACTCATAATGACCATATGTGGTTCTAAAATTTGTCTTGTTGACACCCTCGTCCTTAGTTCTCATCTAATGGTACCAAAACCTTAGGTCAATCTTGGAGAACACGTTAGCTCCCCTTGGCTCATTAAATAATTCATCTATCCTTGGAAAATGATACTTATTTTTCATCGTCACCTTGTTCAATTGCCTAAAATCTATGCACAAACTCAGTGTACAATCTTTATTCTTAACAAAGATCACTGGAGCACCCCAAGGTGACACACTTGAGCATATGTACCCTTCTTCAAAATATCTTCTAGTTACATTTGTAATTTCTTAAGTTCTAGTGTGCTCATCCTATATGGTGTCTTCGACATCGGGGCAACTCTAGGTATCAAATAAATGGAAAATTCAATTTCCCTTTTGGGTAGTAATTTTTAAATATCAGTAAACATATCTACAGACTCTCTAAGTACCAAATGGTTTTCAATTATTGGTACCTTGTCCTTAATTCTCTCTTCCATGTGAGATGCATAAGTTTGGAACCCTTTTATAAAATTCTTCTTTAGTTGAATGATTGTTAATTCTAACAAAAATTATCCTTAGAATTCCTTGCATATGTCTTTTTTCCCTTCTTTACAAAGGCAAGTTAATACTTTGTTTTAGTATTCCAAGAAACATGGTGTTTTTCCAACCAATCCATTAAAGTTAGGCATTCATATGAACCCAAAGCTATGATGTTTAAATGTATGTTTTTCTCAAACCAATCATGTCTAGTTGAAATTATTTCACTAATTCATTTATCTTCCTCTTAGCCCCTATAGCTATCCAAACCAACCAATTCCTTCCATGCTTAGTTGTCTTCAATTTAAATCTTTCGACTAGTTAAGATTAATATAATTGTGACTATCTCCAAAATAAATTGAAATGGAAATAGGTTGAATATAAAACTTACCTTCAACTTCAATCATGTGATCCTAATGATCAACCTTCCTATTGTTTAAGGTTTCCTAAATTCAGGGCATGCTTCTACCCATATCCTCCATTGTATCAACTCCTTGAATAGGGTGTACTTTATTTACTTTGTCTCCTTTGTTAGGGTAGTCTTTGTGCATATTATCTCCCTCACAATTCCAACACTTGATGGGTTGAAATCTTGGCCTTTTTATCCAGGAATTTTCTCTCCTTGGTTCACTTTGGGCGAGTTGATCTTGTTGGTTTCCTTGAGAACTACTCCTAAAAAATGAAAGCTTGTATCCCTTCTTCCTTTGCTACACGTTGGTCCTCTTCTTATCATCTAAAGCTTTATAATAAGATATATATTTTTTTCTTCTCATAAAGGTACCTTTCCTTCCTTATAGATCCCTCCAAAGTCTTCTGCTCATCAAATTCAATTTAATCACTATAAAATAATGGTAAACCACTTAAAAACCTTTTTATTTTGACCTTTTCATCATTAATAAAGTAAACACACCTTAATAGTTAAGGGAATTTCCTTTCATACTCCATTGTCATGTTCCCTTTCTTTATTTTAAAGAAATACTGCATTTTCCTATCATAGTAGTGATCAAATTGGTATTTCTTCTAAAAATACTTTTTGAATTGCCTCCCTCATCCAAGGGCTTGACTTCTTTCAGTTGATCCCACCGCATCAATGCTTTTCCATACAAGTGATAGATTGAAATTGGAAGAGTACTTGTAATTCGAGATACTTCCTCATCCTAAACAACCATGCTTAAAAATCCTCGCCCTTATTATGTTCACCATCCAAGGTGGGAATCTTAATCTTCCTAATATCTCCTTGCAAGTCATTCAATTCATACCTCCTTCAATGATGTTTAAATGGTGACATGCTTGGGCTACTTCCAAACTCTAAAGAAAGATAATCCCTCTTAGTTGAATTTTTTGGTGAGTGGTGTTGATGCCTAGCAATAGTCTTAGAATTCATTGAACTTCTGGAATCCTCCCTATTGAATTGAGAGTTGTGTTCTTCTGCCTACCTTTAATTATACCCCTTATATATTTTCCTCTATAAATTATTTAAGCTTTGAAAAATTTAAGTAATAATGTGGTGTTTCTCCTCTTGAGCCCTTGTCAACCTTTCCTTATCAACCTTATAACTAAGCATGTCCATTTTGAGACTCGTTAGTGTCATGTCCCCAATTTTTGTGAGTGAAAATAAGGAGTTTTGTCAATTTTGGAGATATTAAATAAAAAGGAGAAAGTATTATTTTGTGGAGAAAACCGGAAATTATTATTTTAATGGAGAATGGTGACAAAATAATAATTTATTAGAAAGGGGAGGTAAATTATTATTTTTAATGGAAAATGGAAGAGAAGTATTTAATAATGGAAGAAAATTATTATTCTATTGGAATGGTGGTAAATTATTACTTTATTCAAATGGTGGAAAAAATGTGGAAAATAGCCCCCACCAATAAAATAATAAGGAAAAAGGGAGGATCTAGAAGCTAGAGGGAGGCTCCATGAAGAATTATAAAATGAGGAGGAACTCAATTGCAAATAATTATATCTTATCATTTCTATTTGACATCTAAACTTGAGTTCTCTTGAGTTGTTTAGCCAAGACAACCAGTATTTCTTAGCACAAGAGATTTCTTGGCGGAAATTCCACCTCTACATTTAGAGAACTTCAAGTGTCTCTCTAGTAAGGCTTTGGGGGAGTCTATTTCAGGACTTTCATTGGATTTTATTTTAGAAAATTCACATAGAAAATTGTTATTTGTGGGCATAGAAGACAAACCCCGAAGGTTATTTGGAGCATCATCTTTCTATTATAGGTTCCAAGCATTTGCAAGAGATTTTTTACTGGTTAGAGGAGGAGTTTGGCACTATTTTTCTGAGTTGTTCCTCTATCTTTTGGTTGGGTAGAATTTTCTCTTATGGAGCCTGCGTAGAGGTTGGAGAATAAAGTTTTTGTTGGTGTTTGGTGTTGGTATTTGCTGGGAGTTTGATCCAGGTGCATATTGGTGGCCACCCACCTATTCCACTTGGACACCCACCATTGTTTCTTTTCAATTTCCTTAACTGTAGCACAACTTACTATTTTTGGATTTTTTTGGGTCCTAAACTTTTGGAGCCATTTTGAGGGATTAAAAGTTTTTCTTAAGGAAATCAGAGAAACCGGAAAAGTGTCATACCAACTTATTAATTTTTTTTCTTCCTCTTCTTCAATGTATTTGAAACGAGGAATTATGATAGCCAAAAAGAGATCATATTCCAAAGTTACGACCCCAGGAAGTTGACGTTCCAACTTACCCCAACAAGGACCATAAGCTTTTGGAACTTCATCTCTTAGGATTAGGTTTTTGGATGTTTAGAGTTTCTCATTGTTTCTTAATGATAAAAAGGCCAGTGAACCTCATTGTAACACAGTTCAGAGGCATGTAGCTGCCACATCTCTTCTCAGAGATAAGATATTATTGCCCGAGCTAATTTATTTCCATTATGTATGTAAGTATATTTCAATTCTTTGATATTAATGAAATGAAATTTTATTTTTTTTGCATATCGGTGTTTATGTTTGTATGTGTATAATATTGCATTCTTGTATAAGTCCAGATCAGTGGTATCATAGCAGTATGCTCTTCCTCTGTTTTTTTTACATGTCCCCAACGAGGTCAGAGTATAAGGAGTTACGGCTCGAACTGGTTGAACCTTTGCAAGACTAGCCTCACAAACGCCATCGGCCTCCCATGGAGGAAGAAAAGAAAGACCAGGGAGCAGAAGATCCTTTCCAAATATTCTTGAGGAAGCTCTTGAGTGACAGAGGAATGCGATGATGGATAAATTTTCCTGGATCCTTCGGAAGCTACCCACAGGTGACACATCTTCATCCTGCATCCACTCTGGAGGTGCCACTCCCTTTAAGGTACAATTCAACTTTGACATTCCCATATTTGAAGGCCAGATAGATGCAGCTACTGTAGATAGATGGTTAAACCTATTGGAAGGATATTTTTCAGTTCATGACTTTTTCAATAGAGAAAATATTACTTTTTCACTCCTCAAAGTCGCTCCCATGTCAAGGATTGGTTGGAAACCTATTGTGAGCAGAAGGATGAGAGGGAATCCTCACTCTTTTCAGATGCACCCAAATTTGAATTATTTCTGAGATGCCATCAAGGAACAATATTACCCTATTGGAAGCTATGAAGATAAATACATAAAGTGGACCATGTTGCAATAGGGAAGGGACCAAGACGTGCAGAAGTTCACAAATACTTTTCATACCCATCGCACGAAGTTGGGTATCAAGGATTTTGGGAGGAATTTGGTACTCAAGTACCGTGGATGTCTACAGAAGTACATCCAGGATGAGATGGAATTCTTCGACATCTCCTCGCTTGGCACCACCTATCAATACAATGTGAAGATCAAGAAGAAATTTAAACAGAAGAAGTGAGACTTTGGATTTGTGAATCCGAAGAGAAGGAAAGGCACCGCCAAACCACATAACAAAGGAAAAAGCCAAGGTGGGTTGACCCACAACAACCCGACGAAGCCACAAGAAAAGAAAAACACCACGAAGACAAAGAAGGACATAGGGAAATGGTGTGAGTTCCATAAGAGCCCCAGTCACAACACAAGTGAGTGTCGAGCCAATTAGTCACTAGTGGCCAAGCTGAAATCTTTTGAATTAGATGCATGTTCTGATTCTTAGTCAAAACCTAAAAAGAGGAACAACAAAGGGAAGAAGATTATTGATGCGGAGCTTAGTGCCACCGTTTACACCACCCAAATCCAAAATATTGAGCCCGAAGATCTAAAGGAGGGGGAGCGGCTCTTCCACTCACAAATGTGGGTGAAGGGTTCTCTATTGTAGTTCAATGTCAATAGCGAAAGAAAAAGGCAGGGTCATGAAGTGGTTGGGCCTATCGAGCACACCACACTTGCATTCGTACACCATCAGGTGACTTAACCAAGGACGATATCTCCATGTCAACCAACACTTTTTCCTTCCGTACAACATTAATCCCTTAACAGATGAGGTATTGTGTGATGTTTCTCCTCTTGAAGTTTGTGATGTATTATTAGGCTGACCATACTTGTGGAAGTTTCATGTTGTGTATGAGTCTAGGGCTCACACTATTATTATTTCTTTGGGCAATAAGTTATATAGGATACCAGAGGTAGCACCATCTACCGCCATCTCTTTTATCTCTGTGAATAAATGCAGTAAGATCATTTCCCGGACCAGGAAATTTGTCTTCCTTATGATTTGCCCTTAGGGAAAGAAGAAGGTTGTGGCAACATCCGTGGCCTCCAGAAATGGATTCTTTGCATTATAGAAACATATGGACAAGGTTGTGGAGGAGTACATGGATATCTTCACCTCACCCACAGGGGTACCCCTACACTTTCAAGTCAAGTATTTCATCGATCTGACCCTGGGCGCGCTACTACCCAAAAGGTCGATCTATCGATGCTATGCTCTAGAGAACGATGAGATGAAGAGGAATATTCAAGAGTTTTTATAGAAAGGGCACATCAAACCGTGTTCATCACCCTCTAGGATCTCAATTGTGTCAGTACAAAAGAAGGGCGAGACCTAGAGACTCTGTATTGATTATCGGGAATTGAATAAGATCACCATCTGGAATAGGTATCCAATCCCACAGAGTAATGACCTTCTACACTAGCTCAAGGGGGCCAAATCTTTCAGAAATATTGACTTGATGTCTGGTTATCACCATGTACCAATCAAATCATCCGATGTGTGGAAGACTACCTTCAAATCCAAGGAGGTCCTTTTTGAATGGTTGGTCATGCCTTTCGGGTTAACGAATGCCCCCACAACCTTCATGAAGCTGATGGATGACATATTATTTCCCTTCACCAACTCATTCATGGTAATTTATTTGGATGACATCCTAATATTTATCCAGAGTTGGGAACAACATCTCCACCATATTAGACAAGTCCTCCAAACCCTGCGACAACACAAATTGTGTGCTAGTCTGGATAAATGCACTTTTGGTATGACCCAGGTTCAATATATTGAGTAAATCATTGATGAGCGGGGTGTGAATGTGAACCCATCCAAGATAAAAGTTATTCGAGATTGGATAGCCCCAACCACTCTAACAGAGCTTCACAACTTTATCGGTCTTGTCAATTTCTACCGCAAGTTCGTGTTGGGATTCTCTCATATCACTTGGCCTTTGAGTAAAATCACCAAGGGTGGAGTGACAACAAAATTATTTTGGTTTGAATCACAACAGAAGGAATTGTTTAAGTTGAAGCACCATCTCTACTCTACACCAGTGTTCACATTACCATACCTGCAACAACCATTTGAGATTAATACATATGCCTCTGACTATGCTATTGGTGCGGTTCTTACTCAGTAAGGGCATCCAATGGCATATCATAGTGAGACACTTTCATACAAAGTACGAAAGGATCCCACCTATGATAAAGAGATATATTCCATTGTGTAGGAATTTCGTTAATTGAAGCATTACATTATGGGGAAGGAAACAGTCATCCACACAATCCACCAACCCCTGCAGTGAATCATATAGACACATGGAAAATTTCAGAATCATCACCATGAGAAATGGTCCATATACATAGAACAATTCCATTTGAACATCAATTACAAGAAGGGAAACACCAATAATTTTGCAGACTTCCTCATCCGACCACCGGTCATGGCGCTGACCACTGTGCTCGACTCTTATGGACATGAGACTTCGGGGTGGCTGCATCTTTACAAGAGCGATCCAGAGTTTGGCAACACATACCAGATGCTCTTGAAGGCAAGCAAGTTCCTGATTTTTACCTACAAGGTGAACTATTATGCCACCTGGGACACCTTTGTGTTCCTTCAAGCAAGCGTTCTAAGATGATTTGGGAGGGGCACTGCAGTCGTTTCGCTAGACATTTCAGAGTAGAGAAAACTGTGGAAGTGTTGCATAAGTATTTTTATTGGTCACACCTTCGACAGGATGTTGGGAAGTACATTAAATCCTACAATCCCTATGCCATTCCCAAATTGAACATCAAGAAGCAAGGCCTATATACTCCTATGCCTAATCCTAGTTAGCCTTGGGAATCCATCTCCATGGATTACATGTTAGGCCTTCCTTATACTAAGAATGTAAACGACTATGTTTTCGTGGTCGTTGACAGATTCTCTAAGATGGTCATTCCGATGGCCTGCAAGAAAAGTATCAAAACATAAGCCACTTCTAAGATCTTCTTTAAATGAGTGTGGGTAAACTTTGGGATCCCACACTCCATTACCTCAGATCGAGACAGCAGGTTCATGAGTACATTTTGGTTAAGCCTCTGGTCGATGTTGGAAACCAAGCTCACTAATTCCACGACCTTCCAACCCCAAACTGATGGTCAAATAGAGGTCATCAACAGGATGATCGTGCACATTCTGCACATGTACAACTCCAAGCATTGACTCACATGGGATGAAAGCCGCCCCTATGTCCAACACAGTTACAATAGAGCTCTCCATAGCTCAACTAGACATAGCCCCTTTCAGGTGGGATTGGGATTGCAACCATTATGTCCCATTGATGTGTCCACACCATTTGTAGCTACTCAGGTAGATTCATCTCATGTCTAGGTTGATGCTGACAAGGCTAACAACTTCATTGAGCATATTTAGCACATCCGCCAGCATGTCCATGACATATTAAGAAGAGCCAACGCTAAGTACAATCAGCATCATGATCAACATTCGGTGCCACACAGGTTCCAGGTGGACGAGAAAGTTTGGTTACATTTGCAGAAGAAGCGCCTCATTGGGGCCCATCGCAAACTTCACCCACTCCAATATGGGCCTTACACCATCAATAAAGTTGTAGGAGATAATGATTTTTACCTTAGCATTCCCCCATTCCTTGGGCTGCACCCACTACTCAATGTGGATTGCCTTCAACCATACTTTCCACCATTAGTAGACACATCATATGTTGCAGAACAACTCACACTAGCAGAGCTAAACCTAGACTACATGGAATAGGCCACAACTGATTGGATTTTTGAAACACAGATCAAGAAAACTCGCCAACAAAAGATCGAATTGTATCGGGTTGTCAAAGTTGGCCAACTCTTGCACCAAGGCAAGTGGCTCACCAGGGACCAAGTTCAACAAACGTTTCCCCATCTCATGGAGGCAATCAATGTAATGGGGACCATTGCTTCCTAAGGGGGGAGGATTGATCCAGGTGGATATCGGTGGCCACCCACCTATTCCACTTGGACCCCACCATTGTTTATTTTTACTTTCCTTAATTGTAGCACAACTTACTATTTTTGGCATTTTTTCGGGTCCTAAACTTCGAGATTCATTTTCATGGACTGAAAGTCGTTTATAGGGAAAATAGAGAGACCATAAAGGAGTCAATTTGACTTATGAGTTTATTTTTGTCCTCCTCTTCAAGAAATTCAAAACAAGGTATTATGATATCCAAATGGAGATTTCATTCCAAAGTTATGACCCTCGAAAGTTGACATTCCAAATTACTCCAACGGGGCACAGAAGCTTTTGGCGCTTCATCTCCTAGGGTTAGGTTTTTAGATTTTTAGGGTTTTTCATTATTTATCAATGATAAAAAGGCCATCAAGCTTCATTGTAACATAGTTCAGAGGCATGTAGCCTCCACGTATATTCTCAGAGATAAGCTACCATTGCTCGAGCTAGTTTATTTCCATTATGTATATAAGTATATTTTAGTTCTTTGATATTAATGAAATGAAATTTTATTTCTACTACATCTTGGTGTTTATGTTTGTATCTATATTCTGTTATGTTCTTGTATAAGTCTGGATTATAGTTTTTAAGTGGGAGTGATATCTATTTTCTAGAGGATATTTGCGCACAATCTCTCATCCATTTGCTGGAGATTTTTATCATTTCTCCATAGTTCCTCTCTGGTTGAGCGCAAAATTGTGTAGCTAGAAATTCGCTCTATTTTGGGCATTTTGGGTCAGCTAGAATTAGCTAAAACAATTTATGTGTTTTGTTTTTTTGGGTGTGAGGGTCCTGTAGCTAATTTTATAGAATTTTTCAGGCAAGATTTGGGCCAAAATTGTGCATTCTTATTTTAGGGTGTATTGTTGTTCATTGGGAAGTTTGCATCACATTTTGGGTTCAATTTTGGCTTGGATTTAAGCCAAACCATTTCTAGGTTTTTATGCGTTTGGTGTGAGGAGTTATGGGTTAAAATTTCATAATTTTCTGAGTAGTTTTGAGGGAATAAATTCCAATTCTTTTCCAACAGCACAAACAACAACAACAACATTTTCTAGGTAATTTGCACTTTTTGAGGCTTTTACAGTGAGCTAGAATTAGCCCAATACTTTTTTGGGTTTGGTAGATTTTGGTGAGAGAAGCCTCTAGTTAATTTTGCAAAACATCTGGAGTATATTTGAGGGCATCAATCATAGTTCACCTCCAGTAGCAACAACAGTAGAATTCATGGGCAGTAATTCATAGGTGCAACTTATTTATTTCCAGTTCTATTTTGGAGGCCCGATTTATTATTGCATCGGATCTTCTATGGTCATCACTGTAGCTATTTCTATCATGAGCTTTGTATGTAATTGTTCCAATAAATAAATAAAGTTGCTCAATTCTCCATTTCTTATGTTATTTACAATTGTGGCACTTTTGAGTTTATTTGGAAATGTTATTTTATGTTTACTGCAATTTCATGGTTCTTTTTCTGCAATTGCTTGGATAAATTTATGGTAGAAATTGTTAAGCAATTTCCCAAGAAAATTAGGTAAAATTATAAATTGGGACATTACAGTGGTATCAGAGCAGGATCTTGACTAGCTATGGGGAAGCTATCAAGATCATGGAGGTGTAGGCATGCATGCACAGTGATTGGTGAAATTTATGGACATTATAATGGTGCAAAAGGGGAGGAGTACGCAGGGAATCATGGAGGAGACCCTCATAAATAATGAGGAGATGATAGAAATGTTAGCCCAATTGTGTATTAGTAAGGGAATAAAGCTGAGTTATCCTCATCCTCATAACAAAGGCACTAGAGGTGCACATACCATGGGAATGAAGCCACTTACACCATGAGGGAAAGGTCAATAGAATCAGGGCACTAGATCTCCTCAAGAGGAGTTGATAGGAAGAGAGCAGTTAGATGATGGGACCAAGAGGATATCTTACTTTAGATCATGGGGCCTAGGGCATGAGTACACTAGAAACAAGCCTAAGGTGGAGGTTGAGTAGGAGACTGAGGGTACACAGGATTGTGAGGAGCACATGGATACACCCAGTGTGACATAGGAGCCACCCTTTTTGGACTTTCCTTTGGTGGCCCCGATTGGCACATTGGTGGAGACAGTTGAGCATACACCCATTGATGAGGTGTCAAGTGACACAATGTTACCCACCATTGATGAGGTTCTAGTATACATATCCCTAGTTGATGAGATGCCAGGAAACACAGAAGTACCCAGAGTTGTGACTGAGTTTACAAATGTTAGCCACCCACAATAGTTTTATCAACTATAGGTTAACCTTCTAACATTGAAAAAGGAGGTCATGATAGTTTGAGAGACCATTCTGCAGCAAAACGAGAAGTTAGATGGAATGAGATCATTTTGTGCCGAGACTATGACCAAGTTGACTCACATTGGGGAATGGTTGGATTCCCTAATGGTAAAATTAGAGGAATACACATTAGAGTGTCAAAGAAACCCTCTTCATGCATACACATGTGGGGTTGATAAAATTGTTAGGATAACTATGCACATTGGAGAGAGAGAGCCAGATTTACCTAGACCGATCTCATGTGTTGACTAGGATTGTGAGATGATTCAACATGAGTTGCACAAGGCACAACATCCGCGAGTGGGAGTTGTTCCATGTATGGGTGTATGTGCATTTGATCCCTATCTTGGGTTGGATGGTGAGAGATATTGATTTGGTATTTGGTGGAGCTATCTAGGTACCTGGATATATCCATGCCTAAGAGCATAATCCAACAGGGGCCATGGGTTACTATAGGAGACCGAGGGCTAGACTGTTGTTGGGATCTAAGTGGGATTCCCTAACACAACATGGGTTTGGTTAGTGGCCGTATTAGAAGTGTGATGGATCTGGTGATTGAGCACCCACACCCTTTCATATCTCCATCAAAACTAGTGACAAGATGATTGGTTAGGGAAGCGACTAAATTTCATGAATTTTCTTGGCATATTAATTATGTGTGGGGTCATAGGGTGATTAGCCTACTCTGGTAGGAGCTAGTAGGAGGTTTCATTGGCAGGACACTAGAAATGGAATTGCATGGAAACAATGCTCTCTTATTAGTATATTGGACACAGGAGATACTGAGGATAGGAAAATTAGTGTCAATTCAGTTAGCCTATGGGGAGGTAAACTGCCCAGGTTTGTCAAGGCAGATGAGGAGATATGGCTTACATTGTGGAGGGCTTACTAGCAGTGTGGTGAATGAATTGACACATATGGGATGCCATATGGTACAGGGTGGTATAACACATATGGGATGCCATATGGTATAGTGTGAATTAACACATATGGGATGCCATATGGTGCAATGTAGGAGTGCATATTTATGTACAACGAAGCATGATGATGCACTACAGGTTGTTGGAGTTTTGCCACTAGAGAGATCTTTTGAAGGGGATGTCAGACACACCATTGGGTTTGGAACACCCATATTTTGAGAGCAAGTTGATCACAGGTGTTATCACAAAATCTAACCCTAATAGGTTGTTGATCAAGTAGACTCTGAGTAACTTTTTCAAACCAATATTTTGGTTGAGGCTTAGCCTCCTCAACCTGAGAGGGCTCTCTCAATAGGTTTAAGATTTTTGATTAATGATTAGTTGGCTAACTCTAGGAACAAAAATGGACAAATGCATAACTGGTTGACTATTTGAATCAAAGATTAGCAAACATCTATTGGGCTATGGAGTCAAGATAGTCGTCAACAAAACAACATGATCAGAAAAACATGGAAATCAAGGCACTTGGAGTTTAGGTTTATAAGTAAAACAGTAACACAGTGAATCAACACAGTTTACAAGCATGTGAAGGAAGTTAGAGAATTTTCCAATGAATTCTAAGTATCACTAGCTCATACCACTACAAATAAGTAATTTAAAAAGGCCATAAGAACATCAAACACATAAACCCCTTGTGAATCTTGAGTAGTCAAACTGATCTATGTATTAAGATTGCAAAAACACAGTTTCTTACAATAACACAACTTTCTTTTGCTAATGAAATTACCAACCCTAAGGAATTCGATTCTTATGCTGTATATAGAGCTTTTTACAACCTTGGATTCTATGATCCATCCTTAGGAGAATTCAAATTCCTAACATTGACACCTATATATTCATAAAACAAACTTCTTAATTACAACTTGACAACTAACTGTCTTTAAAGAGTCTTAATACAAATAGGAGTAAAACTCCTAAAACATGCTTCAAAAACCTTATCTATGACTTAAATGCATTCTTTAGTCAGTTGCTAATCCATGTCTTCGAGCTTTATGATGTCTCCATTATTATTTCAAACCCTGCTGATTCATGCCCTAACTGTCCTGAAAACAAGGAGACAAAGTTCCTCCTTTTAAGCCCTTAATCCTTTATACTTATCTTCGAGTAGTTTTTCTGGTGTTATGATTATTTCATATATGTGGCATGTGTTAGTAATCCATTAAAACTTCATTTTTCCACCTGTGCAAAAAAAGGAACCTCAAACAGATGGAAAAGAGGATGAAACATGACTGTGCTACGAAAATAGTCCGTTTTCATAGCACAACTTTTATACCACTTATGGAATAGTACTTTGAACCATTCTTTTTGCATCACTACCATATGAAACTCCATCTATGATCCTCATATGTCTACCAACAACAACAAAACTTGGAATTTATCAGACCTTACCTTCAAAATACATCTATAAAGTGCTAAAAGGTCACCTTTAGTAGTTCTATGAAATTGCTATGTATTGCTCTGTTTCAACACGGTTTTCAAAACTCTGCAATTTGGGAATTTCCAAATTTTCATAAAGAATAATATGATCACCAAAATTCAAAACAACTTAACCTTATAAGATGTTCTTCTTTAGATATGACCTTCTTTTTAATACCAGAACTGTTTTAAGATACATCCTTTACTACCCTTTTTCATCACCCTGTTTCATTATTGTTGTAGCCTTTCTTCAGATTTTGTTAACTTTATTTCTAGGTCTTCAATCTATCTCTTCAATCTCCTATTAGTAGCTCTCAACTGAGCATTCATGCTCTTTACAAATCTGGCTTCTTTGATTACAGGAACAGTCCAAGTAAAGTATTGAGTTTCACTGCTGACTATTTCTTGTTTGGAAACTTTTTCAACTTCCAGAGGGCCTTTATCCTTTTGAAATCTGTCTTCTCAGCGGCATGCCTTCTCACTCTCATCCTTAGTCCAGAAATTTCATTATTAGCTGCTCTTAACCTTTCTTCCATTTCTTCATAACTAATTTTTTCTGTTTGAGTGGAAAAAACTCTGTTTTTGTCACTTTCAAGTATTGGTGATTAAAGGTCTATCAACTCTTCCTAGACAACGGAAACTTCTTCTATTTTCCCTAACTCAATATTGGACTCTTGTATCTTTTCAAATTGCCTACTTAAGAGCTTTCTGGGCTTGAACACAAATGTTGTAACATCATCCTCAAATTCCAGTTTCTTAGAGGATTTCATCTTTTTCGACTTTCCTTTATCAGATTCTATGACATCTGCCTGCACCAAAGGGGGTTCTGTAATATCAATGGCTTTTAAAATATCATTTAAATTACCCTTCAAGCTTGGACTTTCTCTCGAGATCAGTGATTTACCCTTCTCCTTTGCAATTTGACTTCTAGTCAATCTCCTTTGAACTGGTTTGTTAGCTGACTGTTCTTGTGTCATTTCTTTAACTTTAGCTATCTTTTCCTTTGTGGATTTAGGAGTCCCAGGAATAATCACTGATGTTTTGCTCACTTGCTTTTTCACCTGCTTTCTAGGTTTCAGCTTAACAAATCTTTTTGACCTGGACATTACAGACTTGCTGGTTTCTGCTGATGGAGTTTCTTTAACCTTAGGGCTAATGCTTGTATCTTGATTTTCCCCTCCAAAACCAGATAAAAACAAAAATTAAGACCATTCTCTGTTGATACTTTTAAGTTCATGTAAAACTATCAGTTTAATTAGACCATGATGAAAAGGGAAGTTTCATGTCCTTGAGATTTAATTTTCACTTTATCTACCATCTTAGCTATACTTCGATATAGGAAGGAAGGCAAATCTAAAGAAATCATACCAGTAAAATGCAACACAAGTTTAAAATGATATGAATAAACCTTATGATATCTGCCCTCACAGGTAAAGTAACGTGGAATGTTGAAGAGCAAGTTGGCATAGATGTCTTTGACGTAGTTCCTTGGAATTGCCTTGGTTAAGTCTGTTTTTGTAAACTCTGGCTTTAGGAACACTTTACATGGTTCCATGTCAAATCTAAAGTTTTTGAACCATATATCTTGCCCCCTAGGAATCTCACCAAAGCTATGATCTCTGGAGAAATTTGCAAGTTTAGGATTCCAACCTTTGTGCTTGAGCCAGTGAAATGTAGTGCACACTCCTTTGTCACCTAGGTGTGTCCTGCTTGCAATTTTTTTACAAAACTTCCAACATCCTGCTTTCTTGAAGGCTTCCACAACTGAGTTATCTCTAGCTAAGACCTTGGTGCTTTCAGGCTCTGTTCTTAAACAATGACCAGACTTGTGACTTTTCTTTTCTTTTGTCATCTTTGCCTCTGAATTGCTATAACAAACCAACCTCGCTTGAAATTCTGTTTATCAGCCTCACTTGCTTATGGTGTTCAGCGTCACTTGAATCATAGATGAGAGAAACTTTGGTAAGAAATTACCATAAGCTTACCATTAAAAAAAAATGATATGTTTGAGCATTTGCATGCAAACTGTAAAAAGAAACTATCCAGCCCTTTCGAATTTGAAATTTCCTGTCATGATGACCCCTAAAATCGAAATGATGAATTTTGGATGGCTACATGCTTAAGAACTGACTCCTAGCTGACAGCTAATAATGAAAATTTAACGGAATCTTAACGAATTGATGTTTTGACAAGATTGCCTACGAATCCGCGATTTCGTAGCGTACAGGGAAAATTGCTACAAAAAGAACAACGTTTTTGTAGTGCAAAATAGACATTTTACACTGGCTACAATACAAAAACGTGGTTTCAGGGCTAATTCCAAAAAAAAATCAAAATGGTTTAAGATATGAGTTTCGAAACAGAATGTGAGACTTTTGAGACATGGAGCAAGGTTGTTAAACTTTATTTGGATCTGAAAATGAGACCTTTGAGACTCTTAACCTATCACCTACCCATTAAAACATAGGCTAACTTGACATTTATCTAAGACCATGATTAGGAACAATGTAAACTCGTATTTTGGTGATAAAAATAGGGATGACCATGAGCTTCCATTTATCACTCTCTAGCATTGCACACACAAGGGACTTGGATATCATCTCTTGATGTTATCGTCACAAGAGATATGACCTAGGAGGTTCATCTGAAACAAATGGCTATGACATGGTGTATCAAGAGGGATGATTTCTAGCCATGACATATGGTAAGGGTATGATTTGGCAAGCAGGCTTGGGGATGGTCTGCTTTGACGCAAGGGTAGCATGTGCTCCACTCTTGATCCCACATTTAGGGTGATGCATGAAACCTTTTGGGTGAGACATTCTGAGATGTCTCAAGAGCATGCATATTGGTTGGTGGACTAATCTTACAGGCGGATGTTTAGACTCCAGATGGTTTTTGGAAACACCTACAAGAGGCAGGATAACAGATCTCACAGTGTGGTATGACAGGCATAGGGAAGTCTTGCAATCACCTAACTAATTTAGGATGTATGGAGTACATATATTGATTGCATGCAAGGACCTAAGACGAGGGAAAAGTTTAAGGATGAACATTTATCTAAAAGTTTAAAAACTTTGGCAAACCTTACTAGTCTCTAGTAGACAAATAATAAAATGTTTGATAATATTTTCTAAAAATATTTATATTTCTAATTATTTTATATCAATCTATATAAGATCTTGGTGATTTTTAAGGTAAAATAATTTTATAGTATAAAACTTAGGTGCATATTTTTTAGAAAATATGGAAATTGGTGAATATTTTTTTTGGAAAATTTATGGAAAATTTGTCCACCTGCGAATATTAGCCCCTAAAATTTTCCATGCCTGAGACGTGGTATGATTTGGTGCCAACAGTTGTCAGGATTATTCGACGGTTGATATGCCTATGGGATCTAGGGATTCAGTTGGATGATCGATCACTCTATTTTGTGATCAGTGGGATCAGGGCATAAAGTGACCCAATTCACTCTTGTTTTGACATATGGGGGAGCATCGAGTCTTTCGTCACATGGAAAGGTCAGTTTCTTTGTTACTACATCAATTCGAGATTGGCAGTATATGGGTAGATATTGATATCATGGGGATGCCATGGCAGGATGACCTTGGCCTTCACAAATTTTTTGTCATTGAGTTCCAGGAGCGCAGGATACAATTTGCACATGATGGGAAGCCTATCATAGTTAGAGTGGAACAACATCAACATGGTGGCACCATTAGGCGATTGGAATGGGATTCGAGCATCATAGGATTTCACGCTTCAACTACCTATTGGTTTAGATTGGGAAGACCCAGGTTTGACTTGTACTGCGCACCAACAAAACCCTCAATCACTGGACCTTTCGAAAATGACTTGGAAGCAAGTCACAGTCTCTCCTGAAGTGACTATGGGAGGTTGCAGAACTAGGTTTCTGCAGCCTGAGGGATGCTGCGATGTGGCACTTTTGTAGTTTCTTTATGCTTTAACACTTATAATTACTTTGCATTCATGAACTACTTCAAACTTATATATTCCTTCGCAAAATTACATTATGTTAGATGATCCAAAATAAAATATTGTCATAGGTTATAAAGTCGGAATAAAATAATTATTAATTTAAGATATTAAATTAATAATTATTAATCTAGAATATTTAATTATTTAATGGAGACATTTAGAATTAGTATATTGTTGTAACAAGATATGACTCTACAAATGTGTCGAATCTTAGGCTCTAATTTAGGAGAATTGTTAGCAATTTGTTTGAATAGATTTTATTGTAAGTGGACACTTGTTATTTAATAAGTGATCCATAATTAAAGGTAGTTAGGACATTTTAGCTTATAAATAGCTCATTGCAAGAGTGTTTTGTTGTTCGGGTGTAAACTCTTGCAAAATTCCAGATGTAATTTCTTTTCTTATTAATAAAATTACGTGTCTGAGGACACTTCTACCATCATTGTGGTATTAGAGCTCCAGTAATGTTGCAGGTGATGTGAGGAAGAGATTCCAGCTCTACAGGCACATGGAAAACTCCATTAATTTGGTTAGTGAATATTTGGTATCTAATTTTTTTTAATTAATTAATTAATTAATTAATTAATTAAATATTTGTTTATGTTTTTTTATTTTTTGTTTTTTGTTTTTTGTTTTTTGTTTTTTGTTTTTTGTTTTTTGTTTTTGTTTTTGTTTTTGTTTCTGCTTTTGTTTTTTGTTTTTTGTTTTTTGTTTTTTGTTTTTGTTTTTGTTTTTGTTTCTGCTTTTGTTTTTTGTTTTTTGTTTTTTGTTTTGTTTTTTTTTGTTTTTGTTTTTTTTTTTTTTCGTATTTTTGTTTTGTTTTGGAAAAGAAATTTAATTATATCATCGATTTTAGATTGAGTTGAAATCAATGGATTGCCTATTACTATAAAGTATCACTTTTCTTTTAGATTGGAGCCCCCATTTTTTGTAGCTGTGCTTCAATATCTAGCAGTTGAGGTTAATATTTTTTTCCTTGGAAAATACTTGATGTCGAAAATGTTTTTCCGGATCCAAAGAGGGTTTGCAGGGAGGAAACAAAAGTTGTTGTGAATGATTTCCTTCCTGCGTCTACTGCATGTGAGGTTATCCAACACTCAATGGATTTGTATGCTACATACATCGTTGAAAGTTTACGACGGTGAAAATTGCCACAATGAATGAAAAATGCAACTGCTTTTGTTGTGGAAAACAGAAATTCAAAGATGTGCAAATAATAGTGCTAAGTTCAAGTTAGGGATTCTTCATGTCAGTACTGGTAAAACAAAGCGATACAAAATTTTGAGAATTATTAATTGCCAGCAAGACTTGTCGATAGGTTTCTTCGAAAATGTTTTTGGCTTATGATGCCTGTAGCATATAATTTATTTTTGTATGGAAAAATTATTACATTTCCCCATGTTGGAAACTCTAAAACTGACTGCAGAGGAGGAGACCAACAGAATTCATGGGAAACTGCTTAGATGCATCTATTAAAGCAGAGAGTCTTGTTTGTAGTGCGATTTGGTTATCTGCGGTGATTTTTTGCAGTGTTTTGTTTTATCATTTCTCAAGCTCTTGTAGAAATGTCTTGCTTCGAAGGAAAATACTGCGATGAGCTAATTGCCAATGCAGGAATTCAAAGTCTACCAGCAAAGATGTTCCATCATCTTTCAGTGTGAATACTTTCTTTTTGGGCGAAACTCTCAAGTACCTTTACTTGCTTTTTGGTGATAGTGATATGCTCCTCTCTAGATAGTGCCAACGTGAAGCCAGCAGAAGAAGCTAGCAAAGCCAGCATGAAACCAATAGAAGAAGCCAGTGTGAAGCCAGCAGAAGAAGCCAGTAGAAGCCAACCTAAGCCAGCAAGAAGCCAGCTTGAGCTAGCTAGCAGCCAGAGTGGAGGACAGCCTGAAACAAAAAAAAAAAAAGCAGCCTCTTAAAGAGTTTTTTATTTGGAAGTTTAAAGTTGAATATAAGAAGTGAAGAAGTCTTTGCTGGAGAGAAGGATTTTTCTATTGTTTGTAATTTGTAATTTGGAGAGATAAGGTATATATTTTTATGTAATGTTTTATTATTATTGGAGTAATAAGGATTTTGTAATATTTGTGGGGTAATAAGGTCATTTGTAATTTTTGGAGTAATAAGGAGATTCTATTTGTTTTTATTTTTATTTTGGAGAGATAAGAATGACATTGTAACTCAAAGTAATTTTACTTTGAGGGGGGTTAACATTTTTGTTTACTAGGATTTGCAAGAACATCATTGTAGTAGTCAAATTTCGAAAGTTACCTTGTAAAAATTTGAGAAATTGACCAGAGCCAAGTGCAAAGCTCAGTCATTTTTATGCTATTTCAACGACTATACGAAGGTCAAGGCCAAGCCTTGATAGATCATTTTTTTTATTTTTGCATAGCTTTGTGCATGTTGTGTTTCCCATCTTGATATTTTTTCTAATCCTGATTCTTGGTGTGAAGCTTCAACACTACAATGTTAAAGTTGATTAATTTGTTTTACGATTCCGACAAACTTGAAGGCACAAAATCTTACAAAACATGGCAACGCCTCATTGAAAGAACTCCCATTTATAATGAACTGTGGCGTGATATATGTGATGGTGATATTAAGCTAAATAAACCCACCAATGTAGCTGCACTAGAAAAATGGGAAGTTAAGAATACCAAAGCATTAGCTCTCATTATATCTTCTGTTAATGATGAAATGTATGTCCACATAGCAAATGCTACAGATGCATGGTTTGCTTTGAAAAATTTTGGAGACTTCTTTGATACTCAGCCTGAATAAAAAAGAGTTGATCTACAATTAATATTGTTGCAACAAAAATTGACTGAAGGAGGTGATGTTCTTGAATACATCTCCAGAATTATGAATATTAAGCAGGAAATCATTAATGTTGGTTTTCAAGTAGTAGATGACAGTTTTATGGTCACAATTTTAATTGCTGGACTTCCTTCTTCGTACACCCTTTTTTTGGAAACTCTACAATTAACTGGAAACTTAGAGAAGCTAAAGTTTGATGAACTCTGCAAAATGTTGACCCAACATGATAAAACCTTTGGGAGGAAAAAGAAAGTTGGTGAAGATGTTTTTTTTGTAGGTTTTAACCCCATATAGAAATTACCTGCATACGAATTCTAAATCACAAAAAATAAACAATGCGAGAGCATAACACATAAAACACATATACACAGAGATTTTCCCCTGGATCCCAAAACCGGGACTACCAGCTTGATTTTTCATTATATTCCTTTCAATGTTACAATACATATTTATACATGCCGAAGCATCCAATACCATGGACCGAAAACCATCGCGTCCAAAACCATGGACCGAAAAACCATAGGTAGGTTCGCCCAACCTAATATAGGGTCCAAAAAAAAATTTCCCGGGGTGCTGCCCCAGACCCCATAGAGGGGGGCTACCCGCCCCCCTCAAACCCCCCGGACAGGGGGAGCTGCCGCCCCCCCTCTAACCCCCCGGTTCACTACGTAGGTTAGTTGTGGAAAGAATATAACACAACCCAACAATCTCCCACTTGTTGTTTTCTTTCCACAAGGGGCCACAAGAGAGCTTAGTCATTTTTCCAGCCTTGAAATGCCCATTGTTTCTCTACACCAAGAGAATTTCTCAGAGCTCATAGCTTTTGTCAATGCATATGCAGTATTCTTCAAACTGTCCACCTTTACCAGCAACACCTTTTTGTCTTCTATCATATCCTCACAAAGTGATACTGGACATCAATGTGCTTTGTCTTTGAATGATAAGCAGGGTTCTTTGCCAAGAAAATTGCACTTTGGCTGTCACAGTCTATTCTTATAGCTCCCTGTACTAACCCCATACTTGAATACAATCTCTGCAACCAAACTGCTTCCTTGCTTGCATGAATGGTTGCCATGTATTCTGCCTCTGTAGTTGATAGTGCCACTATAGATTGTTTCTTACTCATCCAACTGACTGCACCTCCAAATAGGTTAAACACATACCCACTTGTAGATCTTCTCTGATCCAGATCTCCAACCCAGTCTGCATCAACAAAGCCACGAATATCCAACACTCTGTCCAATTCTGGTCTTCCTTTGTAGCACAAACCATAATCACTAGTGCCACGCAAATACCTGAAAACCCGCTTCACTGTTGTCCAGTGCTCCTTCCCTGGTTTTGACATAAACCTGCTCAATACTCCCACTGCATGTGCAATGTCTGGTCTAGTACATACCATTGCATACATCAGGCTACCGACTGCACTCACATATGGAACACGGGACATGTCCTCTTCCTCTTCTTGTGTCTTGGGACACTGTTCAGCAAATAAAATCACACCTACAGGAATAGGAACCTTCACCAGTTTACTATCCTGCATATTAAACCTCTGCAGTATTGTCTCGACATACTTCCTTTGGTTTAACCAGAGCTTCCTCTTTGCCCGATCTCTTTTAATTTCCATGCCCAAAATATAGTTAGCAGCACCAAGATCTTTCATGTCGAATTTGGAGGACAATTGGGTCTTCAAATCCTGGATAATTTCTTTGTCATTTCCAACCAGCAACATATCATTCACATACAAGACCAGATAAATAACACGGTCACCAATTAATTTAAAATACACACAGTGATCTGCTTTGCTTCTGGTGAAGCCAAGTCCCCGTATAAATGTATCAAATTTCTGATACCACATCCCTGGTGACTGTTTTAACCCATACAAAGACTTCTTTAACTTGCATACCAGTTCTTTCTTACCCTTCACCGCAAAGCCTTCAGGTTGCTTCATGTAGATTTCCTCTTCCAAATCCCCGTGAAGAAATGTTGTCTTCACATCCATCTGTTCTACCTCAAAATCAAAAGCAGCAGCAACAGATAAAAGTAACCTAATAGAAGTTACCTTGGCAACAGGAGAAAAAATATCAACAAAATCAATTCCCGGCACCTGGGAATAACCTTTTGCTACCAACCGAGCTTTGTATTTCTCCACCTTCCCTTCTGCATTTTCTTCTTTTTGAACGCCCGTTTTCTGCCAATGGGTTTCCTTCCAGTCAGCAACTCCAAAAGATCCCAAGCCTCATTTTTGTGCAAATATGCCATTTCATCAACCATGGCCTATTTCCAGAGTTTTCCATCCTCTGAATCTATTGCTTCCTTCACAGTTCTGGGATCATCATCAGTAATAGACAAAGAAAAATTTGAACAGAAAGCAGAAGGAATATACCTTTTTGGCTGCCTTCTTTCTCGAACTGATCTTCTCACAGCTGGAGTTTGTGGCTCTTCATCTTCTGATTCCTCCTCTGCTGCAGAGTCTGATTCTTCCTCCTTTAGCTCAAACTCTATCTTCTCAGGTTCCTTTGGTTGGACTTCATGTTTAATAACATCTTTTACCTCTCTGAACACCACATCTCGGTTATACACAACCTTCCGCGTGACTGGGTTCCAAAGCTTATAACCTTTTAAACCATCCTTATACCCAATAAAGATTCACTTTTCAGATTTAATATCCAACTTGGTTTGTTTCTCCTTTGGAACATGTACATATGCATCACATCCAAATACCCTCAGATGTGAAAGAGAGGGTTTCTTACCAGTCCATACTTCTTGTGGAGTCTTATCCTCCAATGTTGATGAAGGTGACCTGTTGACCAAGTAACATGCATTATCCACCGCCTCTGCCCAGAATTCCTGTCCTAACCCGGCACCACTGAGCATGCTTCTTGCTCTTTCCATCAACGTCTTGTTCATTCTTTCTGCAACTCCATTTTGCTGAGGTGTATATGGAGTAGTCTTCTGTCATGCTATACAACACTTCTTACAGAATTCTTCAAATTCCTTGCTGCAAAACTCTCCACCATTATCTGTCCTCAACACCTTTATCTTCTTCTCTATCTGATTTTCCACCAGAGCCTTAAATTCTTTAAACCTGTCAAAGACTTCAGGTTTCTTCTTAAGGAAATATATCCATGTATTCCTTGAGAAGTCATCTATAAATGATACATAGTACACAGACTTACCCAGTGATGGAACCTTCATAGGTCCAAACACATCACTATGCACAAGCTCTAATATATGTTTCGCCCTCTTACCACTAGAGGGGAAACTCACCCAATTCTGCTTCCCATATACACAATTTTCACAGAAATCAAAATCCAGAGAGCTATTACTCATACCTTCTACCATACCTTTACCATGAAGTATTCGAAGGCCCTTCTCTCCAATATGTCCAAGCCTTTGATGCCACAACATGGTCTTCTCTCCATAGACCACTAGATTTTCAGCTCCACTTTCAGGAACTACAGAATTGTTGCACCCATCAACAACAATGCTACCTTGCAGCTTGTACAGAGTTCCAGTCCGAACTCCCCGCATCAATACTAGTGCTCCCCGAACCATCTTGCAGGTATCCTTCTCGAACACTATTTTTACACCTGCATCATCCAATTTTCTTACAGAAATCAGATTTCTGGCCAATGCAGGAATATGCAGAACACCCAGAAGTGTTCTAACCCTTCCACCTTGCAACTTCAACTTTAATTTTCCGTGACCAATGATTCTAGCCTTCCTATCGTCTCCTAAGAAGACATCACCACCATCGTATTTCTCATACTCACAGAACCACTCTCTATGGGGAGTGAAGTTAAAGGATGCACTTGAGTCAATCAACCATGCCTCATGATCTACATGTGTACTTGAAGAAGCCAAGTACACATCCCCACCTTCATCTGAGTTGGTTTCCGCCTCTGCAGAAGGAGTATCATCAGATCCCTTTCCTTTATCAGGAGCTTTAGATTTACAGTCCCTTTTGAAGTGCCCTTCCTTTCCGCATTTCCAGCACACTACCTTTACAGTTTTTCCTGGAGATTTAGATCTCCCACTTGATGACTTATTTTTGTTTCTATTCTGGGACCGTCCTCGTACAGACAAGGCATCACCATTCTGGCTCTCCATATTTTTTTGTCTCATCTCCTCCGTCAGCAAGGCTGAGACTATTTCATCAAACTGCAAAGCAGTTGCATTGCTACCTATTGCAATAACCAGACTATCCCACGAATATGGTAGAGACCACAAAAAACTGATGCACTTATCTTCATCTGAAATTTTAATATCAACAGACGCTAACTGACTTACCACAGTATTAAATGCGTTCAGATGCTCTATCACTGAGTCTCCATCTTTCATCGTCAGGTTATACAGCTTTTTCCGCAGGAACAGTTTATTCACCAGAGACTTAGATTGGTACAAAGTCCCTAACTTGTACCACAAAGCCTTCACCGTAGCTTCCCCTAATACATTCAACAATACTGAATCTGAGACACACAATCGTATTGTGCTCTTTTCCTTCGGATCCAACTTCTTCCATTCTTCATCGGTCACTCCCGTTGGTTTAGTACCTAGATCTACCGCGATCCACTGATCTTTATCCACCAACAGATCCTCCATCTTGAGTTTCCACAACTCAAAACTCTAACCATTGAACTTCTCGATCTCTATATTTCCACTGCTCGTCATGTTCTTTCACCACCAGAATCGATCTCGCAGATCTCCCACTAAACAGGGTCTACTATAGGCCCGAGCGAAACCCCTCAGCAACAAAGGTGTCCCCTTGAAGCCAAAACAGCTCTGATACCAAATGTAAGTTTTAACCCCGTACAGAAATTACCTGCATACGAATTCTAAATCACAGAAAAATAAACAATGCAAGAGCATAACACATAAAACACATATACACAGAGATTTTCCCCTGGATCCCAAAACCGGGACTACCAGCTTGATTTTTCATCATATTCCTTTCAATGTTACAATACATATTTATACATGCCGAAGCATCCAATACCATGGACCGAAAACCATCGCGTCCAAAACCATGGACCGAAAAACCATAGGTAGGTTCGCCCAACCTAATATAGGGTCCAAAAAAAAATTTAGAGGGGGGCTACCCACCCCCCTCAAACCCCCCGGACAAGGGGATCTGCCGCCCCTCTGTGACCCCCCCACTATGCAATCGGTGCAACAAAGGGGGGCTCCGCCCCCCCTCTAACTCCCCGGTTCACTACGTAGGTTAGTCGTGGAAAGAATATAACACAACCCAACATTTTCACAGAGGCGAGCACTAGTAAATCATCAACTGACAGTTCTAGAAGCAGAGGTAGAGGGAATTTCAATCAGAATCAAGCAACACTTAATGTACAAAATCGAGGACGAAGCCAAAGCAGAGGAAACAAATTTAATAGTGGCAACAGTTCAGGCAAGAGTAATTTTCAAGGTAGAGGAAACAATCAAGGAAGAGGAAATAATAATCAAGGTAGAGGACAACCTCAAAACAGAAGTCAAAGCAGAGTCAGAGGAGAGTCCCCAGGAAGAGGAAGAGACTTAATTCAAATTGTGTGTCGAAGATGTAACAAAGTTGGACATTATGTTGAAGATTGTTGAACATCTCTTAATAAAATTCCCAAGTTTCATCAGCACTCAGCACAATTTGCAAATGATTAAGATGATGATCACTCAGAATATGAATTTAATTCTTCGTCGGCATTACAATTTTCCTCCAACCTTATAAGTGATTATGAAGATGCTTGGATCTTGGTTTTAGGAGCAACTCAGCACATGACTTGTCGACGAGACTTCTTTTGGAATTTTCATGATTGCCATCTTAATTCCATATTTCTTGCAGATGATACAAAAACATACTCCTTATGGAAAAGGTACAGTTAAATTTTTTTTCCCTGGCATTGGAGAAAAAATGATTTCAAATGTATGATATGTACCCACCTTGAAGAAATTTTTTAATCTTTAGTCACGATTCGAAAAGAAGGACATCAGGTAATTATGGAAGATGGCCTAGTTAAGATTAATTTAGTCAAACAGATGTTGCAAACAGTGATGACAGGTTATGAAGATGGAAAATTGTTAAGGATGAAAGGGACATTTATTCCAAGGCGTTCTGACTTTGTAGGGGTAGTGACTACAGGAATTTCACCTATAAGATTATGGCTTGTAAGATATAGACATTTAAATTTTGATAGTCTTTCTCAATTTCAGAAACAAGGGATGGTTAAGGGACTTCCAACTTTCAAAAAAGAAAATGCAAAATGTGAAGCTTGCATTTATGGAAAACAAAGTTGAGAAAGTTTTCCAATAAGTTCATGGCATGCAAACATGTTGCTACAACTAGTTCACAGTGATGTTTGTGGACCTCTACAAACTTCATTTAGTGGTTGTAAATATTTATTACTATTCATTGATGATTTCAGTAGAATTACTTGGGTTTATTTCTTGAAGCATAAGTCAAAAGCATTTGAAAAGTTTAAAATTTTTCACCAACTTGTTGAAAATGAAGTCAAAGAAAAGATAGGCACTTTCAGGACAGATAATGGGGGAGAATTCACTTCAAAAGAATTCAAAACTTATTGCAGTGATAATGGCATAAGAATACATCTTACAAATGTTTACACTCCACAAAAAAATGGAGTAGTAGAAAGAATGAATCGAACCTTGTTAGGAATGGTGAGATTTATGTTAACTTTCAAAAGGTTAAGTCCAACATATTGGGAAAAAGCAATTCATACAGTTGTCTACTTAAGAAATAGATCTTCAACCGCTTCTTTAGAAGGAATCACACCTTATGAAGCTTTGTTTGGTTTCAAACCTCGAGTTAAACATCTTAGAGTTTTTGGATCAATATGTTATGCCTTAGTTCCAAAAGAAAAAAGAACTAAGCTTGACTCAAGAAGTTTGAAATGCACAATGATTGGATATTCTGATGAGAAGAAAGGGTACCGTCTTTTGACCAATGGAAAATTTAATGTGAGCAGGGATGTAATTTTTGATGAAACATAGAGTAAGAGTGCTGAAGAAATCGAAAGTCTTCTTCTAAAGTTAGAAACTAAAGGCAGTCAAAAAAAAGGAAATACACAAAGTCAACCAAATTCACCAAATTGGTTTGAACTTGATTTTCCTTCATCTAAATATGATTCATCCAGTCCATCTAGTTCAATAACACCATTTGGATCTTCTAGTAGTTCATCCACATCTCCAAGCAGCAACAGTTCTTCTGACAGTGATTCTCCAGAATATTCACCTGATCGACGAACATCAGTTTACATTAATCCTCTTTACAATGATGGTGACTTTTCAGAATCTCAAACAAGTGAGCATCAACTACCAAAATGGGCAATTCAACTTTTGAAAGACGTAAAGCCTGATGAGCAGAATAAAACAGGAACAAGAAAGTCACACAAAGTGAAGGAAATTTTTCCTTGATAGAAAATGATTTTACTGAACCTTCTACATACAAAGAAGCAGTAAAACATAAAGAATGACAACAGGCTATGATTGAAGAATATTGAGCAGTAATTGATAACAACACTTGGAAACTTGTTGAGTGTCCTCAAAATGTTAAACCCATAGGATGCCAATGGGTTTACAGAATTAAGTACAACCAAAAGGGAGAACTTGAAAAGTATAAAGCAAGATTTGTGGCTAAAAATTTTACGCAGCAGGAAGGCATTGATTATGAGGACACTTTTTCTCCTACAGCTAAATGGAACACCATCTGATTAACACTTGCATTGGCCGCTCAGAAAGGATGGAAAGTTCATCAAATGGATGTCAAAATTTCTTTTCTCAACGAGGATTTACAGGAAGAAGTGTATATTACTCAACCACCAGGTTTTGAAATTGAAAGGCAAGAACATAAAGTCTGCAAATTGATCAAGGCTTTATATGGGTTAAAACATGGGTTAAAACAAGCTCCTCGAGCTTGGTATGCAAAAATGGATGAATACCTTAGTAAAGTTGGTTTTCAACGAAGTGAATCTGATGATACTTTGTATGTGCGAAAACATGGTAAATATCTGGTGATTCTTGTTATGTATGTAGATGATTTGATCATTACTGGAAACAATGATGATCATATTGAACAGGTGAAAAAAGAGTTACATGCAGGTTTTAAGATGACAGATTTGGGATTACTTCACTACTATCTTGGAGTTGAAGTCTTCCAATGTCCACATCATATTTTCATTTATCAGAGTAAATATGTAGCAAAGGTTCTTCAGCGATTTGGAATCCAGGAGGGCAACACTGTTCTTACCCCTATGGAGAAAAACTTGAAACTTTCAAAACTTGAAGGGGGGAAAGGTGGACAGCATTACTTACAGATAGTTGATTGGAAGCTTGATTTATTTGACAAACACTCACCCTGATCTGTCTTATGTAGTCAGTATTCTTTCACGTTTTATGCAGGAACCACGAGAGAACCACTGGAATGCATCTAAAAGAGTTCTTCGATATATCCAAGGAACAAAAGATTTTGGTATTCTTTACACAAAGACTAAAAACTTTGTACTTGGTGGATTTTCAGATGCCGACTTTGCGGGAAGTATTGATGATCAAGCATCAACATCAGGTTATTTAATGAACATGGGGTCAGCAATAGTGTCTTGGAGTTGTAAGAAACAAGCTACAGTGGCCACTTCTTCAACAAAAGTAGAGTATATTTCAGCATGGGAAGTAGCATGTGAAATTGTTTTGTTGCACAAAATTTTGTAGGACTTGGGCATTTCTCAGGCAGAAGCTACATCATTATTCATTAACAGCCAGTGAGCCATCAAACTTGGGAAGAACCCAGTTTCTCATTCAAAGACAAAGCATGTGGACACCAAGTATTATCATATCATATCTCTCATTGCCAAAGATGTCCTCAAGCCAGTTTATTGTCCTTAAGAAGATCATTTCTCCGACATTTTGACGGAACCTCTTGGCAGAATAAAATTTATTAAGTTCAGGGATGAACTTCGTATCTGTTGTAATGTATCTTTGGATCATAGGGGGGAATGTTAGATGATCCAAAATAAAATATTATCATAGGTTTTAAAGTTGGAATAAATTAATAATTATTAATCTAGAATATTTAATTATTTAATGGAGACATTTAGAATTAGTATATTGTTGTAACAAGATATGACTCTAAAAATGTGTCGTATCATAGGCTCTAATTTAGGAGAATTGTTAGCAGGTTGTTTGAATATCTTTTATTGTAAGTGGACACTTGTTATTTAATAAGTGATCCATAATTAGAGGTAGTTAGGACATTTGACTTTATAAATAGATCATTGCAAGAGTGTTTTGTTGTTCGGGTGTAAACTCTTGCAAAATTCCAGATGTAATTTCTTTTCTTATTAATAAAATTACGTGTCTGAGGACACTTCTACCATTACATTCATCACTTAAACATAACATAAACATCCATAAAGATTCACAGTACTGAAATAAAGTGCAGTTAATAAGAAAAACACATGAAGACATAGATTTTTACCGTGGTGCATCCCAATGTGGGACTACCTCCATAAGAATTTTTGCTTATTATATAGAATTTGTACAACAAACAATTCTTGACCTATGCACTTAGCTATAGGTCATTTGTGCACTCAATTGCAGACTTAGGCCTCTGCGCATTCATCTGCAAAGCCTTTCCTTCGCCACAAAACCCAATCACAAATATTCAACCATTCAATACATGATATGATCCTAAGATGATCTTCTTCTTTATTATTGATCCCTATATATAATATTACATTGAGGGATTACATCGCTACATTACCATGGATTTGATACCATGGTTTCCAAAATACAAGGGACTATTGTCTAAAACCATCAAATTTTACAATATTTTATGCTTTTTACAAAAAGGGAGGGCTTGCCATGAAGCCCCTATGTTGAGCGGGGACTTTCCTGCATGGTCTTTGTTGTGATCCACTGCTCTATTGCGTGGTCCACTTCATGCTTCGTGGCATATTTTCTACTGCACGCTCTAGAAAACTCATATTTCTTTCCCAAAATCTACCTAAAATCTATCCAAGTTGGGTTGCGCCCAATAGGCCCCCAACACTCAAATGTGACTCGTCTCAAGTAAGTTAGCTGCTGTGCCTTTGATATTTTCTACAATGCCATTGTAGGCCTTGTTGAACCGTTGGAGTACGTCTATGATCTGCTTATCATCGCTGCATGCTTCCTCCAACAATGGTTCTGTTACATGGCCTATAGTCTTTTGTAGAAATGTTGCCTCCTTTTGTCAAAGCTCCTGAAGCTTCTCATCTACTGTCTGCAAGAGCTGAAGGGCCTCATCCTACCAAGGCTAAGTTCTTTCTATCAATGTCTACTCTTCCCTCTTCAGCTCTTCGATCCTCTTCAGTAGCACCTTCGATTCATTAATCTTTGCGAGCTTCAATGATATAGGTAATGTCTTCGTAGTTGCTCACCTCTCCTCTAACTGTTGCTTCCTCTGTTGCATTTCCTCGTGGAGTTTTTGAATATTTAGATCTTCTTGTAGCGAAGTCCAAATTTGTAATTTTTCGTCCAGTAGTTTGTTGCAGTTCACCAATGTTGTGGAGATGCTAACCATGACTAACTTTAATTCAACCTCCCTCTGACAACTTACTTCTGGTGGCATAGTTGGCTGCAACTTTAACTACAGTTCGTTGATATTTACCTCATACTCAAACTGCACATCTATAATTTTCTTCTTAGATTCCTTGACTGCAAGTCCGACCTTCACGACCTTATCTTCTACTGGTTCCTCTTCGAGGACCTCCATGTCAGGAATTCCCTTACTTGTTGTTTCTACTGCGTTCTTCAGTTGCTGATATTATTTTTCTATCTAGTCTCTCTCTTGTATTGTCTGGTCAAGATTTTGTGATAGTGTAGCCTACTCCTTTTCCACCTGTATGTTGATCTATGATGTGTGCTCTTCCCTTAGCTTTAATTCCTCTATAATCTCCTCATGTAGCTTATGTAACCTTTGTAGTGGCACTACTATGATGTTCATGTTTATATGTGTCCACTCCTTGGCCTCCTACTAAATTTTTGCTGATTCAAACTGTAGAGCCCTTGCAGGTATCTATATCAGTCTCGCTGCACGGGTAGGCACGATTGGTCTTCCTTCTGTAATACTTTCCTATATTTGTTAAAGTTGTCTAATTGATAATTCCAAAAGCTTCAGCTCTACAATCCTCTCTTACAGAGCTATGATAATCTCATTGTAGTGATTTTCCACCCTATTCCAAGATTCCACTGTGATCTCTTGAACCTTATCTCCAATTTGGTCTAAGCCTCCCTCAGTGAGAACCATTGGTGTGGTCTCTTTTTATTTATCTACCTTGTGCTTATTTCTGGCCTTGATGGAAGCTTCGTCTTGGATCTTCCTTTTCTCTGTGGCAGATTTCTCTGTTTATGCCTTCTCTGTCTACTTTGTCGTATCCTTGCCTCCTTTAAGAGCTTCCTCATGATGTTCTTCATCATGGTGTTCTTCTTCATGATTTTATTCTTCCTCTCCCTCTTCCTTTGCTTCCTTCTCCTTGTCTTTTTCACTGCCTTCACCATGGTGTGAAGTGTCTAGCTCTTCTTCTTTTGTTACACTATCTCCTACCTCCTCCAGTGGAGTCATCCAATTTTCGGACCATGTATGTACTACTTCTACCAGATCATCCTCTTTGACTATATATGGCAATGAATGCCATTCCTTCTTCGCGTCTCTGTGTTCTTGTATGTACAATCTATTAAATTCTGCCTTGAACCTTGCCACAAGGTTGTACTGTTTGTGCAAACTCAATGAAAGGCGTGGATGTTGGTTTACCAACATGTGTAGATCCATCTGATATAATATAAAAAATATATTTTTTCTCCTGCGCTCGCGATGGTTGAGTGGTATGCCATAACGAAGCATACCTTGCAGCCTCACATACATCTTCTAATGGAGGAAACTACGTATCCTCTAGCTCCTTCCATGCCAACATAGAAATGATCAAGATTAGCCATGCATAATGGAAAAATGTACCTTTCTCCTCGACCTCGTGGTAGTCATCCAGGATTCCCTGCATAAATACTCAGCCTAGTTATACTGGACTCCATTTGAGAACTGCATGGCTAAAGACACCATCGACGAAGGAACTTCATTTGTGTGGAACTTCCTCATAATTTTTTTGGACAAAATATGTGCGGTGAAGCAGACTGGTTAATAGCTAATCTAGTTTATGTCATAGCCCTTACTGCCTTTGACTAACCCATATTTCTTCTTCATATTCTCTTCCACAATGCAGTCTGATTCTTTCCCACGAACTCCTTCGCGAGGTTCCTCCCTTGGTAAGGTAATCTAGTGATCCTCCAGATCAACATTTGGTCTATGGGGATCCCCATCCACAGGTGTCCATCATGTATTAACACCAAAAAATATCGTATGCATGCTGTGTTTGCTAAGCTTCTACCGAAGTGCGACACATTAAACATGTTGAGCAATCTTGATTGTGCCAACCTATTTTCCCATCATTGTGGCTCCAATCTCATCACTCTACTGTCTGGCAATGAACCTATTGCAAGTACTGGTTTGGTGTGAACTGTGGGTACTTCATCCGGTCATTAAAATCATTTTCTATGAATTTCAGTTGTAGGATTTTTCCTAAAATCTCTCCTTCAAACAACACATCCTCTGGCAATAGATGTGTGAATGTCCCATACTTTGCGTCCTTGAAATCCTTTACTAGTTTGGTGCTTGGCTTCATTGGAAGGATGGATGATTGTAGAGGTGAGATGAATAATGCGCCACCTTCCTCTGTCTGTATTTGCTCCACTTGTTCTTCAATGTTGACCTGTTGAGATTTCTTCTGAGGCTTCACAGGTTTGGCAGGCTTCTTGTCCTGTTGATTCTTGGTTCTTACTTCCTTGGGTTGCTTCTGCCTTGGTGATGTCCACGACTTCTGTGGCAGTGACGGTGCTATTGTTGGTGTATCTACTACGGGTGTTTCAACTGCTGGTGTGGACTCCATAACTCCAATATTCCCTTCTCACAAAAAATACGCACAAACTCATCCCAAGATCACTCGAGCTCTTGATTCAACAAAGTTCTTAATATGAGAAGGGGTCGACTATTTATAACAATTTCGGCTTTTGAACCTCATCATTAGATTTTATTTTGTCATGATTTTGTTCAGATTGTGTCATTAAATGCGTATCTATCATTGAATTATGCCAACTGTCTTCTTAAATGTAGCTTTACACCTGTATTTTCCTTTTAACGGTCATATTTCTACTTTTCCAGCAAATTTCGAATGTCCCCGACTATAACACACCACTGTCTTATGTCGCAACTTCATGCTAACTTCAACATATTCTTGACTGTAGTGAAGTACTTTCTTCGTCGAAGCTCTTTCTGCAGCGTAGTTTATAGTCCAGTGTCCACTTTCAACTGCATGTGACACTAAGACTTTCCTTCTTTCTTCTTTAGGCAAAGTTGTAGGGGCAGGGTTGTCTCTGTACAACTTCAACTTACTACCATTTACTTTTCCCTGAATCAATTCTCCATTTAACTTCACTAACTGCGCTGCGCCTCCATCAGTAATATATTTAATAACATATGGGCCTAACCAATGTGTTTTGAATTTCCCTGGGAATTTCACAAACTTAGTGTTGTAGAGGAGAATAAGGTCTCCTATCTAGAACTTATTTTTCTTAATGTTCTTTTCATGCCAAGCCTTTTCTCTTGCTTTCTGTACTTATTGATGAAATCCTTCTATAAACCTATCTTCTTCCAGAGCAAGTAACTGCAACATCCTTTCTTCCATTATGTCAGGGTCTGCCATATTTGTAAAAGATATAATTATTAGGCTAGGGACAATGTATTCCATGGGCATCACAACTTCTTTCCCATAAACCAACCTAAAGGGTGTCTGACCTATCAAATTTTTGCATGTAGTCCTATAAGCCCATAATACTGCTGGAATCCTAAGATCCCAGTCATCCCTATTTACATTACATACCTTGGTCAGTGCATTCTCCAAAATTTTATTGAATGCTTCCATAGTTCCATTTTCCTGAGGATGATAAGGAGTGCTCTTTTGGTGGTAAACTTGAAATTCCTCAGTTAATTCTTCAATGATATTATTCAAGAAATGTGATCCTTGATCACTCATCAATATCTTTGGACACCCAAATTTGGACAATATGTATTCAAAGATGAACCTCGCAGCAATTTCTGCATGGCAATATTTCACTGGTTGTGCTTTGACCCATCTTGTAAAATATGCAGTTGCAATGATTATATACCTTGCACCAGTCCTTTTCCCTGGTGGATTGATAGGTCCAACAAAGTCAATATACCATTTATCAAAAGCCTGCAATGTTACTTGTGGAATTAGTGGAATTTCATCTCTTCTTGAAGGTATTCATGTTCTTTGGCAGACATTACAAGCTCGACAATACTTCTTTGCATCTTTGTGTAGTGTAGGTCACCATAATCTTGCTCTTAAAATTTTCTGCACAGTGGCTTTTACTGCATAATGTCCACTAGTTTCCCCACTATGAGCTTTCGTTAAAATTATTTTTCTTTCGTGCTCAGGAGCATACCTATGCAGTATTTCATTTGGTCCCATCTTATACAAATGTCTTGCTATTAGTGAAAAATATGCAACCTTAACCACTAATTCTTTCTTCTGTTGTGTAGTGTATTCTGAAGGGGCCATTCCTGTGGTTAAGAATTGGATAATACCAATGAAGTGATCATCTGCAATCTTGATTGAAAACAACTACACATTAGGAAGATTATCCTCTATATTCATTGGTTCTTCTCTTGTTTCCAACCTTGACAAATGATCAGGTCGAACATTTAGTCTTCCTGTATTAACAATGACTTCAAAGTCATACTCCTGAAACAATAATAGCCATCTACAAATCTTTCCTCCTAAAATAGACTTATTGACCAAATAATTTAGTGTGGAGTGATCTGTGAATATCTTGAAATGTGATCCCAACAAATAATGTCTAACTTTTGTAAAACATATACCATAGTCAGTCCTTCCCTTTCTGTATTTTTATAGTTCTTCTTTTCTTTAAACAGTTTCCTACTTGCAAAAGCGATTTCTCCTGCACTAGGTTGTGCCAATACCATTCCTAAAGTTATGCATGAAGCATCCACATGAACATGAAATTCCTTATTCCAATCTGGGAATACCAGTATAGGAGAAGTTACCATCTTTTCATTTAGTGTGTTGAGGCTCTTTTGACATTCTTCATTCCATAAGAATGTTACATATTTCTTCAGCAATTTTTCCATAGTCGTAGTGATTTATGCATATCCTTTGAAAAATTTTCTGTAGTATCCTGTATGTCCTAATGTGGTGTGAAGTTGTCTTACTGTCTTTAATGGGGTTAAATTCAAAATAATAGAAATCTTCGCAGGATACACAATCAATTCTTGCTTGAAAACAATATATCCTAGTAATATACCAAAAGGTACACATAATATGCACTTCTTGATATTAAAATAAATATGATACTTCCTACATGTGTCGACCATCAGTCTTAAGCTCACAACACATTTCTTCAATAACCCAAATACTGTCCAATCATCGAAGTATACTTCCAAAAACTTGTGAATATATTCTTTGAAAGCTGCAATCACCACTCTTGAAAATATGCCAGGGGCATTCTTTAGTCCAAAAGGCATCACTGTATATTGATATGAACCCCATTCTGTAGTGAAGGTGGTCTTGTGTCGATCTTCTAGTGCAATTCTAATATGATGGTATCCCGAAAATCCATCTTTAAATGAATAGGCTTCCTGACCTCCCACACTGTCCAATACTTCATCAGTAAAAGGAGTTAGGAATGGGTCATGTAGACATGCATCATTTAACTTCTTTAAATCAACACAATTCTTGATTTCTCCTTTTGTTTTCTTTTCTTATACCACCATAGGACTTACCCACTCTGATTCTTCCACAGGTTCAATGATTCTAGATGCTATCATTTTATCAAGTTCTTTCTTCACTTTGTCTTTGTACTTTGGATTCATTCTATAGGGCCTTTGCCTATCTAGCTTCACATCAGGCTTTAGAGGAATCTTCATAACTCCTAAATCTCCTTCTACGCCCTTCATATCTTAAACCTTAGTGGGAAATAACTCATGGTATTCATGCAAAATATCTATCACTTTTCTGACTGTTTCTTCATCCCAATAATATCCTATGGTTGCAAAATTCGGCTTGTCTTCTGATCCTATATTCACCTTCTTTATATTTAATGGCTTTGTCATATCAGGTATTTCTATCTTAGGTCCATTCACTTCGTGGTAGCCTTCATATTACACTATGTCAATATTGTCAGGGTATTCATCTTCTTCTGCAGTGATGTTGTAGCGTTCTAGTACATTCTGTAACTTCACAGCCCAATCAGGCTTCCAAGTGAGTGTCATTCTCAAAAATATTCTTTTTAACTATCTGAAGGGATGAATCTATACATGGACAATCATCTTCAAATCTAAATGTCAATATAAACCCATCAACCATCTGTGCCCAGCTCGTAGTACCATGTCGAAGTTCTGTTTCCATGTACCAGTTTTGAGGAATTGTCTCTAATGTATGGATGGACCCATGCACCCATTCTTCTCATGGAATATCCTTCCATGTTTTCATACAGAGCTAGATTTTATATCTAGGGTTAGTTTGACCATCATACTTATCTACCAACTCTATTTCTGCCTGAACAAACCTTATCCATATCAAACTTCGACATTCTTGCCAAGTTCCCATATTCTTATTATGTGTACCCCACCATCTAACAGGAGTAGCTCTTAGGGCTATATCCAAAGCTAACAATCTTTGACACTCTGGTACATGTTCTTCATATTCTTCAAGAAAAGTATTTATATCACCCAACACATCATAAAAAGGTAAGTCACATACCTCAGTTGTCATACATCAAACTACTTTAATAAGTCTTTCACATCGCCTTGTAGACACTTCATGTAACCTGTTTTGCCAATTTTCCAATTCTTCTTTTGAATCTGAAGCACATGAACTATCATGCTCCCAACTCAACTTGCCTTCAGTAGGGTTAACACAGTCTTGTTCTTTTGTTATCATCTGATAGATGTTATCTATATCAACTGTGTTGTACTCCTCTTTAACTGGTTCAGTATACCTTGCTCCTTCTGATGGATCCAAGGGAACGATCACTCTCATATTTTTGCTTTCAAATATCCATTGCCTCTTCTTTAAGTTGATTATAACCATGTTGGCAAATGCCAAATCTAGTACAAGTAATGCAAAGTAGGGTTTACTGTCATCCACAATTTCTATCACTTCAAAATCATTAGTAGTGTGCACCCCTTCAATGTCCACTATAATGCCTAATAATATTCTTAGAGGAACAATATTTTGTTGATTCACCATTCTTAGTTGAATAAGTGACCATTTCAACTTCGGTTTACGCATTAAATCCCATGTTTTATTTGTCAGGACATTAGCTTCATATCCTAGATCTAAATTAACTCGGTTCATGTCATATTCTCTTATTTGTGCACTAAGCCTCATTTCCTTTCCATTTCTCTTATGTCTATGTAAGTTATTAACTTCGCGCATCTCACTCCGTGGTACTTCTTTAGATGCACAAGAATTTATCAATTCCTAAATCCTTCTATAAATATTTGATCTCACAAAAATTTCATACAAGTTTTAAGAAAAGATTTTAAAGTATCTACCTTATGTGTTGCATCATGTTCTTGTATTGTCATAGCTTGGCTTTGTGTTGAGGATGATACATCATAGTTATTCTTCTGATTTTACTACGCGCTAGATGTCGAAGCTCCTATATCCATAAAGATTCACTTCACTTCCATAAAGACTTCTTTTTCCTTTTGAATATCAACCACAAGGCCTTTTTTAGTAGTCTTTCTAACCCATGTAGCTTCAACTTTCTTTTTTTCCATCTGTTTTATCATTTCCATTTGCAGCTCCACTGCTTGTTACAATATTAATGCGAGGTTCATCGGTCCTTAATTCTGTAGTCATCATTTGAATGTTCTGTGTCGACTATTGATTTTTCTTTTCTTGCATTTTTTCCATAAGTACCAGACACTCCTCAATTACATGATCAAATTATTTGCAATACTTACATGTCGTAGTAGGATTCTGACAATCTCTTGCAAAGTGACCTACCTGGCCATAGTTGTAACAAATAATCTGTCCACGACCTTGACCAGCTCCACCACCTCGACCAGTACCTCGACCTTTGGCTTGATAACCACCTTGTCCACTATAATATCCATGTTCTTCATCTTTCATTCTATAGGCATCAGTACTTCACTCCATCATTAATTCATAAGCTCGACAATTGTTCTCATCATGCCCTACTAATTTGCAGAATTTGCAATATAAGTTTCTTGGAGTCTAGACATACTTCTACAATAGGTAGCAATCTTCTGCACAATGTTCACCTCTAGTTTTACATATCTCGCACCATAAGCTAGATCTAAGATTCAAAGGATTAGGTGCTCCACTAGCCATGTAATTTCTGAAGTGAAGACATTGTTCCTTAGAGTGACCTTCTATTTTGCACTTTTTACACCATACTTCTTCACGAACTTCCTTACTTTTCTTAATATCTTGAATCTGCAAAATCAAATTTGCCAGCTGACTTTGGATCTGCTTCATCCCTGCATTGGTATCCCCTATAGGTGAAGCTTCTAATTTCATCGCAAGTTTTAAAGCTTCGGCTTTAGTTTCTATCTTCTATTATGCCAAAGGCAATCTTATATGTGGGAGTAGTGTAGCTATAAACCATTCTTTATGTTGTTGCGGAGCTATTTCAAAGCTCACTTGATCCAATAATATCTTGAATCTTTTGTCAAATTCCCACACAGACTCAGTAGGCTTTTATTTATTTATTTTAGCTTTGTGATGCACTGCAACTCAGACTTTGGCTTCTTGAATTATTTTACCAGTGTTTTTTTGATGTCTGCAAATGATCTGACTTGATTTCTCAAATAATTCATGTACCATGTCAGCACTCTATCTCAGAATGTTGTGATAAGCTGTGATTTCTTTATAGCTCTGTCATGGACCTGCTTCGTTGTCCATACTGCTTCGCATAAAAACAAGAACTGCTCTTGATCCTCTGATCCAGTCCCTTTAAAGATAGGTAGCTTAATATCATTAATTATAGTTCTTCTTGGAGGAGGAGGGGGATTTGTAAGGGGAGGGAGAAGGGGGGTGTAGGAGGGGTAGGGAAAGAAGGAAAACCAAAAGCACCCTAATTACTATTTGATTTTGGCTTCGTTGAACTTTTAGGCTAGAAGGGTGAATACTGTGGAGTTCCTTCAGGGTTCTCAAGGCTATTTTCTTCACTTTTAGACTTTCTTAACAGAGGGCTATAGTGATTTTCTATAAAAGTCTTCAGATTTTGGCCACAAGATCTATTCCTAGTGTCTATTCTATATCTTTTTCCACTTCGCAGTGTTCTAGTTTCTTCTTTGTATCTTCTCCTAAACATAAGTAACTAATAACCTGACTGCATTTGTAAAATTCCCTTTTCACACGAAAGCATCTTAATCCAAATTTTTAGAGATTTAAAGAACTTACCTTGCGGTCCTTTGAAAAAATTTTGTTCTACTTCACTAATCAAATCTACGCGAACTTAGTAATGAATCCTCCCAAAATGTTGTCAATCCAAAAGTCAACAAATCTTGAGATCCTATTGTTAGTGTTCTTGAGTCACTGTATTAGTTTAGGATTCCACTCCTTAAGTTCGTCTCCTTCAAAACAATCTTTTCTCTTAGTCAACCTTTATATCCACTTGTATAGCTCCACATGGAATGATTCGAAGAAGATTTCATATTCGAGATTCAAAGGATTAGGTGCTCCACTAGCCATGTAATTTCTGAAGAGAGGACATTGTTCCTTAGAGTGACCTTCTGTTTTGTACTTTTTACGCAATACCTCTTTACGAACTTCCTTACTTTTCTTCATATCTTGAATCTGCAAAGTCAAATTTTCAAACTGACTCTGGATCTGCTGCATACCTACATTGGTATCCCCTATAGGTGAAGCTTCTAATTCATTGCAAGTTTTAAAGATTCTGCTTGTGTTTCTATCTTCGATTGTGACAAAGGCAATCTTATATGTGGGAGCAACATAGTTATAAGCCATTTTTTATGTTGTTGCGGAGCTATTTCGAAGATCACTGGATCCAATAATATCTTGAATCTTTTGTCAAATTCCCACACAAACTTAGTAGGCTTTTATTTATTTATTTTAGCTTTGTGATGGACTGCAACTCAGAATTTGGCTTCCTGAATACTTTTACCAGTGTTGTTTTGATGTCTACAAACAATTTGACCTGATTGCTTGAATAATTCATGTACCATGTTAGCGCTCTATCTCAGAATGTTGTGACAAGCTGGGATTTATTTATAGTTTTATCATGGACCTGCTTCATTGTCCATACTGCTTCGCATAAAAACCAAAACTACTTTGGATCCTCTGATCTAGTCCCTTTAAAGATAGGTAGCTTAATATCATCAACCATAGTTCTTCTTGGAGGGGGAGGGGGAGGGGGTGGGGGAGGGGGATTTGTAAGGGGAGGGGGATGGGGGCTAGGAGGGGTAGGGGGGATGGGGAAAACCAAAAGCACCTTGATTACTACTTGATTCTGGCTTTGGCAAACTTTCAGGCTAGAAGGGTGAATACTGCAGAGTTCCTTCAGGGTTCTTAGTGCAATTTTCTTCACTTTTAGACTCGCTTAATAGAGGGCTATAATGATTTTCTATAAAAGTCTCCAGATTTTGGCCATGAGATCTCTTCCTAGTGTCTATTTTATATCTTTTTCCACTTCACATTGTTCCGGTTTCTTCTTCGGATCTTCTCCCAAACATAAGTAACTAATAATCTGGCTGCATTCGTAAAATTCCCTTTTCACACAAAAGCATCTTAATCCAAAGTTTTAGAGATTTCAAGAACTTACCTCACGGTCCTTTGAAAATTTTTCATTTTGCTTCATTATAGGACACAATCGAATCTACCACGAACTAAGTAATGAATCCTCCCAAGATGTTGTCAATCTAAAAGTCAACAACTCTTGAGATCCTATTGTCAGTGTTCTTGAGTCACTGTATTAGTTTAGGATTCCACTCCTTAGGTTTGTCTCCTCTAAAACAGTATTTTCTCTTAGTCAAACTTGATATCCACTCGTATAGCTCCACATGGAATGGTTCAAAGAAGATTTCGTATTGATCTTCAAAAATATACTTCTCCAACCACCTCCTAGTTGCAAAATGAGGGTTTTTATTCTCTTGTTCTGCAAATTCTCATTCCTTTTGTTCTACCCAATCTTGAATTTCTTTCTTTGGTGAATGCCACATAAACATCCCTCAAGCAAATCTCAGTCCCAATAATGGAACCATTTGTTGGCTTAGGTTGGGCTAACCCAGGTTTGACTTTTACTTCGCACCAACAAAACCCAATCACTGGCCCTTTTGACAGAAACCTACAAGCAAGTCGTAGTCTCACCCGAAGTGACTATGGGAGGTTGCAAAACTAGGTTTTTGCAGCCTGAGGGATGCTGCGATGTGGCACTTTTGTATTTTCTTTATGCTTTAACACTTATAATTACTTCACATTCATGAACTACTTCGCACTTATATATTACGTTGCAGAATCACATTCATCACTTAAACATAACATAAACATCCATAAATCTTCACAGTAATGAAATAAAGTGCAGATAATAAGAAAAAGACATGAAGACACAAATTTTATTGTGGTTCATCCCAATGTAGGACTATGCCCACAAGAACTGTTTCTTATAATATAGAATTTGTACAACAAATAGTTCTTGACTTGTGCACTCAGCTGCAGGTTGTTTGTGCACTCAGTTGTAGACTTAGGCCTCTGCGCACTTAGCTGCAGAGCCTTTCCTTCGCCACAAAATCCAATCACAAAGATTCAACCATTCAATACATGATATGATCCTAAGATGATCCTCTTATTTATTATTGATCCCTATATATACTATTACATTGAGGGATTACATTGCTACATTACCATGGACCCAATACCATGGTTTCCAAAATACAAGGGACTATGGTCCAAAACCATCAACTTTTACAATATTTTATGATTTTTACAAAAATGAAGGGGCTTTGTCGTGAAGCCCCTATGTTGCACGGTGACTTTTTTGTGCAATATTTGTTGTGCTTCGCTACTCTACTACGTGGTCCACTTCATACTCCATGACATATTACTATTGCGAACTCCACAAAACTCAAATTTATTTCCCAAAATTTGGCCAAGTTGGGTTGCGCCCAACACTACCTTCAAGGGTGATCTCGTTCCTAAAGAGGTAGATCATTCAAATCTTCCATTGGGTTTTAGTGTTTTGTTTTTGGCATGGAGGACTTCACCAACATGGCAGGATGATCAAAAGGAGGATATCAGGGGGAGCTCATGTGGGGAATAATTCATCTCCACAGGGGTGGCATTGTATCTTCAGGAGCCTACCCTTGAAGTACATAAGATCGACTACTCAGTAAGGCATCTTCACGATGATTTTCTTAGGATTTTATATTATCGTGATGATCTACTCATTGACAATATGTGGAGGGATTTTGGGGCTTATACATGGTTGGAAAATTTGTGGAGCAAGGGTTTTTTCATGTTGATCATGATGGCTTGGGATCCTAGTATTGAGAGACTCCTTTATGACAAGATAGTGCATGAGACAAGGATGACTCAATGGAACATTTGGGACCTTGATATTGTTTGTAGTGATCGTCTGGGTTAGTCAATAGTGGTGGGAGCTTGTTCAAGCATTGGTTGAGGATAAGCAATTTTTGGTAGGGAGGACTGTCATGTCTCCAATTTTTGTGAGTACAATATTCACTAAGGAGTTTTTCCAATTTCGGAGATATTAAATAAAAAGGAGAAAATATTGTTTTGTGGGAGAAAAATGAAAATTATTATTTTAATGGAGAATGGTGATAAAACAGTATACTATTAAAAGTGGAGGTAAATTATTATTTTAATGGAGAATGTCAGAAAAATATTAGAGAATGTAAAAAAATTATTATTTTATTCAAATGGTGGAAAAAAGTGGAAAATAGCATCCACCAATAAAATAATAAGGAAAGGGGGAGGATCTAGAAGTTAGAGGGAGAATCCATGAGGAATTATAAAAGGAGGAGGAACTCAATTGAAAATCATTCTATCTTATCATTTCTATTTGACATCTAAACTTGAGTTATCTTGAGTTGTTCAGCCAATACAACGAGTGTTTCTTAGCACAAGGGATTTCTAGGCAGAAATTTCCCTCTATCATATGAGATATTCAAGTGTCTCCCTAGTGAGGGTTTGGGGGAGTCTATTTTAGGACTTCCATTGGAGTTTATTACAGAAAATTCACACAAACATTTTTTATTTCTAGGTGCAGAAGACAAACCTCGGAGGTTGTTTGGAGCAACATCTGTCTATTACATGTTCTGGGTATTTGCAAAATATTTTTATTGGTTAGAGGAGGAGTTTGGCATAATTTTCAAAAGTTTTTCATGTATATTTTGGCTACACTGAATTTTCTCTTATAGAGCTTGTGCAGAGGTTGGAGAACAAAGTTTTTGTTCATGCTAGGTGTTGGTATTCTCTGAGAGTTTTTAACTACGAGTGATATCTATTTGTTGGAGGGTATTTGTGCACAATCTCTCAACCATTTGTTGGACAGTTTTATCATTTCTCAACAGTTCCTCTCTAGTTGGGCACAAAACTATGTAGCTGGAAATTCGCTCTATTTTGGGCATTTCAAGTTAGCTAGAATTAACCCAAACAATTAATATATTTTGTTGGTTTTGGTGTGAGGAACATATAGCTAAATTTATAGAATTTTTTGGGTAGTGTTTGGGCCAGGAAAGTGCTTTCTTATTGTAGGGCGTATTGTGGGTTAGCTTGGTAGTTTGCATGACATTGTGGGTTTGATTTTGGCTTGGAGTTAAGCTAAACCATTTATGGGTTTTTATGGGTTTAGTGTGAGGAGCTCTGAGTTACATTTTCATAATTTTCTGAGTAGTTTTTAGGGCATAAATTCCAATTCTTCTCCAATAATAGCTTCATCAACAATAACATTTTATGGGTAATTCGCACTTTTGGGGCTTTTAGGGTCAGTTGGAATTAGCCCAAGTTTTTTCTGGGTTTGGTAGATTTTGGTGAGAGAAGCCTCCAGTTAATTTTACATAAATTTTGGAGTACATTTGAGGGAATCAATCATAGTTCACCTCCAATAACAGTAACAGTAGAATTTCTAGGTAATAATTCGTAGGTGCAACTTAATTATTTCCAGTTCTATTTTGGAGGCCCGATTTATTATTACAACAGATCTTGTGTGGCCATCACTATAGTTATTTCTATCAAGAGATTTGTATGTAATTTCTCTAGTTATAAATAAGGCTGCTCAATTCTCTATTTCTTTTGTTATTTACAATTGTCGCATTTTTGGGTTTATTTGGAAATATTATTTTTTATTTTTTTTTGCAATTTCATGCTTCTTGTTCTGCAATTTCTTGGAGAAATTTATGGTAGAAATTTTTACGCAATTTCCAAAGAAAAATGGGAAAAATTATAAACCGTGACATTATAGTTAGGGTGTCCACTAGGACCTACACCTTCCATGTTCTTTTTATTTTCTCATCATTACCCATGCTAACATTCAGACTTTATGACTTCCTCTTCATGGATGTAGGACCCTTAAGCGTCTTCCATATTCCTAGTACTCATGTTGAATATGCTCATGTAGACCACTAGAGGCCTTCTTTTAATTTTCTAAGAAAATGTGTTATCCAATTCAAAATTTTGCCAAATTTTCCCATGTTCTTCCACAACACTTTTCTACTAAACTCTATGTGGTTTTTTTTTATTATTATTATTATCGAAGAGTTTTCTATTGATTGCTTATATGTCTCAATTTGAGTTTTGGTTGGGGAGTTATGCCGCCTAGAAGTAAATTACTACCTCGTTTTTCCATTTTACTATTTTAGGCATATCTTTCTCATACTGGCCTTGTTTTGCATTTATGCTATCTCATTGGAAATCTCTCTCCAGAATTTTTCATTAAGCTGCAAATATTGTGTGTACCATTGATTTTCTGAAGAAAAATATGTGTAATTCCATTCATAGTTAAATGATGAAAATTACATTTTTATATACACTTCAAGAGTGTGTTCTAAAATAAACGCTTCCACCAAAAAAAAAGCATTATCAGAGGATATTAAAACCCATTCCTTTGGAATCTGGACTGCATAAATACATAGCCAAAAACAAACAAAAAAATAAAGAGAAGGAAACATTATACCAGTCTGTACAAAATGAAGAGACCATATATGAACTTATAAATTGTGTGTACCATTGATACACATTGTGTTGTTATATTTCTCCACCTAAAAATGTCATTTAGAGTCTCCAAAATGCCCTACAAGTTGATGACCTAAGAATCTAGTGAAAATTATGACAAATGTTTTATGTTGAAGTGGCATATTAAATTGATTAAAATCCCATGAAAACTCTATTTTGTAACTACTACTAAGTATATAGATATGTGGAACACATGCAAACTCTATTTTGTAACTACTACCAAGTATATAGATACTTGGAACCCATGCAACTTATTTCATGCCACCTTCTCTCTCTTTCAGCCCCACCTAGGCCCCATGGTGACTTGGCATCTTTCATACCTTGTGTTATGATGGAGGGTCGCACTTCATTTTCCACCCTTCCACATGGAACCCTTTTACTGACTACAATGACAAGCAAGGTCCATTCCCCACTTTTTTCCTTGGGAAGGAAACTTTCACACCTACAAGATATTAGGTTTGATATTTAGTGTAGATCAATGGTCCAAAATCTTTATTGGATTCTAAATTGCACTCTAATTCACTACAACTTGATTGTATAATAGATTTAATAGTTTTGGTTTATCATAGATCAATGGTTGTGAATGCATATCAAGCATGGATATGTGAGGGGTTTATTTATTACATGTGTGCCCATTCGATCTAACCATTATGGTTGATCATGATATAGTAACCCAGATTGGATAGTGGACTCATATGTTCTCATTAATGATCTGAAATCCTAGGCACACATTTTAATTCTATGCAAGCTCCCTCATTAGTTAATAATATGTTTAGGATCATCTCATTTACCTAGCTATGCAATAAGTTTATGTGTCAAGTTTTATGTATTTTATGTGATTGATTTATGAGTTAATTAGATGATTAAAAACACATGTATAGAAAATGAAATTGCAGATAAAATACACAGAAAAATCATACACACAACTGATAAAGGACTTCACCCCACCCTCTTGGGCCACATCTCCTTGGACCTCCTTCAATGGCTAGGCCCTCTTGGAATTATTTGGTCAAATGTTTGATTAAAATAATTTTCTACACTACAATGGCTTTTAAAACTATTCCATTGGGTTCATAGGACCAAAAAACCCCAAAATTGACTATTAGATCTCTGAAAACTGACTCCGGTTGATCTGGGCATGACCTCCTTCTCTGGTGGCCCTAAGCTTCCTTGAACTTATCTGTGGAAATATCACATGTAGGAGTCTTCTATTGCCTTTTAAATCTATTCCATTGTCTTCAAAAGGTCTAAATACTCCAAAATTAACTATTCATTTTCTAAAATTGGTCGAAATCCCATCAAGTTATGGTCTTTTCAATTTTTCCCTCTGAATCTCCTTCAAATCTCGAAAACTTCAGTTAATCCCGCTAAATTTGGGGGTGATTCTGTATTTAGCAGAATCCGCAAAATATTTTCTAACTGCAAAGAACATTTAATTAGTGCTTAAGTGCAGTTAATTAGTTCTTAAATGCATTGTTGACCTTTGACCAGTGGGAGGGACACGTGAGAGTGTCTGGGCTTGCCATGTGGCACCCTCTCATCAGTACACCACAAAGCAATCAGATTTCGCCATATCACCCAACTGGAAACCAACCAAAAGGTGACACTTGGAATTACCTCATTCAGAGTTGAGCACCTTTGACCTACTTAGTCACCTGCCATGTTAGTAGTACGGACTGCTAACTGGGTAGTACCTGCAAATTTTTTTTATTGTTTGGTGAAATGGTCAGCGAGCTCTAACTTCCTCATACGAACTCCATTTTGAGTGAAATGAGTTTCTTTGGGATCGTATCACCGAGAAGGATGTGGTATTTAAGGAATCGGTTGATTTTGAGCACTTATATTTTTGAGTTAATTTTTGCCCCTAATCCAGATTTTGATCAGTCCTTCCAACTGACGAGATTTTGGACACACAAAAGTTGATTATATTATGAGAGCTGAAAACTCTTTTCCTTCCCAAGTTATAGCCACTGATTCTACTTAAAAGTTCTTCATGACAACCACTTGGGTACACTGACATGCCTTGCATTGCAAATGACTATGTCCCTCAACCATTGTTCTTCTTTTGTTGCTGACCCAATCCAACACTTGTTGGTTGCTTGTTGACTGATTATACACCTTGTTGTACCAAAGTGATCCCTCGGTGCTTGGAAAACTGACTGATAGCCTTCCCACTAAGAATCATGTTCCTCCTTTGCAACACATGCATTCGATGCAAGCTTCTTCTTGGAAACCACTTTTCCAAGTTAAGCCCATCTGAGTGAACTACAATAATGAGTTCCAATATTAGTAACAACAAGAAAAGAAATGACCATTCTTTTACCTCCATGGTTCCAAATTCCACATCTGGAAGAATGCATTCACCATCTCTTTTGCTTCTTGGCATCAACACAAAACAACGGTCTTCCATGGCTGCAAACTTTTTGGCATCTTGTCCACTGTCGCTTCTTGCCTCTATCATCCTCCAGTTCAACATGGTACTCATGTTTTGATTTGAGAATGAAGGCTAAGCATGAGCATCTTTCTCAAGAATGGACCTTCCAAAATCCTGCGACATCTTGTCACAAGAAACACCATTAAATGGAAAAACACATTATGCAAGAAATGTAAATCGACGACCTCTTATTTTGTTCCTTCAAAGAAACAATTGTCACAACATGTAACACCATTATGTACCTTGCATATTGGTGTACAAAATATTGACAAAACATCATTTACTAAACATAAGTCGACAAGACATGCTTGTTCAAACAACTGACTTTCAAGTCAAGCAAATGCATGTACAAAAACTTGACGATTATTTTTATAAACAACAAGAATTCCACATTCTCATGCAATAATCTGTCAACATCTCCCTTTCATCTTTGGAGACAAAATCAACTCTTCCAAGTTGATATGACATACATGTGACAACAATCGACACAAGTTGACATTCATGCATGTATCCAAACACAATGAAAATGATCAAGTTGTCAATCATACATGTTAACAAAGAAATCGACCGATACAAGTCATGTTTCTAGTTTCATTGTTCACACACACACACAAACTCTCATGTATGTGTACAATTCTTCAACTCTCCCTCAAGTACAAACACAAGTGCAATAAACCCAAAAACTTGTATGGGTACATAAAGAGATGAATTGACAAATTTGCTACAAATGAAGTGAGTAACATACTCAACTTTCACACACCTTCATGGCGAGAATATGCAACATCAAGAATGAAAAATTTGTTTCAAATGAAGTGAGTAACATACTCAACTTTCACACACCTTCATGGTGAGAATATGCAACATCAAGAATGACAAATTTGCTGCAAATAAAGTGAGTAACATACCCAACTTTCACACACCTTCTTGGTGAAATTATGCAACATCAAGAATGCATTCACATACAAACTTGTACCCACAAATTGCCTTCTTAGATGCATTAAAGTGAGTCAAACAGAACTCTTCTTTCAACATCTTGCATCATACAGTTGCAGCATACTTTCAACAGAAAAGTAATGCATTCATAAGGAAAATAAATGCATTTCTAGGGCAAAGAATTACATCTATCAACAAAATAAATGCAAGCCTTATTTGGATAATAAATCAAACCACCTCTTACCAAACCATTTCAATGACGATTCTTGCAGCTGCACATCATCTTGTGAATCATATTGACCCACATCAATTATGGAATCTCCTTTTCCATTCTTGCCAAAGTATCTCTCCACCTTCTTCAAATGTCGTGAATGAGTTGTTGGATGCAAAGTCCAACATTTGTCAATGAGATGACCTTGTTTATGGCATTGAGTGAAAAACAGTTGTATCTTCTTTTCAACATGGATTTCCTTATCCAATGGACCTTTGGCTTTCTGTCTCTTTTGCTTTGAAAGTTTCCTACATGTGGCCATTTTCTTCCAATATCTTGAAACATTGTGGTTATTCAAACCAAAAAAGGAACATGAACTTCTTCTCCAATTCTTATGTGAAGATTTATCATGTTTATCATAATCAAAAGAAAATTGATTAAAGGCATATTCATACCTTGCACTTTCACCTTTGTCACCTTCTTGGGAAGGTGAATTTGATGAGGTAGTGGCTCTCTTCGGAATACCAACAACGTTTTCAATGAACTTAGAGCTTTCATCATCCTCTTGTTTTCCCTTTCCACTAGTTGCATGCTTATGAACATCTTCTTGCAAAGTGGGTATAAAACTTTTGCATTCCTCATGAAGACAAACTTCACAAGCTTGAGGGTATGAACCTGTAATGAAATTCCCTTTTGGAACCTCTTCGTGTGCCTCCTTGGCTTTGGATCATTCTCCATAATGTTGTCCATAACCAAGACACAAATACCTAGGCCTTTCCTTAACAACAATTGGCTCAACTATGCCTTGTGCATGTTTGCCTAACCCTTTACCTTCATAGCCCATATTCATCAAATTTGGACCCTATTCCTCTAGTATGCCTTTCAAAAGCACCAAAACATTCATTTTGAGAGGAAATTGAAGATAAAATTGAATTGCATACCTCATGTTCATGCATATACTTGGTTAGAGTTTCCTTTGCAACATGGAGTTGAGTCTCCATCTCATGCATATTTTCAAGAAGTGCTTGCTTCTCCTCCTTCATGGCCATCAACTACTCTTGAAGCATAGTGTTCTCCTTCCTATCTTCATACATCTCTTGAAACATATGTCTCATGATGATAAACTCTTGCAACATATCTTTATCAAAGAATATTGCTAAGGAAGATGGGTTAGAAACATCACTTGTTGAAGCTGCCATCACAAGTGTAATGAATTAAAGATATTCACAACAATTCACAAAGATTCACAAACTTCTTTACTGTGATTTGAGAACCAGGATCTCAATCTTGATCTTCTCCTTGCTTCAGCTTGTACACAAAAACTTGCACACCGTTAAATGATCCTTGCACAATCTCAAAACCAATAGCTAATTCTCTAGCTAACCTTGGAAAACCATCTCAGGGCCCAAATGAGCTAACAAGTGCTCTAATACCAACACGATCTGAAATCTTGGGCAAACTTCTTAATGTTATGCAAGCTCCCTAATCAATTAATAATATGTTTAGGATCCTCTCATTTACCTAGTTATGCAAGAGGTTTATGTGTCATGTTTTATTTCTTTTATATGAGTGATTTATGCGTTAATTAGCTTATTAAAAACACATGTACAACAAATGAAATTTTAGACAAAATACACAGTAAAATCATACACACAGCTGATAAATGAGTTCACCCCATCCTCTTGGGCTGCATCTCCTTGGACCTGCTTCAATGGTTAAGCCCTATTGGAATTATTTGGTCAAATTTTTATTACAAGCATCTGCTACACTCCAATGGCTTTGATCTATTAGATCTCTGAAAACTGACTCTGACTGATCTAGGCATGACCTCCTTCCCTGGTGGCCTTGGGCTTCCCTAAACTTCCCTGTGGAAAAATCACCTCTATAAGTCTTCTATTGCCTCTAAAACCTATTCCATTGTCTTCAGAAGGTTCAAATTTTTTTTCCACTAGAAAAATCATAATCTTTCAGTATATTTGAAAAATTACATGTAGTAGATGCCTTTTGGCATATGCTTCGTTGGCCCTTGGCCATCTCTATGAGCCATAATAAAAATGGTGCTTAATTTTGTCAAACAAGATGCATATATCATTCTTCACCATGCAGGTTGATTCAATTGTGAGTCTAATATATAAAATAGTTGATATCTACAATGTTAACATTCACCACACAGGGCGATGTCCTTTCTGTAACGTCTAGAATAAAACAAAAAACGTATTGAAATAAATATATACATATGTAAATTCTGAGCATGATCAACAAAAAACACTCAAAAATTAGGGACTCTCTGCCCTGTGATATGTATGATCAGTATATGGCCTGTGGTAGTATCGGTACTCATTTGTACCCCTTTGTTCCTATATCATCCACTGTCCTCGGGGAAGTATCGCGGCCTCCTTGGAAAGCCCGTCGGCACTGCAGCTATGTTCCCTATAAATGTGTTGACAAGAAATAGAATTAAACTGAGCTTTGAACATGTTCACTTCATCTAGAATATTACTGAGAGTGTGTGCATGACAAACAGTAATATTATTGAACCAATTTACAATCATTTTTGAGTCTCCATATATGTTAAGATCCATGCAATCATGACCAAGTGAGAAATGCAGCAAATGGCAGAGTGTGATAAGTTCTGCATAGTTATTTGTCCCATGTCCAAGCCCCATCTTAACCTTAAAGTAGTGATGATCAGTAAGGTATAGAATGAAACCACCTCCACATCCTTGGTTCTATGCAACTCCATCAAAGAAAGCCCAAGGAGTATTTTTATCTATGGGTGCAGGGGCTTGCAGTCTCCTAGGCTGAGGTCTGATGGGCTTGGGTAGTTCATGGAAAGAAACTATAATCTGGGCCGAGATATGCTCCCATATAGCTACCATGTCATAAAAAATAATCCGGTTTTGAGCCAGCCAGATATGCCAACATATAAGTAGGGGGAGGCATAATTGCTTTGTTCCTCGATGTAGACTACACCAATTTTCCCAAGCATGGAAAATATTTTCACCCTCCCATTTACCAGATAGTTGAATCGAGGAGGAGACAATTTGCCAGAGATTGCTCTGAATTTCACATTGAAGAAATAAGTGTTTTGTCGATTCAGATGATTGTTTTCATAAGACACACCAGTGATGGCCTTGGAACGCACAATGAGATAGTGATTCCCCTATGGGGACCTTGTTTATGAGTACACACCAAAAGAATAGTTTTGTTCTTGGGGGAGAGCCAAGCTTCCAAATGCTCTTCCACCACTCAAGTGTCTGCTCAGGCTGTTTGTGCGATATGAGACTGAGATAGCCAGCCTTTGGGGTATATATTTCGTTCTCTGCTAGGCACCAAACAAGTTCATCAGGTCCCTCCTCAATCCTGATGTGAGATTCACTCATAGCATTTATATAATCTTGCCACTCTTGGTGCCATTGAGGAGGAATGTCAAGCTGTTGGCAAGATTTCCATCCTTGTGAGAAAATGGTGGTGTTCTTCTGATCAGCTATGTGTGTAAAGACCTTTATATCATGTAAATTGAGGAGCTGGATGAGTTCTCTCGGTAGCTGGAATCTTCCTCCCCCCTAGTCTAGGGATCCAGGTCTATGTGAGATTTTAATCCATCATTTATTCTCCAGACCATATTGTTTTGGATGATTGGCAGGGAGTGCAAAAGAGCCTTCCAAACTGATGATATTCCTATTCTTGGCCAGTTAGGCATGCGAACCCAATCCATGATTGGGAGAGGCCAGATATACTTGTAATGGGAGAAAAAGGTCCAAAGATTCTGCCCAGTCAATAAAATCTAGCCCATTTTTACAGCCAGGGCTTGTGCAAATAGAGCTAGGTATTTTAAGCCCCAACCTCCCCCTTTTCTGGGTAGACCAATCTTGGGCCAACTAACCCAAGAAAGCATCTTCTTATCTTTTTGACCATTCCAAAGCTACCTGCTACATATCTGTTGAAAACTAGCAAGGATATTCCTGGGGATCCATGCCAGTGCCATCCAGAAAACAGGAGTGGCCTCTAGTACAGATTTAATGAGGACTAGTCTGCCTGCTTTGGATAAGTATCTATGACACCAATTTGAGAGCTTTTTTTCCAACCAGCTAGACCCAGTCAGATATTTTTTGACTGAGGGGTTTGATCCAAAATCCCAGGTATTTGAAGCCACGATCAAGGGGGAGGATACAATAATGAAAGTGGTGCTGAGAAAAATGTGACTCATGGATGGAAGTAAGGGCTAATGTAATGGTGGATTTTCCCTCATTAGCTTGCATGCCAATAGCCTTCGAGAAGAGGGAAAGGACATTTGAGAAAGTGGCAGAGTCTCTAATGCTTCCATAAGGAAAATGAGGACACTGTCCACAAAAAGAAGACGTTTAAGATAGCAGTAATCATTTATTTTGAGGCCACAGAGTTTGCCATCTCTTTTAGCTTGTGCGAGAAGTCTACTAATACCATCCATGACTATCAGAAAGAGTAAGGGGGAGAGGGGGCAGCTCCTGTCTGAGGCCTCGCTCAACATGAAAAAAATTGGAGGCAGATCCATTGATGAGGACACTGAAAGTTGGAGTGGTGATGCATGACATGATCCAAGTGATGAAGGCGTGGGGGAAGCCAATGTGAATGAGAAGCATCTTGATGTAGAGCCAACTAACTCAATCAAACGCTTTTGCTAGGTTAATCTTTAGGATGATTCCTTTTAGTTTTTTGGTCCATATTGAATGAATGGCCTCTTGGGCCGTACCAATGGCTTCGTGAATCTGTCGATGCTCAAGGAAGGCAAAATGTTCGGGGGCTATATGGCGAGAGAGGATGGGACGAATACAGTTAGCAATGATTTTAGAAATGATCTTATATAGGCAGTTGCAAAGGGAAATGGGCCTAAAGTCATTGAATGAGGAGGGGGAATCAGATTTAGGAATAAGGGAAATGAAGGTGGTATTGACAGCATTATATATGGTGCTAGAGGTTCTACATTCTTCCACAACTTTTAACAGATCATCCCCCAAGAGATCATAGAAAGCAAGATAAAATTCGATCGACCATCCATCTGGTCCAGGAATTTTGTCTTTTTTGAACCATTTCAAAGTCCCTTCAAGCTCGCCAAGAGTAATAGGAGAGTTTAGCTCTTCTGCCTCATCATCGTTTACAAAACGAGGGAAATGACCAGCAACATTGATGATGTCAGCAAGATTAGACCCAGGTGGGGATTTAAAAAGTTGCTTGAAGTGAGAGGTGCCAAGATGGGAGAGTTTATTGAAGGTGTCTACCACTCCCCCCTCAGGCAGGGGTAGGTTCCAAATGGTGTTTGAAACTTTTCTACCTTTTGCATAGTTCTGGAAAAATTTTGTATTATCATCTCCGGCTTGTAACCAGATAGCTCTACTCTTGAGTCGCCATGATTCCTTCCTCTATCTCCTTTAGTATCCTTGCCTTTTGATATTCTAGCTCAATCAAGTGAGCTTTTTCATTAGCAGATGTAAAACCCAGGTTGTGGTCATCTGATAGAGAACTCAATTCAAACTCAATCTGAGATAAGGTGAATTCCTCCCTCTGATTTTTCTCTTTGGCCCAAGTGATGGAGAGGTGCTTGAGCTGGGTCAGGTTATGACAGAACCCCTCTGCTAAAGATCCATGTCTTGCAATAGGATTGGCCTTCCAAAAATTTGAGACCAGATTGATGAATCCAGGGTCCTGTAGCCAAACACGATTAAATTTGAAGGGATATTTGGGTTTAGGATGGGAGCCAAGGATTTCTAGATATATGGGAGAGTGATCCGAGATACCCCGAGAACCTACCCATTCTTTGTACTGATGTAGCTGATGCAAGAGTGGAACCTTAATCAAAAAATGATCTAACCTCCTGGCAAGGGCTGCATCTCCCACCCTTCTGTTTCTCCAAGTGGGGAGTGGATTATTCATGGGGACAGCTGCAAAGTTATGCTGATGCAAAAGGTTCGTCATGAATCCTGATAATGTGTCCACTTGGGCTTAGGATCCCCAAGGTTCCCCAAATCCAATGGAGAAATTGAGATCACCCCCGAGAATTATGTGGTCGGGAGATAGAATCGAGAGATTGAGCAAATGTTGCCAATAGTTTTTCTCTGTTGACATGGACCATATATATTGATGACCCTAATATGCAGGCAAAGCTCTGTCGAGAAGATATCCAATCCTATAAACCCAAATCCTCCCTAGGATGCTAACACTTTGATGGTGCGAGGATTGTGCCCTATGGCTAAACCCCCCGATCACCCCATAGCATCAAGGGCAAAAAATTTCCATCCAGGTTTTAGGGAGGCTAATGTTCTGGAGATAATTTCAGCCTCACCTAGGGTTTCTTGCAACATGATGATATCAATTGGTTCGACTTCAAATAACCAGTGTAGGGCTAGTTTTTTGGGGGCACTAGCCATGCCTCTACAATTAAATGAGAGTCACTTCATGGGAGAACCCTACCCAGGTTGTTCAGTGCTCTAAGAACCCCTTACAAAGTGGATTGTCTACTAGAGGCAATCTCTGCCCCAGCCCTTTGAATGGCTTTTAAAAGATGAGATTTCCTCCCCCTGGTTGAATGGATGACAGATCTAGGAAGGGAAAGACCCAATCCTGAGAGGAGAGATGGATGTCCATCAAGGCGTGAACGAGAGCAAAGGTTGTATTTGTGGGGAGGATTCATCCCATCTGTGGATGGAGAGGATGAGTTGCATGGCGAGGGAGGTATGGTAGGAGCAATGGTGGCAATGGTGGGAGGTATAAGTGCAAGAGAACAATGAATTACAGAAGTATTGATGGTGGATGATGTATCATGAAAAGAGCTGCAAGAGTATGAGAAAGGGTGAGAGGACAGAGGAATACCTGATTTTTTTGTGGCCTTGGCAGCGGCTTGATCTCTTGTCAAGGGAGGCGATGAAATTTTGCAATCTCCTACTACTGTCCTCAGAGTGTTGTTGCGAACATATTCCTAGGGTGCCGATATAGGAGTGCGGTCCTGAGTAGTTGCAGCTAGCCCCATTGATGTAGTCGAAGCACTCGGAGGATCCTCTGGTTTTTTTATTAGCAGGCGATCCTTGAAGATGTGCCCCACTTTGTGACATCTTCTACAGCGAAATGGGACTCCTTTGTAGTCTAGGATCTACACTCGAGTGTATTTCCGCCATCGAAGGGTGATTTTTTCTTCCAAACCCTCCCGCGTATCCAGGTGGACTTGAATGCGAGCTAGGGTTCGATTCTTGGTTTGAACAAAATTCTTGTCATGGTCCAGGTATGTGCCGAGAGCATTTCCAATTCCGACAAAGACCTCCTCACACCAGTACTGCAGAGGGAGTCTAGGCAAGCGAACCCAGAGGGGTCCTGCATCAATCTGCTCCTGCTCTGGGTCGAAAAGGGGGCTCCATCTCTTAAGGAGAACTAGAGCCATCTCAATATGCTAATACCTAGCAAGGACCAGGTTTATGTAGTTTTCTTTGGCAAAATGAAGAGCGAACCAGCCCCTAGGTAGTACCTGTACCTCTGGAAAATCTTTGAGCATGATCCCCCATATTTCTCGCAACCACAGGGTTAATTTGTCCGTTGAGTATGCTCTTCCTCGGACTTGTCCAACCAACACAGTACTTGCCATATAAACAGTTTCCCCAATAGCAGTACCTTCGCCAAATCGGATGGTGATATCCTTTGTAGTTTCCTTCACACACTTAGTTTTCCACTTCCTAGTTCTCGGCACTCATGGGTGGTCCGATAACGGGTCTGGTGGGACAACCCCTTCTTGAAGCAGTTGGGTTATTGATTTGACCTTTACCGCAGGCGTTTCAAAACATCCCGACAGATAATTTGCCGAAATGGGAGGGTTTTGGCCGCAAGATGCAGGGGTTTCCTCAGGCTGTGCCGAAAACAGTGTCGAGCTCGACGGACGGAGGTGGTTAACTGGAGGGTTCGGCTTGAAAGTGGGAGATGGCGGCGAAATTGCAGTTAGGATATGTAGGGTTCCCGGAGATAACAGAGGGAAATCAAGTGCAGGGGAGTCAATTGATAAGGACATGAAGACGAGCAATGAAGCACTATGCCCAGGGAAAGTGGCCATCAGAGCAGTGCATGACAGAGCAGAAATAGAGGGATGAGGTGAACCTGTAACCGAAAGATTAGGTTTAGGGTTACCAAAAATGACTTGGTCGGGAAAAGGGTCCTCGGAGTAATCGAGCTCCTCAATATCCATGACATTGCCCATGCTGGAAACAGGTAACCACTAGCAAATGGAGACAACTGCGGAGAAACGGAACAGTCGGTCGTCCGGGCGCCTACAGTTGAAATGGTCGGTGCTGCAGTAAAAGCTACGGTTTTACCCTAACCCTCTTCTGAGCCTCCTCATCGTGCGCTCCATCTTTTCCCCCATTCAAAAGGTTCAAATTATCCAAAATTGACTATTCATTTTCTAAAAGTGGTTGAAATCCCATCAAGTTATGGTCTTTTCAATTTTTCCCTAGGAATCTCCTCCAAATCTAGAAAACTTCAGTTAATCCCTCTAAATTTGGGGGCGGTTCCGGATTTGGCAGAATCCGCCAAAATCTTTGTTAACTGTAAATCACGTTTAATTAGTGCTTAAGTGTAGTTAATTAGTTCTTAAATTCATCGTTGACCTTTGACCAGTGGGAGGGACACGTGATGGCCTTCGAGCTTGCTACATGGCACCCTCTCATTGGTCCACCACAAACCAATCAGATTCCACCATATCACCCAACTGGAAACCAACCACAAGATGACACTTAGCATGCCCTCATTGGGAATTAACCACCTTTGAACTACTTAGTCACCTACCACGTCAACAGTATGGACTGTTGACTGGGCAGTACCTGTAACTTTTTTGTTGTTTGGTGAAATGGTCAGCGGGCTCTAACTTCGTCATACAAACTCCATTTTGAGTGAAACGAGTTGCATTGGGATCGTATCACTGAGATGGATGCGTTCGTTTAGGAATAGATGGATTTTGAGCACTTTGATTTTCGAGCTAATTTTTGCCCCTAATCCAGATTCCGATCAATCAATTAGCATTCTTTCCTACTTCTGATAAATATGACGCTTGATGTTGATATCACATCAAAAATGAAGATCCCAAATAGAAAATGAACTTGAGTGTAGTTTACCCCAAATATACATGTCTAATGGATATAATGGTACAAGTGTTGATTTTTTATAAACGATTTTGAATGCATCCTAGGGCAACAAATGTGAGGGGTTTATTTATTACATGTGTTCTTCATGGATCCAACAATCCAAATGAACCACATTAGATGAAAATGATGGATATTGGATCCAAATATTCAAGGAGTTTTAACAAACAATCAAATTCTAATGTAATTCAATTATGAAACCTATATTCCACCTGTATTCCTCCACAAAATGATTCAGTTGAAGCTTGGCCACCTCATTACTAATGTCATAATCTGAAAAAAAGGTTCAAATTTTAAAAATTTTGTAATTTTTCAAAATTCCTATCAATAAATCTTATTTCTAGAAAATTTTTGTCTATGCGAAATTTGTGTTTTACTTTTGTAATTAACCCATTTTTCCTTCAAATCCAAGCATATAGTCATCAATTTGACTCTTATACATATGCATTTATCATATGAGAAAATTTCATCCTCTAGATTTCATCCAGAATTGGAGAGTTTTCCCCATTTCAAAACACTTCTTCCATAGCCAATTATGTACTTTACAACCTATCGCCAATATTACCAATCTGTATTTACAAGTTCTTGGAACTAGTACCTCTTACACTCAATATACTATTCAATTCAAGGTTTTCTCATATGTGGTCAAATTTTGTATTTTCCCAATTTCTTCTCCTTAAGGAATTTTGTCAAACATATAACATGCAACTTGCAAGTTTTCTTTTGAAAGTAAATTTTTGGCCCATATGACCTGAGTGTTAACCTTGTCTTTGATGCCACTTTGTAACACCCTTATCCACTTCTATATTTGGGTGTATTACTATATCTACAAACATGAACTCTGAAAATTTTCCTTAAATTTAGTTCACACAATCCTTGTCATACATATATTGTGAGTTTTATCATGTAAATCACACATGTACACAACCATAAAAACATTATAAACATATATGAAATCCGGATCATGACACTACAATATATGAAATCATTATCCATGAGAAACGTGTATAAATACATGAAGTTAATTGATTCAAAAAGCTACAAATTACGGTTTTTGTTGATCTATATTGGCTCATTATATTGTTTATCATCCATATTGATACTTTTAGGGTGGAAAATGTGGAGGAATCAATTCACAAGACCATTTTTTCTGGTGGCATCCAGTTTGGCAAATTGGGGTCTCAAACCTTTCAGGAGTAGTTTGAGGCATTAAATGACATTTTTGTGGGTAAAAATTTATCATTTTAGTGTGGTACTTTTTTATCCTATTCTATACACATAAATTTATAATGACACAAGAACCACATCAATCGAAGTATGTATTCAAAATTTATGCCGCTCAAAAGTTAAACTTTTGCAAATTGGGTTGAACAAAGAATTTCCAAACAAAGTTAAATGGTACACCCGAGAGAAGGTGGAGGAAAAATTCTCTCACCTCATTTAGTAGAATAATTTTGGGACCAAAAGACTCCCAAAATGGGGAGGTGTGATCCATATTGGATAATTATATTGTTTTTAATTCATCTTGATGGTTTCAAAGTGGTAAAAGTAGAGGAATCATCTCAAAAGACCATTTTTGTAGGTGGGACCTAGTTTGGTGAATTGGGGACTAAAACCTTCTGGGAGTAGTTTGAGGCATCAAACAATTTTTTTTAGGGATAAAAATGTATTTTTTTAAGTATGGCACCATTTTTTCCTATTCTACACACAAATACCTTTCCAACAATGCAAGAACTGCTTAATCAGAGTTTGTATGCAAAAGTTTTGCCACTCAAAATTTGACCTTCCTATCTTGACCACTATAATTCAAGAGGATGCCATGTCAACCCTCATTACTCATGGAAAAGGGGCTATCCATGTGATAATAATATAGAAGGCTCTAGAAGATTCCATGTTGTAACTCTAGTTAATAGTTGAAGGAGTCAAACCTACCACTAGTAGGCCATCAAGTTGTGTTATAATTAGGCCACTAGGAGGAAAATAGGTTCCATTCTTTTCAAGTGTAATTTGTTCTGTAAATGAAAAGAGTAGCTGAGATGGATAAAGAGAGAGCATATAGAGATGAATTATCCATTTTAGTAGCCCATGGGTTGTGGGCCTTACTTCTTTAGACTTGCAACCTTTTTTTATTCAAACGAAAAGAGTAAAGTGACTTCACCTTCCTCATAGGTTTTCTCTCCAAAGGGTTTCCAAGGTTATATCTTGTGTCAATTATGGTTTGTGAGTTTTTATTTTCCTTTTCTCTATTTTCAACAATATTATAATTCGCATCTGTATGCAATAAACAATAATCTACAAATCCAAAATTCTAAAGAGAAATAAACCCTCATAGTGTATATTTCAGATTTTTAAGTATAATTTTATCAAATCTATTGTGATGAACTATCTAGTGGAATATCCATGGCAATTTATAGATCATATATGTTTATAAATATAGAATTATATAAGGTTGATGTAGGTTTGATGAATAATCATGATTGGTAGATATCAAATGATGTATGAGTGCATCAGTCCTAGGTATGGACCAAGGTCAACGTTCATTGTAATTTGGATTTGATATTCAATCTAGAATAGAAGAGTAGTGAAGCTCAATGGTTGGTTGTTTTTCCTGCTTAAGGGTTTTCCCAGTCAAGGTAGTAGCTCACACCATTCAAAATCATATATCTTGGATTCTAGGAAATGGAAAAAAAATCATAAATTGTGACAATAGAATCATGGGGAAGCCTCCATTAATCATCCACTAAGAATTAGTTGGAAAAAATTAATTATGAGGGATTAGGGAATCCTCATTCTTTATGGGTTATGAAAGTGGGATTTATCAAAATTAGGCTAATGGAAAGGATGGGAAGTCTTATATCACCCTTGATCCATTAAAGGCTCAATTTCACTCTCTCATTTCCTTTCTTTGTGGAGGATCCCCTTTAAGCATTAATATGCATGATAGCAAGGGCCATGGCCCTCAAGTAAGTACATATCCAATTAGAAAGGGATACTCCCTAAAATACAAATAATCCCCTCAACCCCCAAATTTAGTGTTGTGGTAACAAATTTGGGAAGGAAAAGGTTTGCTAAAAGTGAAAATCCTTTGCTAGGTTATGGTCCATGGAAAGCTCCTAATAGCCAAAATACTAATGAAATGAGGGGTCTAGGTTCCATTGAGATGCCCTTTATGTTGCATGGATGAAGAATAATTAGGAAATCTCTCCATGGAGTGTTATTTTAGAAAACAAAATATGATATATTTCTTTTGTTTAACTCTTACAAAATGTGGATCTCCCTAGAAATTGGTCAGAAATGTTTACAATATGGAAAAAAAAAATTATAAAGGCGCATTTGAGAATATGTGTCTCCTAAAACAAGCATGGTTGGGAATGCTAAAAATATTGAATTTGAATATCTATTTGGCAATAAATAGAGTTATTTTCAAGCAAGAGAGTGTTTCTCTAAGGCTAGTAGCAACTCAAACATGGGCATTACTTTAAAAGTTGATTATGTCTAAAGAGGAGTAAAAGGGAACACCTCCATGAATTTAGAAGTGGAGGAGTGTCTATGGCTAAAGGAGATTTTTATTAGGGAACACTAAGGCCAAAAATGCATATGAATAGACCCATACCAACACCTTTATGGTAGAACAAGATAGAAGAGAATGAATTTCAATGATGGAAATTTGAGAAGAAAGAGTGTATTATATTTTTTGTTGGTACCTTAAAAGGTTATCCAAGTGGTGGCCCATTTAGGGAGGGTGGAGTAAGAGGAGGGTGTGGGGAGTGGGTGGGACATTACCTTTGATCCTAATGGAAAGTAAACAATAAGATAATTTTCTTAGTGGTTAGGAGAATCCTCCATCAATGAAGTTGAGGTGTTTACCTTATATCAAGTTTAAAGTTTTGAATTCAAGGGGAATAAAAAGATTATTTAGAATAGGGGATTCATCAATTATAATTTGACACAGGCGAAATCAATTGACCACTAAGAATTCATGCATATAGAGCTCAAGAGGTGAATAGAAGTTTTGAGGATATATATCTTGAGGAGTGGCAATAAGTTTTAGGTTCATAGAATATTACGAGGTCCTAAGGGATAATGATTTCTATAATTTTATCATTTTTAAATCATATTAATATTAAAGTATTAATAGGGTATATATATATATATATATATATATATATAGATATCTATATATATATATATATATATATATATATATATATATATATATATATATATATATATATATATATTTGATTTAGTTGATTTATTAGGAATATTTTTAATATCTCTTACCATTATTATATATCATTTACTTCTTAATAATATTAATTCTCTCTACATTAATAATGATTTATTATTAATTCATATATCATTTTCCTCCATAAATTTCTCACAGTTTATGTTCAACTATTTTGTTTTGGTTTTTTCCTAGGGTTTTTGCATTGGCACTCTCTCCTCACTAACTAATTGATTCCATATCCTATACAAATATGGCCCTCATTATAATCGAAAATGATTATTGTGGGAAATCTAAACTCTCAAGCAACCTACCTAATCTCAAACGAAATTAGGTGGTTGCAGTAGAAGTTGGAATGTTGAGTATATAGAGGGGGGTTCCCAATATATCTTATCTCCCATGAATTTAAGATTTTTTATCTCCCATGAATTTAAGTTGCATACACCATAATTTATACAAGGAAATGGAGCAAGTGGCACACCAAACCTATGGTAAAACATTGGGCATTAAAGTTATCTTGATCCTTTGTACCTCCTCATTCTAAAGGGATGTGTAATAATTTCATACAAAATGAATTGAGTAATGAAGGTCAAACCTTCTTCTCTTTGATGTATTTTCTTTGCAGGGGCTTTTGAAATGCTAACATAGTTGGATTTTATAGGCTTAATTTTGTTTTCTCATGCCTTGCAATTTGGGAGGGCCCTATGGTTTGGCTTTAGCTTGTATTCCTAGGTGAATTGGGCCTTCAATTTTAGCTCTTAGCATTGTGGTATACCCTCATTTTGGTCATCTCTAATATGGATTTCCTCTAACTTTGGATTTTAGTTTAATTTCAAATTTTGGAAAGCACAGAGGACCACATCCACTCTAGCCATTGTATACCATGTGATTTCAAACCTTCATAGAGCACATTTGAATGCATGCAAGATTAAGGAGATTCTTGTGGAATTTTCTCATTACAACAGTGAAACATCAAGTCAAGTTGAATCTTAGAAAACTACACATACCAAAAAAAGAAGCAAACAGAAAAATTGGAAACAAACTCCAATATGCTTTATAAATTACTCTTGGTTCTTTGTAACAACTCACATTGTGAAGTCTCACTTACTAAGATTTCAATTGGTTATGTGAGAGTAGTAGTTAAAAATGAAGAAATAATGCAATTATTAAAATAAACATGGTAAAGAAAATTATAACCTTAGAGGTTAAGTTTTAGGAAAACATTAAACAAGAGACCTCTAGTGGGATGTTGACAAAGTAGTTTTATTATTAAGTCAACTTAACAACTACTGTATAAGTGAGTATTATTGAGCCTAGAGGCTCATTATATAGCCAAGTATGAAGGGATGTGTAAGTTTTTTTGTTCCCCTTTAAAATAAAAGGTTAAAAATTATTTTCTAAATAGAAAAATAATATTTTAATTTCAATTGCATATATACTATACATCTTTTAAAAAAATTATATATATATCATGAAAAAATTAAGTTTTTATGGTTAAAGTTTATTTGGTCTTATATATACTCTATTTAGCATTCAAAAATACAATTTAAACAATGAAAAATAACACATTGTATTTTACACTCTAAAGAAGTTTGCACATGAATAAATTTGATCCATCTCTACTCATGTTAGATACGTATTTAAGAAGTATATATATATATATATGGGTTGGTTAGATGGGTGGGACTACTTACGGGTTTTGAATTACTGATGTGTACATCCAACCACCCTTTATTTAAAGTCCTATGAACCATATACTTATAGCCAATTTTTTCCTTTTTGCCAAAATCTAACCATACAATTTTGGGCAATATTGGATTTTTTTTAAATGTGTTTTTGAATGCATAAATATATTTAACACTGTCAAAAAAACTTGGACCACTAAAAATATATAGATTACACAGCTCAAATTTATGAGAGTAATAAATCTCCACAAACAAAATTAATTAAAAAAATACTTTAAAAAAACCAAAACATATATCAATTAAAATACAATTTAAAATATACACACTAAACATATATATATATATATATATATATATATATATATATATATATATATATATATATAATTTTAAGATTTAAAATCTTAATATTAGATTTTTAAAATTTCTCTCTCTATTAATCTGTCATATAGCATGGTAACAAAAAAGGTTTTCTTCCTATAGAGATTGTGTTGGGAATTTGGCGGGGGAGCCCATATCATCATCAGCGTTGACTGCATAAAGGAAGTGGTTGGAGCACATCAACTTAACAAGGACCTATTGCACAGATTACACTCTTGGGGCATATTTATGCTAGATCAAGTAATTACTGGATGGAATGGGAGCATCCGTATTTGGAAACAGGAAGGGGAGTTGGGCTTCACTAGTATTATTGCTTCAGAATTCCAATGCTTATATACTATCCCTTAGACTTGTGGGATGTGTAGAAACAGGGTGGGGGACTTCATCTCTTGGGCAGGAATGACACACACAAATGGGGTGGTTGTGGCAAATATTTACCAACATCTCTTCCTCGCCTGCTGTGATCTACATCCATGCTGGTACTATAAGGTATGGAAATTGGATATACCTAACAAGATCATCCTTTTTATCTAGCTAGTTTGGAAGAACAAAAACCTCACTTGGGATAATTTGTGTAAGCGGGGATTACTAGGTCCTGGGAGATGCCCATTGTGTTGTGATGCTCCTGAATTTAACCTTCATTTGCTCATTGAGTGCCCTATCTCTACCACAATTTGGAAGGGAGTCTTCTCCCTTTAAAAAATCGCATACACGGGCTTTGGTATGATCCGAATTTAAATAAGAACGCAACAAATTATAGATATAACCATACACACAAAGATGTAGATGAAATAAAACTTCATTTCATTAATATCAAAGAACTGAAATATGCTTACATAAATAATGGAAATAAACTAGCTCGGGTGATTGTTGGTACTATTTTATTGCCATCCTTTTATTCTAAAAATCCATCATTCATCTATCATTTTCTCCCATAAACCCCTCATAGTCCATTGAAATTGATCAATTAAGCATTATAATTGTTATTTTACATTAAATTTAATTTGTGGATTTTTATGTTAAAAATTAGAAATTTTCAACAAAATTACGGGATGTCATGACTTCCTGTAATTGGTTTATGTTGTGACATGTGGCATGGTAGGAAAATCAAAACAGAGGATAGGGACATGATCAAGGATGTACATACATGGTGAAAGATCTATTCAGCATCGCATCTGGAGCTCCTGGATACATGGTCAATGCTGGTCAAACCCAGCCTTTTTGGTCATAAAAGCAGCAAAAAGCCAAAGTTACCTAAACTAATTTCGTTTTGTTTTAGAAATCAGTTAAGATTAGAAAAAACAAAAATCGCCTTTTTGACTGTAAAAGCATAAACATCTACGTGATAATGTATGTACATTCAATTGTAAACCTTAAGGAATGTTAGTGAATGAAGGATAATAGACATTGAGCAAACTTAAGACTGCATATTGTATTGTTACCAGAACTCTGTTCTTGCATGTAATTGATTTCCAGACTTTAATCATAGGCAGTGTTTCATCATTCCAGTGTTTTATGTGTTAACGGTTTCATCATCTGAAGTTTTCTAAGTGTACCATCAACGCGTGGACGGGCCCTATGTGGGCACTGGTATACTTTCATTTCATTTTCATAGCATTTAGAATTTAGATCTAAATAGCGTTTGATGCCATTTCTTTGCTTGTGAATTAATTAATTCGATTAGAAGTTCTTGCGAGTGTTATTCTAGGATTCATGGTGATATCTCTGTGGACTCTGTTTTCATGCATTTGAGTTTTAGTATGCTTAAAAGAGTCTTTAGTTTTCATGAATTTGATTGTTAGGATGCTTAGTGTGTTACCGAGAAAGAGTTTTTGTGAATGATATCTGTGTAAGAGGATTGAAAACTCAGACTAGTAACACGCTGTGTTTTTAGAACAGTTAATTAAATTAGATGATCTGAGTGTTTAAAGTGTGAAAGGAAACATATTCCAATCTCTTGTAAAAGAGTGTTGTAGCCTGTCACAATAGACACTTATCTAGGTAGATGAGATCCTTTTAGGTCTATAGATTGTAGACACGTGCCTCCAAGTTTACCTACCTTGGTTGACATTAAATTTAGTCTAATCTAGACCCCTGGATTGGCCACTACATTTTGGCCACTACATTGAGAAAATATCAAAAAGAATTTGCTTGGGATTACACCGATATGCACGGAATTCACCCTGAAACATGTACTCACCATATTTACACGGATAGTAATATCAAACCAGTGAGGCAACCGCAGAGAAGAATGAATCCCATACTTCAGGATATTGTTAGAGATGAATTACAAAAACTATTGAAAGTCAATTTTATTTATCCTATCTCTGACAGTCAGTGGGTATCCCCATTCGTAGCAGTGCCCAATAAAAATGGCAAGTGGAGAATTTGTGTTGATTATAGACAATTGAACAAAGCAACCCTCAAATATTATTTCCCACTACCATTTATCGACCAAGTGCTAGACACATTAGCTGGGAAATCATCATTCTCTTTTCTTGATGGTTTCAGTGGCTATAACCAGATCAGGATAGCCTTAGAGGACTAGGACAAAACCACTTTTACTTGTCCCTGGGGCACTTATGCCTATAATGTTTTACCATTTGGAATTTTCAATGCTCCAGGTACATTTCAGAGAGCTGTATTAGCTATTTTTACTGATTTAGTTCATGAATGTGTTGAAATTTATATAGACGATTTTTCAGTGTATGGTAGTTCATTTGAGCATTCATTAGAAAATATTGAAAAAGTTTTGAAGAGATGTATTGAAGCTAATCTGTCCCTGAGCAATGAAAATTGTTTTATGATGTTAAATGAAGGGATAGTATTAGGTCACTATATTTCTTCTCAAGGCATTAAAGTTGATCCATCAAAAATCCAGATCATTGTCAATTTGCCAATTCTGAAGACTCAAAAAGAGGTAAGAAGTTTCCTTGGGTATGCAAGCTATTACAAAAGGTTTATTGAACATTTTAGTAAAATAGCTTCACCTCTGTTTAATCTTCTAGCAAAAGATACACCTTTCAACTGGAATGAGAATTGTCAGCAAGCTTTTGAAACACTCAAAGAAAAGTTATCAACCACACCAGTCTTAAAAGGCCCCAACTGGACCCTACCATTTCACATATTTACAGATGCATCTGATACTGCAGTAGGTTCCTCATTAGGCCAAAAAGAAGAGTCTTTCAATTATGCCATCTATTTCATTAGCAAAAATCTAACACCTGCAGAATTAAACTACACAGTCACTGAAAAAGAAATGCTTGCAATCATACATGCTGTGAATAAATTCCGACATTTTATAACTGGTTATGATGTTTTTGTACATACTAACCACTCTGCCATTAAGTATTTAATGAATAAACCAATCACTAATGGCGGAGTTACCAGATGGCTATTATTATTACAAGAATTTAATATTACAGTGTTAGATAGACCAGGTAAGGAGAATCAGTTGGCAGATTTTCTTTCTAGACTACAAAATTCAGGTGAGGTTGTTCCGGTTGAAGATTCTTTTCCAGATGAAAATTTATTTGCAATTTCAATTGTGAATCCTTGGTATGCTAACTTAGCCAACTATTTGTCAACAGGAAAAACACCTCCATATTTTACTCCAAAGGAAAAGAAGAGCTTGATTAAACAAAGGGCTAGATATTCATGGGTTAATGGAGATTTATTTTACACCGATTATGATATGATTATTAGACAATGTGTAAGACATGATAAAATAATTTATATTTTAAAATCTTGCCATGATGAACCATGTGGTGGGCATTTTGCAGCCAAAAGAACAACATTCAAGATTCTTAGCCTTGGATACTATTGGCCATATATTTTTAAGGATTCCAAGAAGTATGTCAAAAGTTGTGATAGTTGTCAAAGAATGGGCAGACCAACAGCTACAGATGAAATGCCACTTCAGCCTCAAGTACATTTAGAGCCATTTGAAAAATGGGCTCTAGATTTTATAGGACCCATCAATCCAACTTCAAAAGGTAAAAAGTACATCCTAGTATGTACTGATTACGTGACAAAATGGGCTGAAGCCAAAACACTAGTCCGGGCAACTGAACAAACAGTGGTAAACTTCCTTTTTGAAGAAATTTTTTTTAAGGTATGGAGTACCAAGGGAGATAGTGATGGATCAAGGTACTCAGTTTACCTCAAAGATGGTCAAAGACATCACAGAAAAATATAAAATTAAGCACAGGAAAAGTACACCTTACCATCCACAGGCCAATGGCCAGGTGGAATCTACCAATAAAACATTAGAAGGAATTATCACTAAGACCGTAGCAATGAACAGAAAGAATTGGGAAGAGAAGCTCAAAGATGCACTCTGGGCTTACAGAATCGCGTGGAAAAACACTACAGGATTTACACCATATCAGTTGGTGTATGGAAAAGAGGTATTGCTTCCTATTGAATTTCAAATACATACTTATAAGATGGCTGCCGATTTAGGAATTGATCTCAATGAAGCACAAAAAGAGAGAATTATGCAATTGAACTAGTTAGATGAAATGAGGCAGCAAGCAGAGGAGAGAGCAATCCTAATACAGCAACAAAGGAAGCAGTGGCATGATGCACACATAAAAAAGGAATAGTTCAAAGAAGAAGACTGGGCTTTACTCTTTGACTCTAAATTCAGAGATCATAAAGCCAAATTTATCACACATTGGATGGGCCCATATGAAATAGTTCAAGTATATGAAAATGGATCAATCAAGATTACTACCATTGATGGAGAAGGAAACACCTTTCTTGTCAATGGCCATCGGTTGAAACTTTATCATAAGCCCATCAACAAGGAGGATTTTATTCACAATGTATCTCGGCAAAGGGAGGTTGAGATATTGTAGCCTTCAGCTGTGATATCTCTACCTTAGTTCATTCAACTTCATAAAAATAAATAAATAAATAAATAACGGTTTAGATGTGAAAACCAGACTCTGGCACACTCTAACCCAGAATTCTTACTAAAAAACCAATCATTTGGCTTGTAAGAATTCCTTGTTCTACTTGTTTCCTGTTTTTCATCCATTCAATAAAGACTTGAGGACAAGTCAAAGCATTAGTGGGGGAGAAGAATCAGCAAGAATCAACATTTTTTTTTCCCTATCTCATCTCCTCATTTTTATATCTTCAAGGAATTCGTTTTAGTACTTCAGTATTTCAATAAAAGAGTTGTTTTTGTTTTTTTGTTCTAATCAAAGGGACCTGTTCAAGCAATATGCAGTGGGACCTGTTCAGAAGACTATGTTACCAGTACCAATATTAGAGGGACCTGTTCAACAAATATCAGAGGGACCTGTTAAATACTGCATTCAAGATACATCAGGCTACTTCAACTAAGTTTTCAAAGGTTGCTTATCATCAAGGCTACATCAACAACAAGGATAAAAGAAGCCGCACAAACATAGTTCTTCAGATTTCTTCAGAGTTCTACAGATTTTAAAGGGACCTGTTATATTCAATTTCATTTCAAAAGGACCTGTTTTGGACAGTGAAGACCAGCAATATTTGGATAGTGAAGATCAGTCCTACTTGTGCATGCCAAATCAACCATTGTCAACCAACAAGTGTAAGGTATTGGTGAAATTTTTATTTTTAACATTAAAATTCTTGAATTATTTTAGTGTTAAAAATGATGATTATGATTGCTTGTTACCAATTTCAAAAACCCCTATACCCATCACCCTTGTAACATTCCTAACTACTCAACTCTGCTATCACTCTGCTATCATTTACCATCACACTTTAGCCTATTGCCATATTCCTACTACAATTTTCAAACCTTTTCCTACACCACTCTTCAAACCTTGTCATCAACTCCTCATTTTTAAATCGGCCATCAAACCTTGTCATTGATCCATCATTTTTCAATTGGCCAAGTACCAACACGTAGTTTATAAGTCGTTCCATTGTAAATACAAGTGGTAAATCATTGGAAATACAAGTGTTAAATGATTTCATTCATTTTGAATGTGGGAGTTATAAAATAGTCTTTTGACCCAAGTCAGCTCATGAAACATATATCCGTTATCATCACTACAACACTCTTTATATGTATATGGTGTTCTCATGATTGTACCTATGCAAATCAGTACTGCTCCTCTGTCTTTATGATGTGAATGCGCCTTCAACTCTGCATTATCATTATAGCAATTTGGTGAAGGTCGGTTGTTAAGTTTTCACTTTATAAAACTCTCAGCTCATAAACTGCGTTACCATGTGAGTGTTCAAACTCTGAGTTTTCAAAGAGGGCCGAGACAGCAGGCGCTACAGAGGGAGAGCATAGAAAACAGGCTTACCACGAGTTTCTACCGCCGCCCAAGTAATTAAAGAAGGAAACCCTGAGAATCGAGGGCGTTACCAGGTCAGCTAAGTGGAACGCAGGAAAAGAGGCAACACATTGAAAAAACCCTGATTGAATTGTTAAGCATAAACAAAAGGGTTAGAACAGAGGTTTTTTTTTTTAAATGACCAATAGAGAAGAGCCTGAAACATTTGATAGTTCACAATATCATGATGACTGTGTCACGATTCTAAGGGAAAAGCAATGGCTGTCTTTTCTAGAAAAATTCAATGGAAACAATGAAGAAGTTACAAAGAAATTTGCATTTTCCTTCAATGGAGAGAAAGCTTTAATAGGAAACTTCTCTTTTAGAATTTCAGAGGATACCATAGCACAAACATTGGGAATTAGTCCAGAAGGGGAAAAGTATTTCAAAACCAAACAGTTTAAGGAAAAATCATGGACTCAGTTTATGTCTAGGTCAAGGGTTTCCTCTGTCAATTGGAAAAAGGGTGTTCCCAAAAGTTGGATAATTCACCCTTGGGACGAAATGGTATACATTATTTAGAAATTTGTTACATGTGAAGGATGTTACAGTATAGTATACCCATATCACATAAAACTTCTGTTGCACTTAGAAGGTCAATGCACTATCAGTTTGCCCTACTTCCTCTTATAGAGTTTGACTAAAATGTCGAAGACCATTCAGAAACGAAAAGGTAATGAAGATAAGAGTTTGTGTCATTTTGGTTTGATCAGTATTTTTTTTGAATTTGAGTTGCATAGGAGAGGAAAAACATGGAAAGAATTTTTAATTGCCAATCAAATTAAAGAAGATGAACATGAACAACAGCAAGAACGCACAGAGTTTATGCTTGATATTGATGAAGAAATCCCTGAGCGTAAGTCAAGCAATGTTCCTCAACCCAGCAGTGGTGTAAGGACAAGAAGGATCATGCAAGAAACTGCCAAGGAAATTGAACAAGACAAAATCTTCACTACTTATACGAGAAGATCAAGGAGAATACAAAAGAACCAAACACAAGATGATCAACCAGAGTCAAATGCAAATGAACCAATGGACATTGAAAGCAGTGCTTATTCACAGCCAAAATAGGAAGCAGAAATGGAAATTGAGAGTAACAAGGGAGAAAGGAAAGAGCCAGCACCTACAAACAAGAAACAGAGAAGGTTAGAGAAACAAATTGAAGAGCTAAAAGAGGAATTGATGGAAGCAAGCATGTTAGGGAAGGTCATAAAGAAGGAAAATGAAATGTTGAGAGCTCAGAGCAAGAAGAATCAGCAGAAAAATGAGAAACTGAAGGAGAAAATCAAAGAACTTAATACTGAACAAACCGAAATGTGCAAATGGGCGACAAAATGGTACACTCAGAAAAAAGCTTTCAAAGAAAAATATAAGAATCTGAAACATGAGTTCAAAGTTCAGAAGAATGCCCAAGTTCAGAAGAGTATAGATGTCTTGTTACAAGCGGCAGAGGCACAAGTAGGAACATAATATAAAGGGAGCACATCAGGATAAGCATGAGGACATGATGAATCATTGTGCTTGGGGGAGATGTTGGTACTATTTTATTACCATCCTTTTCTTCTAAAAATCCATCATTCATCTATCATTTTCTCCCATAAACCCCTCATAGTCCATTGAAATTGATCAATTAAGCATTATAATTGTTATTTTACATTAAAGTTAATTTGTGGATTTTTATGTTAAAAATTAGAAATTTTCAACAAAATTACGGCATGTCATGACTTCCTGTAATTGGTTTATGTTGTGACACGTGGCATGGCAGGAAAATCAAAACAGAGGATAGGGACGTGATCAAGGATGTACATACATGGTGAAAGATCTATTCAGCATCACATCTGGAGCTTCTGGATACATGGTCAATGCTGGTCAAACCCAGCCTTTTTGGTCATAAAAGCAGCAAAAAGCCAAAGTTACCTAAACTGATTTCATTTTGTTTTAGAAATCAGTTAAGAGTAGAAAAAAAACAAAAATCGCCTTTTTTACTCTAAAAGCAGAAACATCTGCGTGATAGTGTATGTACATTCGATTGTAAACCTTAAGGAATGTTAGTGAACGAAGAATAATAGACATTGAGCAGACTTAAGACTGCGTATTGTATTGTTGCCAGAACTCTGTTTTTGCATGTAATTGATTTCCAGACTTTAATCACAGGCAACGTTTCATCATTCCAGTGTTTTATGTGTTAACGGTTTCATCATCTGAAGTTTTTTAAGTGTACCATCAATGCGTGAACGGGCCCTACGTGGGGACTGGTATACTTTCATTTCATTTTCATAGCATTTAGACTTCAAATCTGAATATCGTTTGATGCCATTTCTTTGCTTGTGAATTAATTAATTCGATTATAAGTTCTTGCGAGTTTTATTGTATGATTCATGGTGATAGCGTGAAACTTCAATTGCTAAATTATTGAACAAGATCTTGTAAAAGATTTAATTGAGCACTAAATTTCGAAGTATCTTTGTGGACTCTGTTTTCATGCATTTGAGTTTTAGTGTGCTTAAAAGAGTCTTTAGTTTTCATGAATTTGATTGTTAGGATGCTTAGTGTGTTACCGAGAAAGAGTTTTGTGAATGATATCCTTGTAAGAGGATTGAAAACTCAGACTAGTAACAGGCTTTGTTTTTAGAACAGTTAATTAAATTAGATGACCTGAGTGTTTAAAGTGTGAAAGGAAACATATTCCAATCTCTTGTAAAAGAGTGTTGTAGTCTGTCACAATAAACACTTATCTAGGTAGATGAGATCATTTTAGGTCTATAGATTGTAGACACGTGCCTCTAAGTTTGCCTACCTTGGTTGACATTAAACTTAGTCTAATCTAGACCCCTGGATTGGCCACTACAGTGATGGTAGCTTATCTTTGAGAAGATATGTGGCAGTTACATGCTTGTGAACTATGTTATAATGAGGCATGAAGGCCTATTTATTATTGAGAAATAATGTAAAACCCTAAACATCCAAAAAACTAACCCTAGGAGATGAAACACCCAAACTATGGGCCCCATTGGGGTAAGTTGGTACATCAACCTCCTATGGTCGTAACTTTGGCATACGATCTCTATTTGATGCACATGATACCTCGTTAGAAAGATCTGTCTGAGTACAACTACTGATAGTGAATACTACGTTAAAAACTCATATTTTCCACCCTATGGTTTTCCAAAAACACGTATTTTAGGGCCTCAAAACGGATCTAGAAGTTGAGGACCCGAAAAACTACCAGAAATAGTAAATTATGCCATAGTTAAAGAAACTAAAAAATTGAAAGAAACAATGGTGGGGGTCTAAGTGGAATAGGCAGGTGGCCACCAATATCCACCGGGATCATTCCTCCCCCCTTAGGAAGAAATGGTCCCCATTGCATTGAGTTCCTCCATGAGATGAGGAACCTTTCGTTGAACTTGGTCCCTGGTTAGCCACTTGCCCTGGTGAAGGAGTTGGCCTGTTTTGACAAAACTCGATATAGTTGGATCCTTTACTGTCAAGTGTTCTTGATCTGTGTGTCCATGATCTGATTAGTTGTGGCTTTTTTCATGCCGTCTGGGTTTGAATTTGTTGGTGTGAGTTGTTCTGCAATGTCAGATGTGTCCAACAATGGCGGAAAGTAGGGCCGAAGGCGGTCAACACTGAAAACTAGGTGCAGACAAAGGAATGGTTGAACACTAAGCTTGAAGGCATTGTCCCCTACTGCCTTGGTGATGATGCATGGCCCATTTTGGAGCAGGCAAAGCTTGCGGTGGGGCCCAGCGAGGAGCTCCTTCTACAAATGTAGCCAAACTTTGTCGCCCACCTAGAACTTGTGTGGCACTCGATTGTTGATCATGTCGTTGCTTGTACTTAGCATTGACTCTCTCCAATATGTCATGAACCTATTGGAGAATGTGTTGAATGTGCTCAATGAAGTTGTTTGCCTTGTCGGCTTTGGACTGGACATCAACCGAATCTACCTGAGTAGCTGCAAATGGTATGGCCACATCAATGGGACATGGTGGCTAGAATACCAAGCCCACCTAAAAAGGGTTGTGGCTAGTCGAGTTGTGGAGAACCCGATTATAGTTGTGTTGGACATAGGGGAGGCTCTAATCCTATGTGTGTGGATGCTTTGAGTTGTAGATGTGCAAAATTTCTATGATCATCCTGTTGATGACCTATGACTGGCCATCAGTTTGGGGATGGAAAGTTGTGGACTTAGTGAGCTTGGTGTCCAGCATCGACCAGATATTGGACCAAAATTTACTGAGGCACCTGTTGTCCTGATTTTAAATGATAGACAGTGGGATCCCAAAGTGTACCCACACTCGTTCAAAGAAGAGTTTAGTAGTGGCTTCTGCTGTGATATTCTTCTTGTACATTGCCATAATGGCCATCTTCAAGAATCTGTCGACCACCACAAAAAAATAGTGATTTCTGTGCTTAGTAGAAGGAAGGCCCGACATGTAATCCATGGAGATGGATTCCCAAGGTCGACTAGTGGTAGGAAGAGGGGTATAGAGGCCTTGCTTCTAGATGGTCGATTTGGAAATGGTGTAATCAATGCAGGATCTAATGTACTTCCTGACATCTTGTCGAAGATTCAACCAATAGAAATACTTCTACAGTATTGCCATTGTTTTCTCGACCTCGAAATGCCCAGCGAATCGACTGTAGTGCGCTTCCCAAATCATCTTGGCAATATCACTTGAAGGAACACAAAGGTGTCCCAGGTGGCATAACAGTGCATCCTGGAGGTGAAAATTGGGAACTTGCTAACCCTCCAAGAGTTCCTGGTATGTGTGGCCAAATTATGGGTCACTTTTGTAGAGAAGTGGCCAATCAGAAGTCTCGTGCCCACAATATTTGAGCACGGTGGTTAATGCCATGATCAAGGGTCAGCTAAGGCAGTCTGCAAAATTATTTGTGCTTCCCTTCTTGTACTTGATATTCAAATGGAACTGTTACAGGTATGTGGACCACTTCTGATGGCGATCATTCTCCAAATTCCCTTATGTCTGTATGAACTATAGGGGTTGATGGTATATGTGCATGATAGTTTCCTTCCCCAAAATGTAATGCTTCTATTGTCGGTAGGCTTGCACAATGGAATACATCTCTTTGTCATAAGTGGGATACTTCCAGACTGTTTGAAAGTGTCTCATTGTGATATGCCATTGGATGCCCCTATTGAGTAAGGACTACCCCAATAGCATAATTAGAGGCATCTATCTAGATCTCGAATGGTTGTTGCAAGTTTGGTAATGTAAGCACTGGTGCAGAGTAGAGGCGATGTTTCAACTTTGCGAATGCCTTTTATTGAGATTTAGACCAAAAGATTTTTTCTTTCACTCCTCTCTTGGTGACTTGACTCAAGGGCCAAGTGATATGAGAGATCCCTAACACGAACCTGCAGTAGAAATTGGCAAGACCCAGAAAGATGTGGAGCTCTATAAGAGTGGTTGGGGCTGGCCAATCCCGATGACTTGGATCTTGGGTAGATCCACGTGCACCCGTCGTTCATCAATAAAGTGTCCCAGATACTGAACCTAGGTCATGCCAAAAGTGAATTTCTCCAAATTGGCACACAGCTTGTGTTGCTGCAGTGTTTAGAGAACCTGTCAGATGTGGTGGAGGTGCTCTTCCTAACTTTGGCTGAAGATCAAGATGTCATCCAAGTATACCACTACAAATGAGTTGGTGAATGGCCACAAGATGTCATCCATTAGCCTCATGAAGGTTGCAAGAGCATCCATCAACCCGAAAGGCATAACCAGCCATTCAAAAAGGCCCTCCTTGGCTCTGAAGGCAACCTTCCACACATCGAAGGGTTCGATTGGTACCTGGTGATATCTGGAATTTAAGTTGATCTTGCTAAAATATTCCCCCCCTTGAGTTGGTCCAGAAGGTCATCAATCTATGGGAACGAGTACCTATTCCGAAAAGGGATCTTGTTCAATGCCTGATAGTCAATAGAGAGTCTCCAAGTCCCATCTGTCTTCTATACCAACACGATCGAGCTCCCACAGGATGATGAAATTGGCCATATGTGACCTTTTTGCAGCAGCTCCTAAATCTGCCTCTTGATTTCATCGTTCTCCAGAACAAAGCATCGATAGATTGGTCCATTGGGAAACGATGCACCTGGGGTCAGATCAATGGAGTGCTTGACTTGACAATGTAGAGGCACCCCTTCAGGGGAGGTGAAGATGTCCACGTACTCCTCCACGACATTGTCCATCTGTTGTTGTCGTGTGGAGGGGCCCTGTCTAGAGGTTGTCGCCATTGTCTTCTTCTTTCCCTGAGGGCATATAATCAAGAAAACAAATTTCCCGGTTTTAGAAATGAGCTTATTGCATTGTTTCACATTAACCAAAGAGATGGCGGTAGGTGGTGCTACCTCTAGTATCCTGTACAACTTATTTCCTAGGGTAACAATAATAGCACGAGGCCTTGACTCATACATAACATGTCACTTCCACAAGTATGGTTGGCCTAATAATACATCACAAACATCAAGAGGAGCAACGCCACATGATACCTCATTCGTGAAGGGCTTGATGTTGTATGGAAGGCGACACTTTTGGCTGACGCAGAGAGCTCATCCTTGGTGAAGCCACCTGATGGTGTACGGTTGAGGGTGTGTTGTGGTCAGTAAGCCCAATCGCTTCACAACCTCTACTGAAATGAGGTTCTTTTGGTTCTCACTATCAACAATGGACTATAGCGGGGAACCCTTTACCCACATCTAGGAGTGGAAGAGGTGTTCCTCCTCCTCTGGATCTTCAGGTTCCTCCTTCTAGATCTTCCTGGTGGTAATAGTGACGTTGGGCTCTGAATTGATAATATGCTTCCCTTTATCATTCCCCTTTTTAGGTTCTGACTCAGAGTCGGAACATGCATCTGATTCAAAAGTTTTCAGCTCGGCCACCAATGACTGGTTGACCCAACACACTTTTGTTGTGAGTGGAGCTCTTATGGAACTCACACCACTTTCTCGTGTCTTTCTTCGGCTTCATGGTGTTGTTCTTTGCTTGCATCTTTGGTGGGTTGTCTTGGGCCGCCCTGCCTTGGATTTTTCCTTTGTGTTGTGGTTTGGGGGCACCTTTCCCTTACTTTAGATTCACATTTCCAAAGTATCACTTTTTCTATTTAAGCTTCTGCTCGATCTTGACTGTGTATTGGTACACCGTGCCGAGTGAGGAGATGTCTAGGAACTCCATCTCATCTTGGATGTACATGTGTAGGTAGTCGCGGTACTTGAGTAAGAAATGTTTCTCAGAATCCTTGATAACCAACTTCATGCGAAGGGTATGAAAAACATTAGTAAACTCTGGCACATCTTGGTCCCTTCCATTAGGGGAATTTTGAGGTCTAAAATGGGCCTCCTAAGAAAAATGTACGACCAAAATAAACTTTATAAGAACCAATATGATTCAAGACGTTGATGTCAACCATGGGGGATGATTCACCATTTTTGTAGTAAAAAAGTAAAAAGATTAAAAAATAATAAAACTAATTTTTCAACTCGTATTTTCAACTTATCTCCCTAATGTTTTACTCAAATTTCGAGTGGGAGTACTCATTGAATACAAAATTTAATTCCTCATCCAAGGAGTACCCATGTTGCATACTTTTGATGGAACCCGCTACAAGAAAAATGAGAAATACATGAAAAACCATGATTGCAATAATGTTTTTCATGTATTTCTCATTTTCCTGTCGCAAGGTCCATCGAAAGTATGCAACATGGGTACTCTTTGGATGAGGAATCAAATTCTGCATCCAATGAGTGTTTCCGCTCGAAATTTGAGTAAACTCATAGGGAGATAAGTTGAAACTATGAGTTGAAAAAATAGTTTTTATTTTTTCCCTCTAAAATTTGATGATGTAATCTAATCTTATTTTATTATTTCCACTATTATTTTATAATTTCCTTAGGAGATCCATTTTAAACCTCAAATCTCCCCTAAGGTTTGCCACAACGTGGTCCACTTTATGTATTTATCGTCATAGCTCTCGATAGGATAGTACTGCTCCTTGATGGCATCCTGGAACAAATTCCAGGTGGATGTGGCTAAAAACAATGAGGGTGTACTTTCATCCTTCTACTCACAGTAGGTTTCCCACCAGTCCTTGAAGTGGGGGCAACTTTGAGAAGAGCAAAAGTAATATTTTCCCTGCTTGGAAAAATCATGAACATAAAAATATCCTTCTCGCATATTTAACCATTTATCTACGACGTTTGCATATATATGGCCCTCGAATATGGGAATTTCAAAGTTTACTTGTACCTTAAAAGGAGTGCTGCCTCCAGAGTGGCTGTTGGATGTGTATGCGCCGCCGGTGGGAAACTGTTGAAGAATCTGGGCAAAGTTATCCATCGTCACATTCCTTTGTTTCTCGAGGGCCTCCTCAAGCAATATTTTGATAGGATCTCCTGCTCCCTCGTCCTTCTTTTCTTCCCTCATGGGTGGCCGTCGGGGTTTGCAAGGCTGATCTTACAAAGGTTCAACCAGATCGAGCCCCAACTCCTTATACCCCGACCTCATTGGGGACATGAAAGTAAGGATTGAGAAACAGTAGACCGCTCTGATACCACTAATCCAAATTTAAACAAGAATGCAACAAATTACAGATATAACCATACACACATAAATGTAGTGGAAATAAAACTTCATCTCATTAATATCAAAGAACTGAAATATGCTTACATACACAATGTAAATAAACTAGCTCGGACTATGGTAGCTTATCTTTGAGAAGATATGTGACAGCTACATTCTCTAAACTGTGTTATAATGAGACTTGAAGGCCTATTTATTATTGAGAAACAATGGAAAACCCTAAACATCCAAAAACCTAACCATAGGAGATGAAACACCCAAACTATGGGCCTTGTTGGGGTCGTAACTTTGGCATACGATCTTCGTTTTGTAGAATTTCTCTACAAATTAGCTAGCTTACTAATATCATGTAGAAATTTCACTTGTAGATCAAACTGATATATGCAATGTACTAAAGCATAATACTAGATCTACATCTATCATAAACTTTGCGAAAGCTAATCAACCATGAGCAACATCAAGCATGAACACATATAACTGATAAGAAGGAATCAATCACACATAACACAAAAGAATTTATTCGGGAAAAGCACCATCCTAAAACCCCATCTCTGTATTATCAATCAAGTGGAAATCCTCAACAATATACAAAAAGAATCAGCGCAAAAACTATCGTTCTCTCTCTGTACTCTAATGATGTAGCTCATGGACTACCTAGGCCTGAATATATAGGCTACACAAGTCCTCCACACTCCTATTTCCTTGCGCAGTTTTGATTGGGTTCCAATTACATAACATGTGTGAATTGGCCAAATCATACCTGCTGTCACCTCAGGTCCAACTACGCAGTACTAGAAGGAATAATATTCCTTCCTCATGCAAGGAATATTCACTAGGAATATCCTAGCAACTGATAGTACATTGTCCCTCATCTGATCTCAGCTGGGTCTTTGTTTGAACTAACATGCATCAGTTATCCATGATTGAATACTCAGTTATCTGAAAATACTAGTTGTCACATGCATGTAAGCATCAACAAACTGAATCTCATTAATTTAACCAACTATTAAATTAATCTATCTTGACTTGACTAAGTTAAACTAAGTCAATTGATCCTCTCAATATAGAACTCATCCTTAATTCCTCAATCAATGGAGCAAATCAAGGACACATTCCCCAATCAAAGGAGAAATTATTGCATGTTCTCACAAAGACTTCAAGTTTGATTTTTCTTAAGGCCAAATTCGAATTTTACTTCCTATTTTTAGTCCAGGACTGAATAAAATAGGAATCCATCCTAAACTGCTAAAAATAGAATGCTATTTTTAGCACTTCCATTTTTCATTCCCTATTTCTTAATCCAACACTGGTACCCAAACTGCTATTTTTAGCATTTCTTGTTTCCATTTTTCAACACTCCCTCTCAACAAGAAATGCTTCAACTCAAACCCGATCCTGTACCTTTGAAATGTTCTGCATGCAACACTTCTACCAAGTGTGGTTGCTCCAACAACTATAGAAACAAAAAAATTTCCCAACTGACCTCTCTGTTGGGCTAGAAACATACTCTGATGTTGAAGCTCCATCTGCTGCTGACAAGTGCTACCTCTTTGACCTCTGAGCTTCTGCAACACTCCATGCATCTCGCACCATTACACACCCCTCTGTGCCATGCTGCACTGGTGCAACACTCCTGTGCCTCTCGCATTGTTGCAGCCTGCTAGCTCTACACAGTCTTGGGACACCTGCACTGTAGCTCTCTCTGTCGCTCCATCCGCATCTATCTCTACCCAATCAGCCAATCCTACTAATCCTCATCGAGGCTCCTGTAGCAAATTCGAATCAAAGAGGTTGGATACCTCAAGGATGCTGCCCCTATTCCAGCCTTCTTGGGACGATCACTCCACATCGCCCCACCTCCTACCTGGAGGTATGGATGCATGTGATCTCTCTGCCCACCTAGCTTGAAATTTCCCCCTACTAGAGGTCTTTGCATGAGTAGATGTCTCTACTCGATCTCCTCTCAGCTTCTCTAGTTGTGGCTACTCCACAACCTCCTGAAGTTGCTTCGCCAATTGTGGCTCCTCCACAATCATCTGAGACTTCTTCTGGCACTGCATGTTGAGAGGTCATATACTCTCTCTCTCAACCACCAAGTCTCCATTAGTTGTCTTTCTGCTCAAGGCTTTGCATGCACCTTCAACCTCAAGCGCATACAGGTTCTTGGCTAGCACACCAATATGTTTCATCTTTCCCACCGTCATGAAATTTTCTGGAAAAAGAACTGATTTTAAATCAGCGATATCTCCCTCATCCGAACTCCAATTCAGCTGATTTTTTTTTTTTTTGAATTTGGGTCTTTTTCCATAAGGAATCCAAATCTGCTATTTGTTTCTAAAAATTTTGTATAGAAATTTTCAGATCTGCTCTGCAAACTCTTGACCCAAATCTCAAAACTTTGAAATCTCCTCTCGGTATACTATTTTCCGCTTTGATCACCTTTGCTCTGATACCATGTAGAATTTTTTTACAAATCAGCTAGCTCTGATACCATGTAGAAATTCCCACTGTATATCACATGGTAATGCAATGTACTAAAGCAAGACACTTGATCTACTTCTACAAATAATTTAGCGGAAGCTTAATCGAACATGAGCAACATCAATAAGAACACATATATCTGATATGGAGAAATCAATCACACATAACACAGAAGAATTTACCCGGGAAAAGCACTAGCCTAAAACCCCATCTATGTATTATCAATCAAGTGGAAATCCTCAACAACATACAAAAAGAATCAGCTCAAAAGCTATCATGTTCTCTCTGTACTCTGATGATGTAGCTCATGGACTACTTAGGCCTGAATATATAGGCTACACAAGTCCTCCAAGCTCCTATTTCCTTGCACAGTTTTGATTGGGGTCCAATTACGTAACATGTGTGAATTGGCCAAATTATACCTGTTGTCACCTCAGGTCCAACTACGCAGTACTAGAAGGAATAATATTCCTTCCTCATGCAAGGAATATTCACTAGGAATGTCCTAGCAACTGATAGTACATTGTCCCTCATCTAATCTCAATTGGGTCTCTGTTTGAACTGACATGCACCAGTTATCCATGAGTGAATACTCAGTTATCTGAAAATACCAGTTGTCACATGCATGCAAGCATCAACAAACTGAATCTCATTAATTTAACAAACTGTTAAATTAATCTAACTAGACTTGACTAAGTTAAACTAAGTCAACTGATCCTCTCAATATAAAACTCATCCTTAATTCCTCAATCAGTGGAGCAAATCAAGGACACATTCCCCAATCAATGGAGAAATTATTGCATGTTCTCACAAAGACTTCAAGTTTGATTTTCCTTAACTAATTAGCTCAAACTGAATTAATTAATTAATATTCAAACTGCTGGTAAGACCAAATTCGAATTTTACTTCTTATTTTTAGTCAAGGGACTGACTAAAATAGGAATCCATCCTGAACTGCTAAAAATAGAATGCTATTTTTAGCACTTCCATTTTTAATTCCCTATTGCTCAATCCAGCACTGGTACCCAAACTGCGATTTTTAGCACTTCTATTTTTAGCATTTCTTGTTGCCATTTTTCAACACGTTTGACGCACACGATACCTCATTAAAAAGATTTATCCGAGGACTACAACCACTAACAGCAAATACCAAGTTCAAAATTTTAATTCATCGGCCGGTGGCTTTCCCAAAAAACGTCGTTTTGGGCTTCAAAATGGCTTCGAAAGTTCAGGACCTGAAGAACTGCCAAAAATAGTAAATTGTGCTACAATTAAGGAAACTGAAAAACTAAAAGAAACAATGGTGGGGGTCCAAGTGAAATAGGCGGGTGGCCACTAATATCCACCTGGATCATTCCTCCCCCCTTACTAGGTCCTAGGAGAATTTGTGTAAGCGAGGATTACTAGGTCCTCGGAGATGCCCATTATGTTGTGATGCTCCTAAATTTAACCTTCATTTATTCATTGAGTGCCCTATCTCTACCACAATTTGGAAGGGAGTCTTCCCCGTTTTAAAAATCACATACAAGGGTTTTGGTCACGTTCAGGATTGCTTACAATGGTGGTTGGAGCTAGGTGGAAAATATATGGCGACTCTTTTTATACTATATGGGAACTCTGTTGCGCCCATAATGCACTCATTTTTGAGGGTTCCCTGATTTATCCACTAAGAATAATTCAAAAGATCATACAATGGTTGGAGATGGCTAGGACTCACATTCAACCCATCTAGGACCTTTCTCTCAAACATATTTCACACCACCTACAATTTCTGACAAGGTATTTTGATGGCGCTGCACAATCGAATCAGTGTGGTTGTGGTGCCTGGCTATGCCTAGATCAATGTTCACAATACATGATTAATTGGAATGGGGGCCCGGGCACAAACATGGGGGCGAAGGTCATGGCCCTCTGGGGACTTCTCTAGTTTGCCAATCATCTGTCCAATTTTTATATAGGGCCTCACAGGTACTTATACACAGCTTAACGAAATACTGTGATTTCTCCCCTCCCCATCTCTAGGCTTGGATGACTTGAATTTCTCTCCTCAAGGGGTCTTTTAGTTCAATACATTTTAAACACATCTTCAGAGAGAAAAATTGGGGCGCAGACTCTGTGTCTAAGTTGAGTATTTCTGATACTTAGGCTTGGATGACTTGAATTTCTCTCCTCAAGGGGTCTTTTAGTTCAATACATTTTAAACACATCTTCAGAGAGAAAAATTGGGGCGCAGACTCTGTGTCTAAGTTGAGTATTTCTGATACTTATGGCTACATGCATTATACACTCATGGAAGTTAAGTATATATACGTGAGGGTTCCATCCCTCTCCCATGGCGGCTACTTCTCTCATATCTATTTTTAAATTATATACTTTTGTATTTGGTTGCAGTAATTAGATAATCAAGCTCTACATTTTTATCTCTAGTATTAAATAGCGATATTTACTTTTTATATTTTTGTTATATTTCTAAAAACTAGATTAAAACATTTACTTTTTCATGTTTTTATTATATTTCTAGAACCACCAAAAAATACTTATATTTTTATGTCAATATGCTGCGCTATATCTCGCGTGAAAGACTTTTATAACAGTTTTCTGCATATACACTAGTAAATTATATAACCCGTTATTTTTTCATCTGGAAAAAAAGGTAGTAACAAATGATAACTATTTCAACGAAAATTAAAATAAAATTCTTCGGAATGGAAACAAAATGCCTACTTTCATCCACACTTTTTGGCGCATTGAATTGCTTATTTTTTTATTCCAATCTTGCAATCAATGAGATGGTGCTGGCTGACCGAATTACTTCTTTTTATTCACATTTTTTCCAACCCTGGTTTATAGAGGTGGAACGATGGCGGTGACTCTGCCCGTGACTGTGACGGTGGCCTTAAATTAGAACTTGCGACTTGGCACGCAAACGAAACGTGACGTCAGCCTGAAGCAACGACGGTGACGTGAAACGGCCCAAGCCCACCGACAGTCTGGTGGTAGTTGACGATTTCCGTGATTAGAATTCGAATCGGACCGACGCCACCGACAATCTGGCGGCGGTTGAGTATTTACGTGATCTGAACTCCAGTGCTTTCCTTCACTTCGTACATACTCATTGTGTATCCTCCTCAAAAGCGGATGCTACTATGGTCCAGGGGAACACATAAGGCTTCCCACGCAGAAAATGGAGTTCTCAAAGTGGGCGGAGGTGGTAGGTTCGAGCCGCCGCGCGGCCGTCTGGGCTCTACTTGCAGCAGCCGCGGGCTTCTCCGCTACGGTTCTCGCCGTGATGCTCTGCGCCAGGGCAGCGGCGAGGCGCGTGGCTGTGAGCGGCGACTATACCGAGGAGGAAACTCCGCGGTCGCACTGCCTTGCAGTGAAGCACGCAGTACTGGGCGTAATGAAGAAAGGTGTCCGGGGCGGGTGGCGATTTCCGAAGCGAGGAGGTTTCTTCTGCTACAATAACGTGGCGTTTGAGGAGATTCGAACAGAGGACGGTGGCGGGAGAACGAGCAGAAGTAAAAATGCAGAAGCGAGCGACGCACCAGTGTGGCAGCGGCGGATTCTCATGGGGGAACGGTGTCAGCTTCCCGCGTTCAGCGGCCTTATTCTCTACGACGAGCGCGGGAATCCTCTACCGCATTACCCGCACAGGTTACAGAATGTTGTAATACCCTGACGTAGCTTATTGTAAATTGCCGTCGGGTCGGAGGTGATCCTCCCGACGTCAAGAGATCGAATGATGGTTTAAACCTGTATGCACCATTGCTTAGATACATGAATAATATGTTGTTTGTATTTCAGAAAGAACTGGTGAAATATTTTTAAATGGAAAGAAGTTATTTTCTATGGAATAAGGTGTGGAATAAGCCGGATGTTTTGATTTTCAATTTTTTTTTTAAGAAGGGACTATTTGAAGGGAATATGTTTATTATACGTTTTTTTAAATGTTTATTATTTTTGTAAAGTTTTAAATAAATTTTAAAAATTAAATTATGGTTTTTCTTAATTTTTAGAGATTTGAGGTTATTTTAATTTTAAAAAGTTTTTTATTGATAATTTATTTATTATTATTTAAAGTTTTTATTTATAGTTCTTTGCTTTATTAAGTTAAAGTTGATTCATAATCTTTTTACATTTGATTAATCAAGTAAATGTGTGTATTAGTAAGATATTTTTATTGTAATAATGTTTCGATTAAATGTGTGTATTAGAAAAACATTTTTATTGTAATAATGTTTTGACTATAATGAAACCTTCAACTATATTAATTACATTAATATTTTTAATGTAATTATATTAATTATTAAAAAATATGAAATAAAATTATTTGAGTTAATTTTTCAGATTTTAATTATCGACCATTTCCCTTGCTGTGAAAATAACTTGCAATGATATAACAATAGATTTAAATTACAGTGGCCTCCAAACTCTCTGATGTTCAGATGTTGGCTATAAATAATGAAATTGAATTCCAAACTCTCGTATATTCAGATGCTGGCTATAAATACTATTAATGAAATTGAATTCCACCATGTTTACTCTTTCTATATCATTATGTGTGGTGCACAATATTTTTTTTAATGAACACTTCAATGTTGTTTTGACAATGTATGACTTTCCTTTGAAGGTTTGATATTTTAATGGAAATTTGGAGATTCCAGTGTATACTCACGATCCTCAATTTGGGGAACAAATTATCCAGTGTTTGATAAATGTTGAGTTGATCAAAGTGCAGTATCTATTATAACTTCCTTCAAGTCAAAAGAGCCCATAAATCTATTTAATAATGATCTCAGAACCACAGAGTTGAATGTTGCCCGTGCAAGATGGATAACCAGAAAATATTTGAACGGATAGCCTAGGTTTACACGTACTATTTTAAATGTTGGACAAACCAGTCATGTATATTTAAACAACATATATGTCAACGAGCATGGAGAACTATTAAGTTGGATGTCGTCCAAGTAAAACAAATAATCTACAGAAAGTATTGATTGGCATCATATGTTCATGTACAATAATTTGAATGTTGAATAAATATACACCCAGTGTATTGTAAATAAGGTTGGCTAACTCTCAAATTGATAAGGTTGGGTAACTCTCAAATTGATGAATCCCACTAGTATAACTAGTTTTATACAATGTATTGATTGGGCTTTTTCATTTTTTTGGTCCCTACTTTATTTATTACAATTATATTTACATGAAAAAAGTATTAAGGAATATTTTTAATATTCCCCACATTAAATCGAAGGGGTGTTTGTAAGCCTAAACATCTTTCTGAATTTTTTAGTTTTTTTCTTTTGAGTGACTTGGTAAAGATGTCTACAATTTTCTCATTAGTGGAATATTGTCTTAAATGAATAGTCTTGCCCTCTATATGATGTCAAACCAAATGATACTTTGTGTTGATTTGTTTGGTTTGATCATGGAAAATGAGGTTCTTGGCCAACTTGATTGCAAAATTATTGTCAATGAGAAGAGGACTGGAACTCAATTATTTTTCCTACAAATCTTCAAGTCTTTTCGTCAACCACACAATCTCCTTTATTGCTTCTATACCTACCACATATTTTGCCTCTATCGTGGAATCTGTTGGAATTGATTTTTTGTGGGACTTCTAGGATATAAGCATTGATCCATGGCTAATGAGATAGCCTAAATTCGACATTCCATTTTCTTTGTCTTTATCAATGTATTAATTAGAATATCCAATCAAACTGAAGTCATCTGCTTGTGAATATTTGAGTTCAAAGTGTGAGTTCCTTTCAAGTACTTCAAAAATATTTTTGCGGCACACGAATGTGCTTCACAAGGCTTTTGCATAAATATAGAAACAATTCCAACAACAAATGAAATATTTGGTCTGGTAGTAGTGATGTAGATAAGGCTTCCCATAAGTTGTATGTACTTGGTTACATCCTCAAATTCATTCCCTTCTTTTGATGTGAGCTTCAAGTTCTATTCCATCAGAGTAGATAGAGGGTTGCATTCATACATGCCAAACATGATTAACAATTCTCCAATGTGTTGATTTTTGTATCTTTGGCAAGTACTTCTAGCCTTGTGTCTTGATTAGAAGGACATTTGTTTTGCCTCTTTAGGAGCTTGCATGCGACATGCAAGGCATACATGTTAGTTTCATGCGACATGCGAATTTTGCATGTTGATTGCATGCGGCATGCAAAGCGTGAAAGTGTGTTACATGCATGTAGATGAGTTGAATGTGATATGCATAAGACATGCATGTAATGCAAGCTAAATTTATGACTAGTACTTGAGTTAAAGTAAGGAAAGCTAAAGATGTGAATGTTAACTAAACTTAAGTCACTTATCTTCAGTTAACTTGATGAGATAATTTCGGTCATCGATCTTAGCTTAGAAAAGTTATCAATTGAGCCTAAGGGTTGAGGAAAAGGCATAATAACAACACAAGGTTGAGAGTGGTATCTCAGTGAGCATGTGTTGGGGTTTAAGAGAGTGAAAAGAAGCTAGAGATCCATATTTGCAAAAGAGAGTAGATCTGTTAGATCTGGTCCAAAGTACTGTAATCTGTATTTTCTCAATTGGTCCATTATCCCACGACAGGAGACCAAATAAGTTCTTAGTTTTATTAATGACGAATTGATTTGTTAGGCGTAAATTTGTCTCATTGTGATTCAAAACGTGCAATTTTTCTTCCACTTAATATTTTGTTAGGAACTTAGTTGTGTATTTGTTCAATAATTAATTGTTTGGAACTAAATACCAGGTGCTAGGTTCATGTAAAATCTAACACAATGTTCTTCTTTTGGGAGAGGAAAATATATAACTTTGGATGTCGATTCACTTCAAAGTCGAAGTAGTATTGAGGGTGTCCCAAATTAGTCATCTCAAAGCCCTTCTTCAATTTTTTCTTTGTAAATGCAATACAGTTTTCATCATTCCCTATTATCAACAGATCATCTACATATACCACAAGATATACAATAATTTTTCCAACTTTATTGGCAAGCAATGTTGTGTCATCAAGATTAAAGTGTTTGAAATTTAATTTCAAGCGATTCTTAGTTAACTTTTCATACTGGGGTCGCGGCTTGTTTTAGGCAATATAAGGATTTGATGAGTTTACATACTTTATGTTCTTATCCCTTCACAATGGACCTTCTAGTTGAGGCATGAAGACACTCTCTTTCAAGTCTCAATGTAATAAAGTGGTCTTCATATCCATTTGATGAAATTTCAATCCATTCAAAGCTAATAAGGCAAAGAGAGTCTGAATGGTGGCTCATTTTTTTGTAGGGACAAATTTCTCTTCATAATCAACACCTTATTTTGTGCGAATATTTTTTCCACAAGCCTTTCATCGTGCTTGTCAAGTGATCCATCTAATTTGTACTTGTTCCTTATAGATCCACTTGTATCCAATTGGTTTGGTTTGGAATGGAGCGTCCATTCTTTATGAGAGCATCATTCTCCCTCTGCATTGCTTCTTTCCATTCGTCATGAGAAGCAACATATCTAAAGGAATTTGGTTCAAAGTTAGTAGACAAATTCATTTGACAATCATATGAAACGTCTATATCATCTACATCAACTAAACTAGAATTATCTACATCACCTCCATCTTATCTTGTGGAACGTTTAATTCCTATCTCTCTGACCTCATTAGGATGAAAACTTTCAAGTTTTTTGGTGAGCCATTTTGGGAGGACCTTTCTAAGATGGTCCAAGTTGCTCCAATGTTTGAGATGTGGTTTCATCAATATATATCCTTCCAATCTTCTTAATCATGTGACATAAAGGGTCTTCTTGGTTAGAAGAAGTGGCCAAAGTTACTAGATAAATTCAATTAACAATCATATGAAACATCCATATCATCTACATCAACTAAATCATAATTATCTACATCCCTCTATCTTATATCATGGAACCTGTAATTCCTATCTTTCCAACCTCCTTAGGATGAACACTTTTAATTGTTTTGGTGAGCCATTTTGGGGGACCCTTCTCAAATGGTATAGGTTGCTCCATTGTTTGAAATGGGTATACATCAATATTTGTCCTTACAATCCTATCAATCACATCACTCAAAGGGTCTTGTTGATTAGAAGAAGTAGCCAAAACTTCATGGGGGGAGAAGGAGATTCCTTTGTTTATTACAAGTTAGGGATCCCCCCTTCAAGATTTGGAATCTCATTATCAAATTCATGGCATGTATTTGCATTATTTAATCTATCCAAATGATCAATTTGTTTCTCAACAATGTTGGCAGTCTTGGAATATTCAAGAAAACTACAAATCTGGAAAGAATAAATGTATCGTTTACTTAATCACAAAGATGACATGCCTTGGTGGTATCTGAATGCCCAAATAAAATGCCCTTTCAACTCCTTTCATAAAGCTTTCTTCTTTGTTCCTTAGGAATCAAGGAATATCAAGTGGAACCAAAGACCCTAAGATGCCTTACCAAAGGAATGTGACTATACCACATTTTGTAAGGTGTCTTATTTCTTAGAGCATGAGATGGACATATGTTTTTTACATACGCTACACATAGAACTACACTAGCCTAAAACATCAACTTTACATTTTTGAAAAACATCATTGAGTGAATCATATTCAAGATATTCCTGGCCATTCTTTCAACTACACCAGTTTATTGATGATTTTATGGAACCATGGTTTGATGTTAGACCCCATGTTGGAAAATATAGTTTTCAAATTCATTATAGGTGTATTCTCTTCCATTATCAATATTAAGGGATCCAATATGTGATTATGCTTCATTTTCGATCCACATATCAGAATTTCTGAAAGTTTCAAAATCTTGAGATTTAATTTTCAACAAGAACACACAACACATTTTGGTGTAATCATAAATAAAATTCATAATATGTTTATTTCCATTAGTATAAGGAACAAGCATAGGGCCATACAAATAAAAATGTATCAATCTAAGTTTTCAACATTCTCTAGAACCAGAATCATGAAATGGTCGTTTGTTATGTGCTCCAAAAGTACAAGAATCACATTGCTTCAACTTCCTAGGAATACTAGGCAACCCAAAAAAACCATTATCTTTTAATAAAAAAAGGCTAACGTAATTAATATGTCCAAATCTGGCATGTCATAAAAGACTAGATGGTTATGTACCTTCACCATGATGAGAGATGTATGTAAAATTTTGTGTATGGGCATATGCCCCTTTCAACTTCAACAATATTTCATCTTGCACTCCAATAACAACAACCATGTTGTCAGATGCTTTCCTTATTTCTAGTTTTCCATTAAAGATATGAAAGGAGTGGCCTTGCTAGCAAATTTGAATAAGGGAAAACATGTTTCTTCATAGCTTCAGAAGGTAAAGTACATAATATAGAAGATAGTATAGAATTTCGGGTAGTTTAAGTATGATGGTGCCAATACTTGAGGGCTTAAGACTTGATTTATATAAAAAATACATTGTTTCGTCTACATTATCATTGAATCCTACAGATAAGTCTCTCTAAAAGGTCATGTGACGTGTTGCACCTATATCATGTTGGAAAATCAATAAAAAAGTAGATTCCACTTACTTGATAATCACTCGTGAGATTAGTTTTCCTTTTATTACTGTATTCTTTATTCTTCATCAAGCAATTACTAGAGCATAAAATGCATGAAGATCACAAGAACATAAATAACACAAGATATAGAATCCAAGCCAGAGAAAAACCCCACAATTGGGGAAAACCAAAGCAATCGTCTTCTTATTGAATCAGATCAAAATGAGACCTTTATGACCCAAAGACCAATACCTCCTCCAAGCACCATGTCATCCCTCCAAATGTATTCCTCAAACAAGCCTAACAAGTCAAACATGGTCAAACTCCATAAATTTTTCTTCAACTCGGAGTCTTGGACCTCTACTTTAGGTTTGCAATTTAGAGCTACACTTTTCCCTAAAACTCACACAGAAACCCTAGATCCTTTGCATCTGTGAGCAAAGTAGTGAAATTTTAGATCTTATTCTTCTTCCTTGGTTTTTCTCCTTCTTCCTTGTCCTTCTCTCTTCTTTCTTCCTTTCTTGGTGCAAAGATCGAATGCTTGTATCAATCTGCCAAATAAGTCGAAGTTTCTTCCAATATATACCCTTCTCAAGAGGTCAAATAGGCCTCTCCTAGGTAAACTTTCTTTGGCAAAGCCAACTTGGTCTTGGGAGACATAATTGATTTCCTAGATTAAAAAACATTTTTTCTTTCTTGTTACAAGATTCCCAAATGGGTCTCTTATATATGACAAATATTCTTTTGACTCATTAAATGTTAGGAGCATGAAGAACATGCTTGACCTAGACTTGAGCATGAAACCCATGCTTGAATGAAATTATTTTTCTTCTTTTACATGAAATACAAATTGACACAAGTACAAAATAATTATGAAGACCAATCCTAGCTACTTTTCCAACACTCCCTCTTAACAAGGCAGGTATTCATAATGATTCAACGAGTCTATCTCAAGTTGAAATATTCATATAAGAATGGATTAAAATTGATAAGCAGCAATGGTGATAGTATCATCATAGGAAACATTGTCACATTACCAAGGCCTTGACAAGTACACTCTATCTCTCCATAAGATTAGAGCACAATGCTGGGAGGCTATAACCACCCCTCCCACATTTACCTAGTTTCATTGTTCTGCCAGGTTAAACATGAGATGGGAGTTACTATGACATTACCCGAAATCCTAGATCCACTTAAGGAAGTGGAACTGACAAACTAAGAACCTAAAAACATCCTACAGGGGCTACATGTCACTTAGAGGTTGAAAAACCACCCCAGTTGGCCAAACCCTTAGCTAGAACCTTTTTTTCTCTACCCTGGTCCCACAACCGCACCCACAACAAGGAATTCATGCAGTTATAAGCCTCCAACCACATGCACGACACTGTTTCCATAAGGTTATAGCCCAATTTCCCCAATTCTGAGCATGTAGTCCTAGGATCAGTGCCGCCTTTTCAGGCCCGCCTCCATACCACTTCCCAGAATTACTTGAGACTTTCTAGAATCATATTTAACATGGCAACAAAGCTAAACGTTCAATCTTGCCTCAGAAATTTGACCTAGATTTCCTAGGACATAACAAACATTTCATCAAACACATGTGAAACATGTAAGCTACAGGTCATGAATGCATATCTGACCTTAGAAGTCTGAGATTCATCTGAGAATCATTGAGAATTCCATATGCCCTCTTGACATAGTTGCAACAACAATTATTAGTTCATATTTTCATCAACCGATCAATAGTTAAATAATTCATAACTAAAGACATAAAAGATACACATCATATTAGCAACATATAACTAGAAAATAACTAGCATATAAACCATGGCATCCCAACCATAGTATCACCAACATATTGCCAACAAATATACATGAATCACACTATAATAATAGCTCTTGTTAACATATGAAATTACGAACCAATTTAGGGACTTCCACGTACCACACAACCATAGATTGCGCTGAACCAAATCTCCCTTTCATCCAATCACCCCCTCTCCATATTCCAAGCATGAATGTGGGATCTCATGAAATAAACCAAGAAAAACCAAGGCAGGGCTTCCAAAGGCCAAACTACCTCAACGATCAACTAGTGATTCCACCTCAAAATCAAACATCACTAACACAAACCAAATCAGTCTCTACCCAAGTTGTCCAGAGCTCCAAGAACTAGTAACTCAATCCACATCCTTCCAAGGATCTAGAGCATTTGTCCAACCTGGCTCTAGGGACTAGTAAATCAAACCACCAAGGGCTTCAGATTGTTTGTTCCAACCTAGGCTCCAAGACTAGTAACTCAACCCAAGTTGTTCCAGGGATTCCAGAGTGTTTATTCCAACCCACAACCATAAGGAATTATGAGCACCAATGAGAAAACAATCGAGTGGAAAAACCAAAAACACCATGGTTATCTAGGAAATGGAAAGGAAAGGATAAAACCACTGTCAATCTGGCAATCCTCCATGCCAATGACATCACATAACCAGAAAATCACATGAATATACCATGCATCCTTAAATCAACAAGGAAATCATACATACAACTTATTACCTGCAAAGAAATCTAGATGTAGTTGTTGATTCACCTATTCCCTTACACTTCTCTGCTTTCCTTTTTCTTCTTCCTCCAAATCCAATGTATGTCAAAGTGCTCCAAGAATGCTCCAAGAAAACTCTAAATGTACAAGAGTATGAGAATGTGAGAGAATAGAAGAGAGCTCCAAGTTAAAACTAAAAAAATATTGTGAATTGATCCTCATAAGCCTTTTTATCATTGAGGCCTCTATTTTCTTCATTTTCCTTCATTTTACTTCAATTTTCCTCTCATGCAAATCTCTGACCCTTCATATCCATTTTCTCCTATTTTTCTTTATTTCATAAATAAAATGTCAATTATTGCCACTTTTCCTTTGCCAATTTCCATAGCCATTAATTAATCACCAATGATACACCTTCACTATGTTTTTCCCAACATTTAGCTTGGAATACGTGTCCCATGACCTTGGTCTTATTTTTATTTACATAGATAATCAGCTAGAGGTTGTTACAAACCCCTCCACCTTGGCGGAACACCATAATTAGTGTTCAATGACACTTATAAACCAACAAAACACATGTTTCCCATGGAGCTTTATAACACAAGTTGATGCAACATTTACATCATATCATACTGCTAAGACCATGGCCATCTGTAACAGCCCTGGTCAAAGTTCATGTAATAAAGTTAATAAAGGCAAAATAATAAGCAAGGTCATGGGACACGTATTCTGAGTTGAATGTTTGGCAAAACATCTTATTGCGTGTGTTCATTTGGTTTATTATGGCTAAGAAAATCAGCAAAGGTAATGGAAAAGGATTTGGAAAGGAAAGTCGCATTAATTGATATTTTATTTATGAAAATAATGGAAATTAGGAGAAAAGGAAGGTGAAAGGTCATAGGTTGCATGTGAGGAGAAAAATGAAGAAAATAGAGGCCTCATTAATAAAAAGGATTCTGAGGATTAGTTTACAACCTTTTGTCAGTTCAGTTTTGGATCTCTCTCTATATTCTCTCTATCTCTCATACTCTTGGACACTTAGAGTATTCTTGGAGAATTCTAACATTAGGGAAAAGAAGGCAAACGAAGGACAAGAAAGAAATAGGAAGCAAGGATCAAGCAAGGAAGAGAGGGATTCAAGCGACTACAATGGGATTACTTGCAGGTATCAAGTTTCATGTATGATTTCCTTGCTAGTTTTGGTATGCATGATACAGGCATGTGTGTTTTTGGTTCTCTTGTTTTCATTGACATGGGTCTTGCTAGTGTGACAATGACTTTCAGCCTTGCCTTGCCATTACCAGATAGCCATGGTGTGATGGGGTTCTCTTGTTCTGGTTGAGTTAGATTACCAGATGTATTTGAAGCTGAGTGGGGTGGTCTCGAGATCAATCATAAGGCCTAGGAATCCATTTGTGGGATATATTGTAAAGCCTAGTTGTGAGTACCCTTTATTGGTGCTAGGAATCCCTTGATCGGTAATGGTAGGACACATGGTAAATCCCAAAGGGTAGAGACCTCGTAGGCCTAGGAATCCCTTGACCGGTAATGGTGGTGTATATGGTAAACTGAGAGGTGGATATAGATAAATTCCTCACCATTTAGGTGGAGAGATCAAGAGGAATCCATGCTTGTTTAGGGCCTAGTTGAGGGTTTTATGCCTAGGAATCCCTTGGTGAATATACGGTAAAGCCCGAGGAAGCCTTGATTGGTTATGTTATGAGTCCCACATTCATGCTTGGAGTATGGCACAAGGGTGATTGGCTAAAAGAAAGATTTGGTTCAACCCAATCTATGGTCAGGTGGTTTGTGGAAGTCCCTAACTTGGTTGGCTTATGCATACATTAATAAGAACTCCTTTTCCTTTGGTATTTCATGTGTAAATGCACTTGTTAATAAGTGGGTTTTATGGTTTTTATAATCTTGTTATTATGTTGATTATATGCTGGTTATAAGCATGCTCCATGACAAAATTTGGTTATGGCACTCATCATGATTTGATTAGTACAAGAAATATGAATGATTATATGACCTAATATATGATAATGTAGATATTGTGATAAGGCATCAATTCTTCTTGATGATTCTCAGATAATTATGAGACCCCTATGCTCATATATGTGGTTATGCCCTGTAGATTACATGTTTGTGATATGTTTGACAAAATGTATGTCATGGCTAGTAGGGTTCAGTTCAAGTCATTGTACCAATGTTTGTATTAGTATGTTTAATTCATTGTTATTTATCATTTCTAGAAGTTTCATGAAGTTCTGGGCAAAGGCCTAATACCTGGCCCTAAAAAAGTGGCACAAAATATAGGGTTGTTGGCTCATAAATGCCTTAAAAAGGCCATAGTCACATGCATTCGTTCCTATGGGAGTGACTTGAGGGTCTCATTCTCATGCATGCCTTGTCATGGGAGTAACTCGGGATCTAGCTCAGAAAAATGACAAGTTGTCTTAGGGGTTGGGCACATGGAAGGGTTGGTTGTCTCCTCAAGTTTTTATAGCTCCTGAGAAAGGTTATATTGGTTTTGTTTTGTCGGTTCTACTTCCTTAACTATACATGGGGAGTTAAATCACATCATAGTAACTCTTCATCACATGTTTACCCTAGTGGATCGGTTAGATTGGGTAAATGTGGGAGGAGGATGTTACAATCAGAGCTAGTGCTCTTCAATGAAGCTTGAATGCTTGGAGAGTAGATCGTGGATCATGGCCATAAGCAAGAAGAGGATGTCTAAAAATACAAAGGGTTTGAAAAAGGAAGAAAATCACTCCATTGCAAAAGAAGTTGCAAATTGTGAACTCTCAGCCAAATCAAATGTGTCACAAGGTAATATTTTGAATTATGATTATGATTATTCTGTAGAGCTACTTAGTCAAGATAAGATGGATATTTCTCTTGTTAAGGCTGAATATGAATCATAAATGGATGTGATCAAAGAATTAGCTGCTCAAGTGGGTAGAATAACATCTGCATGTAGAGATCATAAGAAACCGTTGTGGATTTTTGATGAGAAGGAGGAAAATCTCAAGGAGGAAATCACTACATTGAGAACCAAGCTGGAGAATTCAAAAATAAATGAAGAAGTAATTTGCAGCAAGCAAAAAGAAAATAAATATTATGTTGAAACACTAAAAATTGTAGTAGAAAATTTGAGAAAGAAAATTGAAGAAAAAGACAAGCAACTTGAAAAAATTAAGAGCAGCATAACAGTGAAAAAATATAGTTCTAACCTTCAAAGAGGAGATGCAAGATTGAATGTAGGAAAGATTAAAAAAATAGATACAAAGTAGGCTACAATGAAAATTGTGAGCAACCATGACAATATTGGGGAAAAGAGGCAACAATTTCATTAGCATCAAAGTAGAAATTTGAAAGGAACTGCTATGCCAAGAAGATCATATGCTCCAAGATTTGATAGTAGTAGAGTTTAAAGGACAAATTATAATTCAATTTTTCCCTTGATGAACGAGATTGAGCATTTCAATTGTCACTAGTTTGGACATGTGGAAGCCTATTGTAGGAGAAAACTAGATACATCTATGCAACAATTTGGACAACAAAGAGTGGGATCTTATTGTAGGTATAAAAGTTTGTTTAAGGTTTTATGTTATGCTTTAAACCTTTTTGGACAGAAGGCCATTGATTGCAGATATAGTACTAGAAGATGGAAATCTAGCATGAGTATCAAAAGATCAGATCCTTTGGATTCTTATATTGGTCATGTAGAATGTTATATGTGTCACAACTTTGGACACATGGTCAAGGATTTCTAGATGTCTAGATCTATGAGACCTTTGGTACAAAAGAAGTAGCCAAAGAAGCATGCAAAATCAAGGAACCAACCATGATCTATATGGAAGGAAAAGGAGGAACACTTAGGAAAGTGTGGTATTTTATATAGGATATTTTTTCCCATTTGATCAATCAAACTCCTAATGGTATCATTCACATCCCCCTATAAATTGTCATTGCACAAATACTTATGCATGATTCTCTCATTCCCCAAAGTTTGTTCCCTAAACTGCATCATCTGAGCCATTTTAAAGACCAATGCACCCTAGCCTCTTGTTGGATAGCATTCACCTACAGGTTACTCCACTATGGCCTACATTGATCACCTACATGTTACTCCCCTTTGCGCCTGTGTTGGTTCTAGAAATTCAGGAAAAATACAGAGAATCGTGTAGCCTCCATTTCCAGAAGCTTCCAGGATCTGTTGTAACCATTTACCTCAGACAAAACTTTTGAATCTTATCCTATCCTACCTTAGATTTTCCATCCCTTATCCTTAGATATCATCCTCCCATCAAGAGCGGATCTCAATCACAAGATGTTGGAAATAATACTGAGAGGGGGGGTGAATCAATATTATCATATCAATACCTTAGTTTTCAAAACTGATTTGTATATGCTACTTCAACTTAGTGAACTAGCGTGTATACGCAACTATACTTAATGCAATCAACGTATATGTAGAGAAGTTTTGATTTACCCAAATTATCATGCATTGAACTTTAACCAGTATATCAGGAATTCACTAGATAGTGCAATAAAAACAGAATAAAGCATCACACATAAGCAACACACATGAACACCAAGATATAAGGTGGAAACCCAATGTGAGTGAAAACCACCTTATGTAATCGTCTCTGTCTTCTTTTAATAATAAGAATATTGTGTTTACAATTTTTGTACTGGTGAAGTCTTATACCAGTATGTAGACTTCTACCTGCAGAAGGCTACAACCTTCTGTTGTTCTCCAGCTTCTACTGGAAGGGAGCTACAACCCCCTAGCTCTTGTACTAACTGATATGTTTACTAGTACGAAGGTGCCGACCTACAGAAGGATGCAACCTTCTCTTTTCTTCCAGGAACCATGTTTCATAAATATTCAGACTAGATCCATCAACAACATCATTCAATCATCAAATATATCTACATCAACTAATCTCCTTTTGAACCAACCACAGCTGAATCAATCAATCACTCCATCAATCTGATCATTCAAAATGTTGTCACTAGAATACAGTAACCAGAACCCAAGCAAGAACCCAGAACACTGCAGCAGCAAACAGAAGCAACTAAAACATATTTTATAAGGTATACACTACTTCCATGTGTCGAACCTGCATGCATATGCGCTTTCCTCAAAGAGAACCAGCGTACAGATATGTAAATCAAATTTATGATCTATACGATGTTTTGATATGCAGAACTAACATGTATACGCTTCTTTTCTAAAGTGAACCTAGGTACAAATCTGTAAAAGATGATTTAAACTTAACAACTATTCCAGACTTCAGTCATACCCAGATCATCGTATTTACAGACTACAACATGCGCCAGTTATTTAGATACATGATCAAACCACATAAAGATAATTCACTTCAAGCCTTAAAATCCTGATACATCATTAGATCTTATCCTTCATCAAACACTAAGGTTCATCCTTGGTTCAGATCAAGCACAACACCATAAGCCAATAACCTGCATATTAGATCTCACACTACATCAGATATTCAATACTTGCACACTTGGCCTAATGATCTTCTCCTCCTTTTAAAGTCTTAGGCCTTTCTCAATACCATGGACCAAAACCAATTAGGACCAATACCTTAGACCAAATACCTGGGGTCAATACCTTAGACCTGATACCTTGGACCAATACCATGGATCAAAAAAACATGGACCAAATACTTCGGACCAAACACTTAGTTTTCCAAGGTATATGCGATTTTCCTTTTATGAAAGTGCATGTGTATGTATACGCGACTTGTATACAGTGAACCTGCGTGTATACGCGGCTTGGTCAATGGTGAACCTGCGTATGCCGCTCTTTCTTCATTTTGTGTAGTTTGATCTGTAACTCCGTGCTATTAACTTGCAATACTGTGATCTGTCATCAGAGTGAGTTGCTTTCTGAGCTGATTCCTTGAATCTGCCCTCATTTGTACACACTCCTGTCATGCATTCTGTCACATATGACATCTCTTCTGTAGATTCATATAGTTACCATATACAAGAGAGTTATTCTGCTATAAGTGGGTTTCCATCAAGTACAACACATACATCATAATGCCAACAATCTCCCCCTTTGGACTTGGTGGCAACAACCACACCAAGTCACTCTCCCCCTTTGACATCAAGGGCAAAGGGTCGTGCTCCCCCTAAGTGCATGCTGAATTCTATGATATGCTGAAGTGTGCTGATTGAGCTCCCATGATTGAGTCCATGCTCCCCCTAAGCATAAGCAAAGTCTGCAAAAGGATGTTCTAAAAGAAGAACATGATTCTATACATACATCACAAATGACCTTCCTATCACCAATGACTCATACATGCATCCATCTCCAAACCAAGTGGAAATATACCAAATTTGACTCATCCACCCAACCAAGTGGGGACATATCAATTGTTTATACATGTCAAAAAAAAGAAACATTACATCATCCATCCCATGCATAGTGGGGTTACAAATTAGGCATTTTCATGACCGTTACATTAAAAGATATACATGACATATATAACGGAGACCAAATGTCTTAAACAAGACCATGATAGTCATCAACAACTATCATTAGCAGCATCTGTCAACAGCATCCAGACCAACAACCTATATATGTCCATCATTAGTTCTCAAAATATCATCAACCATGTTCTCCCCCTGAACCTGTTCCACCTGTTCACTGTCAGATCTGATCATTGCATATGTCAGTAAGAGATATCAAAGCATCATCATCAATCAGATATACGTCAAGTGATCAACAAAACTATGAGGACCAATATATCAGTAGATTGAAACCATCATCAAACATGACAGAACCATAGTAGTCCCCTTTTTTATGAGTCTGGCCCACTGTTTTTCTTCAAACCAACATATACGCGACTATGCCCACAAAAACTCGTGTATCTATGTGACTACGCTTCATGAAAATAGCGTATAACCACCTTTCTTTGAAAAATAGGATTTAACAGTAGGATGATGCAGAAACTAATCCCAGATTTTGTCTAAGATATTCAAATGTCTCTCTGGGTAGCGTTTTAGTGAATATATCAACAACCTGTTCTTTGGAGGGAACATACTCCAATTTGACCTTTTGTTCAAGAACTTGTTCACGTAGGAAATGATATTTGATGGGTATGTGCTTGGTCTTGGAGTGCATGACTGGATTATTTGAAATATTGATGGCACTTGTATTATCACATAGAATGGAGATGGGTGGAGTACATGTGATCTGAATGTCTTGCAAGGTTTGCATCATCCAAAGTAGTTGTGTGTAGCAAGATGCAACAACCACGTATTCTGCTTCAGCTGTAGATAATGCAATTGAACTTTGTTTCTTGTTGAATCAAGACACTAACCTGGAACCCATATAGAATGCACCACCACTAGTGATTTTTCTGTCATCAAAACTTCCTTCCCAATCCACATCTGTATATGCATGAAGTGTAAGATCTGTATCTCGAGGATACCATAAACCAAAGTTCTGTTTTGCTTGAAGATATTTGAAAATACTTTTGACTACCTGAAGGTGTGATTCCTTTGGATTTGCTTGGAATCTTCCAACTATTCCTATTAAATGCATAATGTCAGGCCGGGTACCTGTTAGATAAAGTAGAATACCAATCATGGATCTGTAAGCTGGTTGATGTATCATTGGTAATTCATCATTTGAGCTGAGACTACACCCTGTTACCATTGGAGTACATATTGGTTTAGAATCTTCCATGCCTACTTTTCAGGATCTGTTTGAGATATTTGGATTGTGAGAGAAAAATACCATCTTTATTTTGCTGAACTTGTAGACCAACAAAGTAGGTAAGCTCACCAAGCAAGGACATTTCAAATTCTTCCTATATTACTGAAGAAAAATTCTAACTCATGGATTCTTCATTGCTACCAAAAATGATATCATCAGCATATACAACAATTATTAGCAATTTACCATGTCCATCTTTGTATATAGATTTCTATCTGTTGACCCCTTTGAAAAACAATGTTGGTGGAGATATTTGTCAATACGGTAATACCATGCTCTTGGAGCTTGTTTTAGACCATAGAGAGCTTTTCTGAGTTTGCATACAAGTTTTGCATCATTTCCAAGAATGAATCCTTCTTTTTGTTCAATATAGACTTCTTCTTCTAAGTCTCCATTAAGAAAGGCAGATTTTACATCCATTTGGTATACTTTGAATTTCTGAAAACAAGAAAGAGCAAGAAACATTCTTATGGCTTCAAGTCTAGCAACAGGTGCAAAAGTTTCTTCAAAATCTGTACCTTCTTGTTGAGCATATCCTTTACAAACAAGTCTGGCCTTGTTTCTAATGACTTCTCCATTTTCGTTCAGCTTGTTTTTTAATATCCATATAGATCCTATGATATTCTTATCATGAGGTCTAGGAACTAATTCCCAAGTATTATTCTTTTCAATTTGCTCAAGTTCTTCATTCATGGCCTTGACCCAACATTCATCTTTGCATGTTTCATTTACATTTTGAGGTTCAGTGGAAGATAATAATGCTAGATAGCTTGAAGTTTCGGCAATGGTTCTTCTAGTCTGCACACATGCCCCTTTTTCTCCTAAAAATTGAGTTTCTGGATTATTTTTCTGAACATACCTGGATGGAGTCTTTTCTTCTATCATTATCTCTTCTTTTGGTGCTTCATTGGTTTCTTCTTCAGAATCTGATTTGATGTGGGAAAATGATCCTCATCTTCTTCATTGTCATAATCTTATGTTTTTATTTGTTTTGGATTTTTGCATGCTTCATCAACCACAACATCAATACTTTCAATAATTTTCCCAAGTCTTTTATTATAACATTTATATCCTTTACTTCGGGAAGAGTAGCCAAGTAGAATACCTTCATCTGCTCTGGGTTCAGACTTACCAAGTTTTTCATCAATCCTTTTGATGTAACATTTGCTTCCAAAAACTTTGAAGTATTTTATAGTAGGAGTCTTACCATACCAAAGTTCATGTGGAGTTTGAGTGTTGTTTACCCGAACATTTGCTTGGCTGAGAATAGTGACGGTGGCGAATGCAGCTTCACCCCAGAAAGTTGCAGGAGTTCTAGATTCATCTAGCATAGCATGAGCCATTTGTTGAACAGTTTTGTTCATCCTTTCTACCACTCCATTTTGCTGAGGAGTCCTTGTGGTGGAGAACTGCCTTTTTATTCCATGTTGTTCACAAAAGTCAAAGAATTCGTCCGAGGTAAATTCCCCTCCTCGATCAAATCTGAGGCATTTGATTTTGCAATCTGATCCATTTTCAACCAAAGCTTTGAAGCTTTGAATTTTTCAAATGCTTCATCTTTATGCTTTACAATACCTATCCAACACATTCTGGAAAAATCATCAATGAACAATATAAAGTATTCTTCTCCACGAGGTGACTTTTTCCTTGATGGTCCACATAAATCAGTATGAACAAGTTCAAGAGGCTTACTAGCCGATCCTTCCTTTTCGATGAAGTGAGATTTGGTTTGATTACCAAATTGACATGATTTGCATATAGTATTTTCAGGAATGTTGATATCTGGAAGATCACGAACGACTTGGAATCTGCATGCTTTTCTTATTTGAGAAAGGCTTAGATGTCCCAATATTCTGTGCCATAGCCAGTTTTCATCATTTTTTCTTAGATAGCACTGTTGTTGTCCTCCCTTGAGTATGTATAGGTTGTTTGGAGTTCTTGTACCTTTGATCATGGTTTCTCCTATATCAAGCTCACGAACAACACATCCATTTGATCGAAACACTACTTCATTTCCTTGATCACACATTTGACTCACACTCAACAGGTTATGCTTTAAGCCATCAACATACATAACATTCCCATCTTTAACCTTTTCTTTCAAGAAAACAGAGCCTTTACCTTTTATGATGGCAGGAGTGTCGATTCCAAATGAGACACTCTTTTCCTTTTCTAAAGCATTATATGAGTGTAGTTTTTCTTTGTCACGTGTCATGTGTTTTGAGCATCCATTGTCGATATACCACTAGTTTTCTTGTCCTTCTGCATACAAGGCTATACCACATCTTTCTATTTGTGGTTCTTTCTTTCTCCATATTTTGGGATTTAATGGAGTTTTCTCCTTTTGAGATACTTGCCAAAATTTACCCCTGCATTCAGATTCTTCATGGCCAAAGTTGTTACAGATCGAGCATTCTATTTCATTTTCAGGAAGAGAAAAGTTATTATAGGAACATTTATTGATCCCTGTCACATTCATTTGATTTCGTGCTTCTCTAGTCATGATGGTTTTGTAAGCAACACATTGAGTAGCTTTGTGTCCAAAATTATGACATGAGAAAAATTGACCATTAAAGAAGTTCCTGTGATTATCGAATCTACTGACCTGGTGATTATAGTTTCTATTGATATTCATTTTTGGAGAAAATTGAGTACGATTTACCTGAGGTTGGTTGTGGCTTCTGTTCACCCTTGAAGTAAATTGAGCCTGATTTACTTGGTGATTTGCTTTATGCCTTTGCTGATGATTGTCAAACTGTCCACTACTCTTTGCTGCATCAAGATAGCTTTTAGTGGAGGTTGACAGTTTATGTGATTGAGATGCTTCTTCAGTATATCCAGGACCTGTCTTTATCAGAGGAGAATGATGCAATTTGATAATTTCATTTAAGGTTTCTGATCCTTTAGCAAATCTAAGATTGAGAGCTTTTGTTTTCTCAAGATCCTTTCTTAGACCAACAATTTCACATTCTAGTTTTTCATTGTGTTTTTCTCTTTCAGCAAGTTGATATGTCAAGTTATCTATAATCATATTCTTTTCTTATAAACAGATTTTGAGTTTAGAGATTTCTTCATAAATCCTGAAAGACAGATTGACTTGCCATGTGAGTCATTATTCGAGTCAGGCCGGCCCTAGGCGTTGAGAGCATTCCAGAAGGGAAAATATTGAGGGAAGAATATAGTAACCTTACCGAGGAATGTATCGTACAATAAGAGGGCTACACCGTGTCGTATCTGAAATCCAGCTTCACCAACAGCACATAGGTTCCCGACAGGGCAGAGGCATAGGGAAGTGCAGAAGGTTAGGGCAGGCACCAAACTTGAGGCGGGCAAGGAAGGCCATGTTCAGTCATTTCAATATCACAGCCTAAATCCAACTTCGTTAGCTAAATCTTTCATACTGATGCTCAGCCACAAGTATTCACTGAGGGAAAATGACCAACCCGTATTAAGGCTATTGAATAGGAGTTGACCAGTTTCTTAATACCTTCCAGTTTCACTACGGTAAACTTACCAGGTACATAGGGTCATCTTCATCTAAAGCATCCAATAAATCATCATCTTCATAAGCTATCAGAAGTCTATAGTCATTACTATTTTCATCTCCATCACTATTTGATAAACCATCTCTATCTTCATGAGTATAGTAGCTCTATTTACTTACACTTTATTTTCTATTGCATTTTGCAGATTCCTTCTCTTTATCATTTTTATCTTTATGAGGACATTTGGCAGCATAATGATTGACTCTACCACAGGAAAAACATTTGAAAGGTAGTTTACCTCTGAATCTTTCAGAACCTCGTTGAAGCTTCTTGACAAAGTTTACTTCCTCTTCTTCTTCTAAAATATGTCCTGATTCATTGAGTTCTTCTTTTCCTTTTGCTGAAGCTTTAAATGCGGCTTCTCTCATATCTGATGGACCTCCTTTTCTCATCTCAAAGGCAGTTAAGATTCCATGAAGTTGTGTCATAGTAATAGTCTGTAGATCCTGCTTTTCTTCTATGGCAGATACTTTTGATTCAAATTTAGCAGACAAGGATCTTAAAACTTTTTCAACTAAGGTAACTTCTTTTATCTCTTCACCTAGATTCTTCATGCAATTAACAATCTCATCTATACATAAGAAGTAACTAGTTATACTTTCATCATTGTGCATCTTGATAGTTTCATATTGAATTCTGAGAGTTTGCAGTTCAGCACGTTTTACCCGAGAGTCCCTTTCGTAGCTTAGAACAATTTTGTCCCATATTTCTTTCGCTGATTTGAGTTGCATAACTTTGAAAAACTTTGATTGTGACAAACTTCCCAATAATGTATTGGCAGCCTTGGAATTGGTTTCATATTGCTTCTTACCTACCGTATCTATAGGAATTGCTGATGGAAATGTATATCCTCCTTTCACGATTTCCCAGACATCTGTTCCAAGTGATTGAAGATAGGTAGTGGTTCTTCCCTTCCAATAAACAAAGTTGCTCCCATCAAAGATTGGTGGTCTCATGGATCTCCCACTTTCTTGATTACTCATGATGATTGGTCTACCTTCAAGCGATCAAGGTTCTTCTGAAGGACCTACTCTGATTCCAATTGTTGGAAATAATACTGAGAGGGGGGGTGAATTAGTATTATCATATCAATACCTTAATTTTCAAAACTGCTTTGTATACGCTACTTCAACTTAGTGAACTAGCGCGTATACGAAACTATACTTAATGCAACCAACATATTTTGATTTACCCAAATTATCATGCATTGAACTTTAACCAGTATATCAGGAATTCATTAGACAGTGCAATAAAAACAGAATAAAGAATCACACATAAGCAACACACATGAACACCAAGATATAAGGTGGAAACCCAATGTGGGAGAAAACCACCTGCTACAATCGTCTTTGTCTTCTTTTAATAATAAGAATATTCAGTTTACAAATTTTGTACTGGTGCAGTCTTATACCAGTACGCAAGCTTCTACCTACAGAAGGCTACAACCTTATCTCGTTCTCTAGCTTCTACTGGAAGGGAGCTACAACCCCTAGCTCTTGTACTAACTGATATGTTTACTAGTAAGTAGGTACTGACCTACAAAAGGCTACAACCTTCTCTTTTCTTCCAGGGACCATGTTTCATAAACTTTCAGACTGGATCCATCAACACCATCATTCAATCATCAAATATATCTGCATCAACCAATCTCCTTTTGAACCAACCACAACCGAATCAATTTGATAATTCAGAATGTTGTCACTAGAATACAGTAACCAGAACCCAAGAAAGAACCCAGAACACTGTAGCAACAAACAGAAGCAACTAAAACATATTTTATAAGGTATACGCTACTTCCATGTGTCAAACCTGCGTGCATACGTGCTTTCCTCAAAGCGAACCAGCATATAGATCTGCAAATGAAATTTATGATGTATATGTTGTTTCGATATGTAGAACCAACGTGTATACGCTTCTTTTCTAAAGTGAACCTGCGTACATATCTGTAAAAGATGATTTAAACTTAACAACTATTTCAGACTTCAGTCATACCCAAATCATCATATTTATAGACTACAACATACGCCAGTTATTCAGATACATGATCAAACCACATAAAGATAATTCACTTCAAGCCTTAAGATCTTGATACATCATTAGATCTTATCCTTCATCAAATGATAAGGTTCATCCTTGGTTTAGATCAAGCACAACACCATAAGCCAATAACCGCATATTAGATCTCACACTACATCAGATATTCAATACTTGCACACTTGGCCTAATGATCTTCTCCTCCTTTTATTGTTTTAGGCCTTTCTCAATACAATGGACCAAAACCACTTAGGACCATTACCTTGGACCAAATACCTGGGGTCAATACCTCGGACCCGATACATTGGACCAATTCCATGGATCAAAAAAACATGGACCAAATACTTCGGACCAAACACTTAGTTTTCCAAGGTATACGTGCTTTTCCTTTTGTGAAAGTGCGTGTGTATGTATACGCAACTTGTATACAGTGAACCCGCGTGTATACACGGCTTGGTCAATGGTGAACCTACGTATACCTCTCTTTCTTCATTCTATGTAGTCTAATCTGTAACTCTGTGCTGTTAACCTGCAGTACTGTGATCTGTCATCAGAGTGAGTTGATTTTTGAACTGATTCCTTGAAGCTGCCCTCATTTGTACACACTCCTGTCATGCATTCTGTCACATCTGATATCTCTTCCGTAGATTCATCTAGTTACCATATACAAGAGAGTTGTTCTGCTATAAGTGGGTTGCCATCAAGTACAACACATACATCATAATGCCAACACATGATTGGTAAAAGGATAAGAACTCCCAACTTACCTCACTCTATATATTTACAACCTTCCATATCCAAGGGGTTGGCTTTCGGAGAGTGATTCTACCCTTATGATGTTATTGTGAGAGTTATCCTTTCATGCATTAGGGTGATTAAAGGTGCACTTTGTGACAAAGGAAGAACAAGTCAACAATGTGGAGGAGTTCTTCTATAAGATCAACACCTATTTATGGTTGTAACTAACTCCATTTATATCACTACAAAGAGTTCTTTATTTTCCTATATGTGATGTCATTATTTCATATATTTCAATAGCATGTTGATTTGTTGAATAAAGTAGATAGATGATGCTACATAGATCTCATAGTTTCTTGGTTTGTGTTGTCTGGTTGTGCAGATTCTAATTTTGGCAGCTGGAGCTAGGATTGGAGCGTTAAAGCCAAAGAAGATGTGAAACATACGACATATTCCAAGTAGGTTTCATCCTTTCATCTACTTAATTTAAGGAAAACATTGGGTCCTTTGTCATTTTGTTGTTCTAGGTTAGCCACCAAACCTAGGGGAGATACTTTTGTCTGCAATCATAAATCCATCATAACAAATTGGTGACCATACTGGGGAACGATTCATTCCTTTGGTGGTTTCCTTGTCCATTGTGCCTGTCTTACCTCTTCTTACGACTTTGATTGTCTCGCTTAGTCTTGAATAGACCTAGGAAGACCTTTCATTAAGATTTACTTGAATTTTTTGTGTTAGAACTTGGATTTCCATACTTATCGCACCATATGGTCTAGAGACAGTGCATTGCAGTGCACCCTAGCCTTCTCTACACCTACATTGCAGTGCACTCTGGCCCTTTCAACACATGTTATTATCTCGGGTTGATGCAAAAAAATACCTTTTTGTGATTTGTTCTCTGATTAACTTTGTTCCAGTTGGTCATCTTTGTGTCCCTGAGTGTGTCTTGGTCTCTCATAAGCCTTCATCTTGTTTGATTTTGGTTTTGAGTTCCTTTGATTATAATTTGTTAAAATTTTCCTTTGCTCCTAACATTAGGTCATTAACAAACTGAATTGTTTGATCATTGAGTGCTTGAAAGAATTGGTGTTTTAGTCATTATTCTAAAAAGTGTTTTTATGAGTGATTACGTGAATATCTTAGTTTTCATTTGAAAATTAAGTGAAATTGAAAATGAGAATCTTATGCATGATGCATTACATATAGGGCTTTGATTTTGATTGGAAAAGTGAAGTTTAGGAGATCGATTGTTGCATCGCTTGTTTGTTGCATTTTTGATTGATTTCTTCTTCACTTGCTTAGTTAAGCCTTTAATTATTAAAAGGAAAATGAAAAGACTTATTTTTGTTATATTAATTGTGTCATAGGTGTGTTTAGGTGACATCTAGTTTTGAGCCTTTAAATCCAAACATAATTCAAGATCAACTCTAAAATTTACCTCAATTAACCTAAGAAGCATTTGAAACTTAACGCGAACACTTAGAGGTCTAGGCTAGAGATGTGTTCCATCGTCGTTAAACGTAGGAGCTATCGTTGATTTTCGGCATTGCATCCCAGGGGTGATATAGCGTTCCATGTACGTAAGTGTATAGGATCGTACTCCACGTACCTTTGGGTATATTGGATGATGCTTCACGCATGAAAAGTATATGGGAACGATCTCATCAAATGGTTATGCATTAAAAAACACTACTATGGACTACACTCCCACGTACCGTCAAGAATATTATGGGAGTCCCCACTACATTTCTATCCATCCATAGGTAACCGATTCTATTGCCTTGTATACTGTGATACACCGAACACAACATTTGGGGAGATTTCCTGCATGTATATTAAGTCCTTGGTTTGCCAAGTTGTATATTGCACTTCATGGCTGCTTGGTAAACCCTTTTGCCTAGTTACCCATTTTTGTTTTATTTTATGTCTTTAATTTATAAAATCAATTAATTTACTTCAAAACAACATCCTCCCCATGGAACAACTCCTAGGTGGATCTTAGGTTGAGACTAATGGCAACAGTTATGGAGTCTACCAATCAAGGGACCCCCTCTGACAGGAATCTTGGTCATTTTCCTTCTTTTGGAAATATTGGTGCTCCTTATATGGCAACATTGTCCCTTCCTAGATTTACCATTGTTTTTCTCGTTTGGTTATTTTTGACCCCTATGGTTCCGAATGTCAAAATTGCTTCTCAACCGAGTTCTCCTCCACTTGAACAACATCAACCTCATGTTTATCCTAAAGTTGACCCTTTACCTTCATCACCTATTGTTTCTTCATCCCTTTCTTCCTCTTTGCCTGGTGAAATTTTTGATTCTAGTAACCAGGAAGCTAAGTATAAGAAGAAAAGGATGATGAAGAAGAAGTAAAATAAGCAAGGGGAAACCAAGAAACCATTGCTATGGACACAAATAGTATGGATAAATATTCTAATCAACCTTGTAAAGTTAAATTCCCTTGCATGTTATGTAAGGGTGGCCACCTTCTTAGAGATTGTCCTGGTATTCACAAGATATTAGAAGTGTGGTCCACAGTCTCACATCAGCCTCTAAAGATCATGATGTTGATAAACCCTCAACTAGTGATAGTAAGCTCCATGGGAAGAAGGGTAAATTAAAATTTCCCTATAATTTATGTGAAGTGAATCATCCTATTCACCTTTGTCCTTATACGGATGAAGCCTCAAAATAGTTGGAAAACCTTACAGCTTCTCAGCCATGACTTCCAGTTGGTTACCGGAAGCTTTCTCCCAATCCTCCACTATTTGATGAAGTGATTGATCAGAATCTGAATCATGTCGATCCCACTCTCTCTAAACATGAATCCCATGAGTTCGTTCCTGAGCAACCATTGGTTGAGAAAATGGTTGACTCAATTCCACCTTCATTTGATCGTACCTTTACCATAGAGAGTGAACTTCATACTGCTTAGGTTCTTCTTGTTTCTTTTGATTTTACCTAACAAGGGGGAGTTTCTCCCATCCCTATGGAACCCCCTCCAAGGAAACAGGTCATTTCCTTTGATTGGAGTCGATTGACGGAACCTCATCTCCCTTCTTACATGCCTTTTAAGATCATGGTAAAGGCTTATAATAAGTACATCCATCATATTGTTATATATGAGGGAGCTTATGTTAGTATTCTATCCTCCTGTTCTTGGCAAGATTTGGGTTCTGCACAACTCGTGTCCGCCACTCCGAATTTGTTAGATTTTAACAGAAGAACCAGTCAACCCTTAAGGATCCTTCCTTAGTTTCAAGTTACCTTGGGAGGCAAAACTATATGTATTGATGTTATGGTTGTCATAAACCCTTTGGACTTTTATTTTTTATTGGGGCGAGACTATGTTCATACTATGAATGTTGTTTTATCCATACTCTTTCAAGTGATGTGCTTCCCACATGATGGACAGATTGTGGCTATTGATCAACTTTCATTTGTTGGTCCTTAATTAACTACCAATCATCCTGCTTCCCTAAGTGTTCTAAATGTGCAAGTGGTATCTTCCTCGCCATCAGTTAATTATGTGGCAACCTATCCCATTCACATACCTATCGTTGGAGATGAGCCTTTCACTATCTGCTCAACTTCTTTCAACCTAGATCCGGTAGGTGATATGGTGAATCATTTACTAGGGGCATTGGATTCTGTACTTTCCATTGGATCCTTTGATACCTTCCATAGTTTTTTTCTCCCATCTAATGAGAACCTCTTATAAGTCATGGCCTTCTACAAGTCATAAGCAGAGTTCCTTATCTTATGTCCAGCTCGTTAAAAGATGAAGCAAGGTCCTGTGAGAAAAGTTCTTTTCTTGTGTCAAGCTCATTAAAAAATGAAACAAGGCTTGTGAGAATAGTTCTTTTCCTCTGTCAAGCTCATTAAAAAATGAAACATATTCCCCTTTCAATTCGAGTCTTTGATTAGATCTCATAAATTTCCAATCAAGTCTTTCACTTGATCTCGTAAATGAACCTTCATTCCATCCACCTATTAGTACCTAGTAGTTTACTTAGATGATGATATGAATCTTGGTGGGCATGTACCTTGAATTGAGTCATTATGTTGGGGGCATGCAAACTTATTTCAATAATAGTTTTTCCTCTCTTTCAAGCTTGTCTAGAAATGAAACCAATTTCAAGCATAGTTTCCCATGTTTCAAGCTTTCATAAAAATGAAACCATTCTCATACAATTTCTCATGATTTCCATTTTTATCAGATTGTTTAGCCATATGGGCCTTGGTTTTCTCATTCCATTGTCACCATCTACTTGGCTGATCATACACTTTCACTTGGTTGTTTTACCCTTTCCTAAGGAACAACTGAAATGAGTGGTTTTATTAGCTAGCCTCTTGACCTTTGCATGTTTTGAGCAGTTCCATCATGACCGAAACCAATTGATATCATTTATGCCACTCGTTCATCCAAGAGGAGTCCTCTTTTAGCTCTTTTCAGACTCCCACACTATGAAAAGATTTTCGAGCACTTGTCCTTCCGAACTCGTAAAAGTAAATGAAAAGATGTCTACTTAGTATAAGTTTAAACCTTTTCTGGACTGAGATAAACTAACTACGAAAAAGGAATACCTTAGTCGAACATGGCTAAGAGGTTCTCTTGGGTATTGTTTTCTACCTTTTCGGACCTAAGAGACTACCTATAAAAAGGAACATCTAGATTTTTCTTTTTATTTTTTTTCTCTTTTTCAAACTATCTAAACATGAAAAATAAGTCGAGTTTTACCTTCACTAGACTTGTTAAAACATCAAACAACGATGGACTTGTCGAAAATGACAAGACCGAACCACTCCTTCTTAGGGTTTGTTAAATATACTTGGATGGATTCATCCAAAGGATGGACTTACATATCAAGCATATGTTATCCTCCTCAATCTTGTTAGAAAATAAAGAGGTACGAACCAATATGGTTGGGGAAATTGAGAAAGCATGGTACTCCATTTGTTAATGGAAACGAGTCACTCTTGAACATGAAACTCTTCCACTTCATCTCCATGGTTGCTGGGTTAGGCAATCTTCTTGTCTTTTGGTTCATCACACCTTCACAGAACCTCCATTTCTGTTTTGGGTCAATGCTGCCAAATTCATTCAGTGTTGTTGTTGTGTTCAAGAGAAGTCATTTAGCTTATCTCCGTTACAATAATATTAAGCCTTGATTCCATGTTTTCCTTTCCTGATCCAGTTCCATATCAACATCATTATGATCATTCTGTCTCAATCATGATATATGTTTCATGTCATTGATGGGGGATACATCAACGCCCTCTTGCGACAGGTCACTTCCTGTCGACGTCAGAACATTATCTAGGAAGTTGACTTAGAAATACCCATCGGTACCTTGGTTCTTGCATACATCAATTGAAATTGTCCTTGCTATCAATGACAAGTTTACATAATTGGCCGTCGACCGAAAGATTATGTGTGGTGTTTGAAATCAACTCATTTATTCACACCATACGGATCGTACTTGAGTATCTTGAGGGCCATTAACTTCATCAATGGTTTCTCTCTCGTCTGTTAATGACTTACATCTTTGGCCGGTAATCAAATGGTGTCTATCATGTTGGACTTCAGCTCATTGATTCACATGGTTAGAATCGTACGTTGGTTGGTCATGTGAACAAGATATAAGACCCCATATCTAGTTTCCACCATCCAGGATGTGATTTCGGGATTATACTAGATCATTATGTATGATGGTCATGATCATACTGACAATCATCTAGTCATGGGTCCACCATCAATCATTAGTGGACATGTATTTTGATAATTATACATTTAATTTTATCGTATGTATTGAGTATGGCTATGCCTCCCTCAGGAAAAGGATTTCATGATGTAAATGTATTGTAATAGAAGATGATCTTGCCAGTTTTTCTTGATCCCAACTTATCACAAGGTAAAGCACTTTAGTCATTAGTCATCATCTCTGACTTTTCACTTTAGGGGGCACTCTGTTATAGGCTATTTTGTCTCATCTGATCAATCAACCTCCTAATCAGATCATTCACATCCTATTCCCCCTTTACATCATCAGTTCATAAATCCCTACGGATAACTCTTTCATTCCCGAAAGTTTCTACCCTGAACTGCATCATATAAGCCAATTTTAGGACCAATTCACCCAATCCTCTTGCTGGAAAACGTTCACCTACATGTTGCTCCACTTCGGCTTGCGTTGATCACCTACAGGTTACTCCCCTTTGCACCTATGTTGGTTCTAGAAATTCGGGAAAAAGAGAGAGAATCCCAAAATCTCCATTTCTATAAGCTTCCGAGATCCGTTGTAACAATTTACCTCAAATAAAACTTTCGGATCCTATCATATCCTACCTTGGAGTTTCCATACCTTATCCTTAGATCTCATCCTCCCATCAAGAGTGGATCTCAATCCAAAGATTGGTAAAAGGATAAGAACTCCCAACTTACCTCACTCCTCTATATATTTACAACCTTCCATATGAAAGGGGTTGGATTTTGGAGAATGATTCTACCCTTATCCTGATGTTTTGAGAGTTATCACTTCATGCATTTAGGGTGACTGGGGGTGCACTTTGTGACCAAGGAAGGACAAGTCAATAACTTGGAGGAGTTCTTCTATAAGATGAACACCTATTTATGGTTGCAATTCACTCCATTTATATCAATACAAAGAGTTATTTGTTTTCCTATATGTAATGTCATTATTTCATATATTTCACTACCATGTTGATTCGTTGAATAAAGTAGATAGAGGATGCTACATAGATATCATAGTTTCTTGGCTTGTGTTGTCTGGTTTTTCAAGTTTTAATTTTGGAAGCTGGAACTAGGATTGGATAATTCAAGCCAAAGAAGGGGCGAAACATACGACAAATTCCAAGTAGGTTTCATCCCCTCATCTACTTACTTTAAGGAAAACATTGGGTCCTTTTTCATTCTGTTGTTCTAGGTTAGCCACCAAACCGAGGGTAGATACTTTTTCTCACAATCGTAAATCCCGCATAATAGTCTTGCTCATTGTTCACGCGATGAGGATGATAAATGGTATATTGATAGCAAATGTTCACATCATATGTCAAGAGATAGGAGCATATTTCACTTCTAGAAGAGAATCAAAAGTGGTCATGTTATTTTTGAAGGAAGTGAACCAACAAGAGTATTGGGAAGTGGCAAGGCTAAACTTGGTGAAAAGAGGACCAATGTTGAATACGTATGGCTCATTGAGGGTCTTAAGAACAATATTCTAAGCATGAGCCAAATGTTGGATGGTGTTGAAGGAAATGTAACTAGGTTCGGTCTTCATAAATGTACTTTGATATTTGTACTTATTCAAGAAAAGAAATATTATTTTTATTATATATGTCAATGAGTTTCTTGCTCATTGAAATAGGTCTAGCACATGTTAAGTGCTATAGGTGAGTTAAGGAGTCAAAAGAAAATGATTGAAGAGCTTAAGGGCATGTTACTCCATGTATATGTTTGTATAAGAGTCAAAGAATAACCCTTCAAGCAAAGTCAAGTCTCCTCCAAAGCAAAGACACCTCCAAAGAAGAAATTTGAGTTGTATATGTCAAGTTAGCCAACAGTCTTCTAGTCAACCTTCAAGTCGGCCTAAAAGGAGGGACAATCCTCTATATATGGAGGTTGTCTACTAATTTATAACATTAAGCAATCCTATTTGAAATCAACGAAGTAAAGGGACTAGAAAAGGGTGGAAAAGAGCTAAGGAAAAGGGTCTCCAAGTGCAGCGAGGAATAAGGGTACACAACCAAGCTTAAGAGGGTTGTTCTAGGGAAAATTTAGTCACACATGCGAGGAAACAGAGATATGTCCCTGTGGTTATGACAACAACAACTCACTGCCATTTATCTCTCTTTGTTTGGGTCTAAATCTAGTCCTACAAGGTCTCCTACTCAAGTGTAGAAGAAGGGTACTCAAGTGAAGGAGAGAAGGTTGTACAACATCAAGTAAACCTCCCACACGTGTGAGAATCTAGGGATGTTGTATAGTCACTTTAGTTTATACCTACATCTCAAGAAGGATTTCATTTAAAGGAATGTGTCTATATAAGTGAAGGATATCTCTAGGTATAGAGGAGAAGCATCTCATCTAGAGCAAGTGCAACAATGTGTATCAATAGTTGAAAGAAGAACGAAGTGCCAGAAGGAGGAGGACAAAGTGCCCAGGAATGAAGTGTTGGGGAAAAAAGTGTAGAAAGGAGAAAGGACTTGACTTGTGCTTGGAGGAAATTCTAGTCAAGAGTCTAGGGTTTGGCATTGATCAATACGAAGCTTTAATAAGAGAAACTTACTAAAGGGTTTTCCTCTCAAGACAAGAGAGGTTTTGGCCCTAGAAGAGAGCCAACATCTTGTGTTCTTGTTCTTATGTTTTTGGTATGATTTTGATGAAGTAGACACATATGCATTACTAATAAGAAAAATAATATTAAGCTAACAATAAAAAGTATAAAATACTTCACAAATTATTATCAATTCAAGAAGAATCACACTACACTTAAATTGCCCTTGATTCTTCAACATGGTATCATAGCTAAGGTGACACATTAAGGAAAGGGAAACTTAATAACACTCACCAAAGAAGGGCCTACATCAAGCTACAAGTCATCAAGGAACTCTCGTCGTCAAGTCAAGTCCACTTGGAGAAAGCAACTTGAAGAACTTCTAGATCTAAGGAAGGCAATCCATCAAATCTTCAAGGAAAAAGAAAGTCTACTACATCTCAAAATATATCAAGTAAGTATATGTCCCCTTCTGAATATACATCAATGTTTTTTTTCAAGGAAAGCAATAAATGGTTAGGTATCAATAACTTTCTTTCATGGAAGAAGACAATTGATTTACTTCTCAAGGAGAATGAACTCCTAGAACACATCAAAGGGAATGTTGCTATTCCTGCTAAGGAACAAACTCAAGCCTTAGACAAGTATAATAAGGATGAGACAAGAGCTCAAAGGTTTCTAATATAATCCATCAAAGAATCTCATATTCCTTATGTCTCCAAGTTGGAGATATACAAATAAATCTATGACAAACTAATAGAGCTATTCTCGGTAACCACAACTAGAGAGGTGATATCTCTACGAAATGAATTGTAAAAGATGAAGATATCAAAGGAAGAAATAACTCCCTACTTCATGAATATCTCTAAGATGATGGATCAACTTCCAGAGCTAGGGAAAGTCATGTGTGATAGACAAACGACAACCATAGTACTCAATGCTCTATTTGAGGATTGGGGCAACTTCACATCACATCAAGCATATATGCCAAGAAGGAAGCCACCCCACTAAGTGAAATGTGGTCTTTATGCAACATAGAGGAAACAAGACTCAAAGAAAAGGAAGATGTGGGATCAAAGGAGCAATCTTTTGCTACCATGGCCAAGAGAAAGTGAAAATTTGGCAAATTTGGTCCACAAAGAACAAACAACAAATATATGTCTAAAATCCAATGCTATGGATGCCAAGAATATGGACACTACAAGAGGAATTGTCCTAAACTAAAGAAGGACAACAACAACAAAAGAAAAAGGGAAGAAGCTCATGTGACTCAAGAAATGAAAGAAGAAGACAAGAAACAAAAGAAGGAATATCCTCCAGATCTCTACTATAACTAAGTCTACTTATTTACTTAAAGTCTTCTTTCAAAGTTTTGAGTAGTATAGGAGCATGTAGGAATAGAATAAAAAATTGCATGGCTAGAAACATCTTCTAGAATCTAGAAGAATGTTGTACATAAAGTTCTAAATACTCATGTAGCAAGAGAATTTATAATAAGAACAAAATGCATGGATAGAAATATATTCTAGAATATAGGATCATGGTAGATATAGCTCAAAATATTCATATAGAAGGAGCATACCTAGTATAGGACCACATCCAAAATGAAAAAATATTGATCATGATTAAGAATCTTAGAATACCTCCATCATCAAAAGAAAGAAACATTTGTGGGGTAAGGGTATTAAAGATCCTATGATGGAATATTCAAAAGAAGATTCATAAACAAAAGAAGATGTCTCATTGGGAATCCCATTCATGGGATTCAAGAAAAGGATGATATGTAGGCAAGCTAATATGAAGTAAGAAGGTCCACATCAAGGACAACCAAATGAAGCTAAGATGATCAAGGAGAATCAAGATGAGGTATGTATGCATCAAAGTTTAGTCATGTTATCATTTGTATATTATTGAGTCATGGGAATAGTTCTATAACATGATCAAGTATGAAAGAATCTCTTTCACCAATGACATGCTCGAAGGAATGTACTATAATGCAATGAAGGTCAACAAAATTAAATACTCACATAAGCAGTATAATATTGTTGACTAAGAAGCAAGTGAAAAAGGAACGCTAACTATTCCTAGAAGAAAGCAATGAAGAAGTGCTCCCACAAGGAGCATAAGGTGGTTGACTAATCTATTCAAGAAGAAGCAAGTGAAGAAAGATATCAAGCATGTGAAGAACACCATGATCACAAAGAATTGCTATCTGACAAAGATACACTGAAGACATCTCCCGAAAGAAGGCAGGACAAATCTGAATAAGAAAGGAAAATATCAAAGGACCCTTGACACCTATGAAGGCCTTGATGATATGAAAGGTGCAGATAATTGATTCTACTCTACAAATATGTCACAATGAAGAAGCCATCCAACAAAAGAACCATTTAATGTTGAAGCAATATCAGGATGAAGTCATGAAGGACTACTAGATCAAAGCATGGTAACAAGCAAGTACAAATAAGCATCCATGTGAAGAGTAGTATGAAGCATAGACAAGATGATAAGGAATAACCAGATGACAATAGAACCTGATACATGACAAACATGGAAGGAAAGGGATCGATGGATGGTTCCCTCCCAAGAAGAAGCTTGAAAAAAGACTTCATGACATCAAAGGAAGGAAGGAGATCAAGCAGCTGAAGGACCCATGAAGAAGAAGTTGTTGATGAATAGCTAAGAGGGAGTTATAACAAGTTCCCAATTACAAAGGAACATGGACAAGTACCTTGTCATAGGATACTTGGGCATGTCTTCCTCAATTGAGAAGAAGTGATAGACACAACATTCTTGTCTTCACTTGGGAAGAAAGAATGAGAGGATTGGGTAATCATCTAGCATCTGATACTCTTTGAGGATGTGTAAGGCATCCAAGACAAGAGTAGGCAAGAGGACCGATATTATTTGAGGGTTGGGAACCCAAGATAAGAATAGTTCTAGAAGGTAATACTTAGTGAACACCCGGGTGGGTATGTACCTTGAGAGACAACGACTAAGGTGTCTATAATTCATTGGTCTCGCCAACATTGTGCTCTGATATATTGAGAGATAGAACTATTAGTTAAGGCCTTGCTTTGGAAACAATGTTGGTTACTATGATGCTATAATAAATGGATTTTTAATCTGGTTTCTCTTATGTGAATTCTTCACGATTGAAACATAGCCAAACACCTTGCAATGTTGTATGAATACCTCCCTAGGTTCGGTCTTCATAAATGTACTTTTGATTTTTGTACTTATTCAAGAAAAGTAATATTATTTTTATACTATATTTCAAAGAGTTTCTTTCTCATTGAAATAGGTCTAGCACATGTTAAGTTCTATAGGTAAGTCAAGGGGTCAAAATAAAATGATTGAAGACCTTAAGGGCATGTTACTCCATGTATATGTTTGTATAAGAGTTAAAGAATAACCCTCCAATCAAAGTCATATCTCCTCCAAAGCAAAGACACCTCCAAAGCAACAATTCGAGCTATCTATGTCAAGTAGGCCTTCCAGTCGACCTAAAAGGAGGGAAAATCTTATATATATAGAGGTTGTCCACTCCATTATAGCATTAATCAATCCTCTCTGAAATCACTGAAGTAAAGTTAGTAGAAATGGGTGGAAAAGAGCTAATGAAAAGGGTCTTCAAGTGTAGCGAAGAATAAGGGTACACAACCGAGCTTAAGGGGTATGTTCTTTGGAAACTGCAGTCACACGTACGAGGAAAAAGAGGGTTGTACTTGTGGTTATGACAACAATAACTCACAGTCATATATCTCTCTTTGTTTGGGGCTAGATCTAGGCCTACAAGGCCTCCTACTCAAGCATAGAAGAAGGGTGTACAACATCAAGTAAACCTCCCACATGTGCGAGAATATAGGGATGTTGTACAATCACTTCAGTTTACACCTACATCTCAAGAAGTATTTCATTTGAAGGAAGGTGTCTACATAAGTGAAGGATATATCTAGGTATAGAAGAGAAGCATCTCATCTAGAGCAAGTGAAATAAGGTGTACCAATAGTTGAAAGAAGAATGAAGTGTCGAAAGGAGGAGGATGAAGTGTTGGGGAATGAAGTGTCGGAAAAAGGAAGTTTCGGGGAACAAAGTGCAGAAAGGAGAAAGGACTTGACTTGTGCTTGGAGGAAATTCTAGTCAAGAGTCTAGGGTTTGGCATTGATCAATAAGAAGCTTCAATAAGAGAAACTTACTAAAGGGTTTTCCTCTCAAGAGAAGAGAGGTGTTGGCCTTGGTAGAGAGCCAACATCTTGTGTTCTTGTTCTTATGTTTTTGGTAGTAGTTTGATGAAGTACACACACATGCATTACTAATAAGAAAAAGAAGATTAAGATAACAAGAAAAAGTATTAAAGAATTCACAAATTGTTATCAAGCCAAGAAGAATCACACTACACCTAATTTGCCCTTGATTCTTCAACAGATGGAGGTAAGGAAGTGGCCTTCAACTCCAAATTTTGCTTCATCAGGAAAGAAGGATCAAAGAGGGTAATTGCTAAAGGAGTTAAGACACTAGATAATGTTTATGTATTGAAGGGAAGAGTAAGGAAAGAAAGGAGATCAAAGAAGTATTGTTCGTCTTTAGATTCAAAGTAGAAGAGATCACCATATATTGCAATCTGCTCTTGCATGATAGATCTCTTAGACTGAAAAATATATGTGAAGCCTTCATAGACTTAGGGGGAGTATATGGCTTTTTTATTTTTCATGCAGTAGTTTGTATTGATGCTTATCTCCGTGATTATGTTTTCTTGCTGATGTTTTTTTCCTACTGATGTTAGATTTGCTAAGATGTGATTAGGAAGAGAGATGGCACATGTTAAGGGGAATAACTTTATATGCTTTCCAAAGTTTTGATGGTTTTGATGGCACCATGGTTCCTTAGAGGAGTTGGCTATGTGTTCCATGCTATATGTTTATTTGATATATCATTGTTGCAGGAGCTTTCATTTTGGTTATGCATGGATAATTTACTACATATGCAGTTGGCTTGTATCATGCATTTTGGGCTGATGATTTTATGCATGTGGTGGTGCCATGGAGATTAGTACGATGATGGTGCATGATGCTTATATTTATGATGGATGTGTTTCATATTGATGTTGCTACTACATATGATGATGCTTATGTTTTTTAGTATGGTTGCTGATGTGATGTTGTTGTTGTCATTACATCATTATATGCTTATTTGTTGCTATTAGTTTTTTAGTATCTTGTAGAGGATCATGATCCATATGATGGTTATTGTTGCTTCCAGGTAGATCTATAGAGAGTTGATATATTGGGATTATTAGATGTTATATTTCCATTTCATGATGTTGTTGATACATCTTATTGTTGGGCCACTATACATTTATGTGTTGATGATTACTGTTGATATCTGAATCCATGGTTGATGATTTGGAGAGGTTGATACATGTCTCTTATGTGAATTATTGAAATTATCTTTCTTCCATAAAGAGGACATGTGGCTGATCATATGCTCTATGTACTTGCATTATGACATTGTATTAGACACATTTTAATGAGAGGACTGTTATGAGAGCCATGTTTGGCATATGTTGCATAATGAGTCATGAGAGTTAGTACAACTATGTATGGGTTGTTAGTAGTGTTGTTGCAACCATGTATTTCATGTATTATTCATGTACACTCTCATAATTATCATGGTGGGACATTCTTGATTCATGTATGCATTGAGAGAGAGTCATGTGAGTCATGGTTCAATCATATATGGGCTTATTGATGTAATTGTACAACCATGTATTATCACCTTTGTAGCCATGTAATAATCATATGAGGTATTGTACTCTATTACATATCATTTGGTCATAGCCACTGTTCCGTGTGGAGAAATATCTTGCATATGTAAAGGAGGCATTGGCAGTTATATACATCAGTTTATATTCAACCATGGAGATACTTGTATTATGTGAAGTTTGGTGGGTCATACTATTGTGACCTATCATCGTCGATCTGCTACTACCATGTCTACTTCAGAGAGATGTTGTGTCTAGACAGTCATTGTTGCTATTGATGTATGAGTTTTTCTGTTGTTGGATAGTACATTGTGGAGATGATGAATTTGATGTTGTTGCTTCAGAGTTGGTCGGATATATGTTGTTGCTGCTATATATTTGATCAGATTTGCTGCTACTAGTTGGTTGTATTATTTTGATGTTTCTATATGTTGGTTATTTGGTTTGCTACTATTATGAGATGGATTATACTAAAGATGCTTCAGGGGAAAAAGCATGCATTCCAGTTATTGTTTTTGTTGCTTATTATCATGCTCCCATGGTGGATATATGTTGTTGTACATTTGTGTTGATGTTTGGGCATAGCTTATGTCTACGGGGAGTTCATTGCACACATTTTTTAGTTACGTTGGGGAATGTTGTTGCTATCTTTCCATCTTTCACTCCATTACTCATCACCTACATATGGATTTTGAGTGGATTTGTTTTTGTTGATGGAACCCATTGCTTTAGAGGAGATATAAAATTTTGTCCTTGAAATATTTAACCCTTTTCCATTGATGCGAAAGGGGGAGAATGTGAGGATGAAGTTCAGTTTTTAGATAGTTGCTTTTAGATGAGGTTGTCATCAATGCCAAAGGGGCAGATTGTTGGCATTGATGCATGTTGCAGATGTGTTAGTTGGTTGGCATTGATGCCAACCTAGTAGCATGGGTATGTATGGGCTACAGGTGGCTTGTATGTGAATGGTAGATGGCACCATATTGATTTACTTCCCATGATGATGATCATCTTGATGATGTTGTTGCATACAAATGTTGGTGGATGCTAGAGGAGTTAGAGTTGATGAGCCTTGTAGATTAGGTAACTAGGTCCCAGTTAGTTCCACATGTTGATGATGCTATACATTGGTCTTGGAGAGGATCTACAAGTGTTAGTAGATACTTGAGATGGTTGTACATGTGTTGGCAGATGTCTGACATGTTCTGGAGCTGCATATTGATGAAAAACTGTTTATGGAGCAGTTTGATGGCCCATGTGCTAGTATGGTTATTGGCTAGCATAAAAGTTAACCTTGTTTGAATGATGATGATGATAGTGATGTGCCAGTGATTTTGTGAAGTGTTGCAGAGGTGTTAGTGACTTCTAGAGGTCCTACAAATGCTTGTCAAGCTCTGGAAGAAGGTGGAGTAGTTTCTGAGATGAGGAAAGATGTTTTCCTTCATCCTCTACCCCAATCACATGGATGATGATTCATGGGAGTGACTAAAAAGCTCTAGTTGCTAGTAGGCAGGCCTATGGAAGAAACTAAGGAGTTTCAGGCACATGGAGCCTTTGTTGTGCGTGTGACCGAGTTTTTTCTCGAGTTTTTCTTCGCATTCCTCGTGTTGCTCAGTTAATGTTCTTAATCAGAAAAGTTCATGGTCCCTCTAGAAGTTGATTAAGGTTGAATATTTGAAAAGGCAAGTGGAGTTAGTGGTTGATTTGGTCAAAAATCCTACCTCAACCAAATCTGAAGCATGTGAAAATCATTGTTGAGTGTTACATAACCTGTAGCATTTACTAAGTGACTTAACACAAAAAATTGATAAATAGAGGAAGGAATTGAGTCTATTTGGTTGAATATTTTGGAGAGTGATTGAGTATGCCACTGTGAGTGAGTAGATATTGCAGAAACTACTTATAATATCAAAGTAATATAATATTAGAGTATTGTGAGCATAAATCATAATAGAGTTGAGAAGAATATTCATAATTTGTGTGTAGTTTGTGGAAAAAAAAATGGTAGCATGTGGTGTGTTTGAGAGTAGTATTTTGGTGTGTGAAGTAGTGAAGAATTTATCTCCTCCAAGTCATATTTTTGTTTCATATTTTATGTGCAGAACGATGGAGATGTTGGGTTGCTCATGTCGAATGAATTGAGAACCCAGTCTGAAAATATATGAAACATGGTTCACATGGAGGAAGTGAAGGCATGGAGGCTTCAAAATCGATAGTGATTTGGAAGATTCAGTAGTAGGAATAGATTTCTCCATTCAATAGGAGTTGGAAAGTCCAATGGTAGTTGAGCGAGGATCATTGGTTGTGGGAGCTTCTAGAATGTAAAATACTTGGTGAAAATTTCATGTAATAGAAGTTAATAAAGGAAAAATAAGACCACAGTTAAGGGACACGTATTCCAAGCTGAATGTTGGGCAAAGATATCCTAGTGGGCATCACTGGATGTGTTTATGACTAAGGGAAATTGGAAAAGGCGAAGGCGAAGGCATTGAAAAGGAAAAAAGGAATTTTGGGACATTTATTTATGAAAATAAAGGAAAATAGGAGAAAAGTAAGGTGAAAGGTCACAGGTTGCATGTGAGGAGGAAATTGAAGGAAAATAATGGAAAATGAAGAAAATAGAGGCCTCATTGATAAAAAATCCTTTGAGGATCAGTTGGAAAGCTCTTGGCTCAAGATTTTTCTCAAGTTTTGGAGCAAGGAAGGGAAAATCAAGCAAGGGAAGGACAAGGAAAGGAAAGGAAGGAAAGCAAGGATCAAGTAAGGAAGAGTAGGATCAAGCAACTTCAGTAAGAATACTTGCAGGTAACATATTGCATGTGTGATTTCCTAGCTGGTTTTGACATGCATGGATTTGCATGTTGGTTTATGGTTCTCTTGTTATCAGTGATATGGTTTTGCCGAGTATGAAAGTGGTCTTCAACCTATCCTTGCATTTTTTGGATGCCATGGTGTGTTGGGATTTTTATCTTAGTTTTGAGCTTTAGATTTTCCAATTGGCTTTTAGAATCCAAAGTGGAGGTGGTATCAAGGTTAATTCCCAAAGGCCTAGGAATCCTTGACCAGTTTTAGTGGGATACATGGTAAAGCCTAAGGGAGGAGTCTCGGTTAAGGGCCTAGTGATACAGGTTTGGATTATGGTAAAGCCTAAGAGACTGGTCTCTGTTTAAGGCCTAGTGATATAGGATTGGATTGCGATAAAGCCTGAGAGATAAGGAGATGGAAAATTCCTCAAGGAGAGTGATGGATTCTGGATGGAATTCCAAACTCGTTTCGGTTTTGTGATTAGAGCACCGATTTTGGTGTGATAATGGTTTGGTGATGGTGGAAGTGGTTTAACCTTTGGGTTCCCTTGTTTGTTTTTGGATTGGTTTATCCATGAGATCCCACATTCATGCTTGGAATATGGCACGAAGTTGACTGGCTAAAAGAAAGAGTTGGTTCAGCAATGTCTATGGTTGGGTGGTACGTCGAAGTCCCGAACCTAGTCAGATTTTCCTATGATTAATGAAAGCTAATTTCTCTTACTTTTGTACTTGTTTATATGTGGATTTAATGGCTATTATATCTCTACTATTTACATGGTTTTATGTTGATTATAAGCATGGTTAATTGATTAGTTCATGTCATGGTTATTTCATGTATTTACTTGTAATTGTTAAAATGATGGATGCAAGACCTAATTGATGTTATAATAGTTCAAGGGAGAATTCGATGATTCTTCTTATCATGTTTCAAAAGAGTTTTCAGTAATTCATGCTTTGTCTTGTATCCTAGACCTGTAGATTGAATTGATGCCAAGTGTTTGACAGAATGTCGGTACCAATTTGGGATGGTCAAGCCTAGTCATGAGGTTGATTTTTGGTTTATTAGTCTTGTCATCATTTATTTTATGGATTCTAAAAGTTACAACAAGTTTTGAGTAGTGGCCGAAATTCTGGGCTAGAAAAGTGCCTTAAATTTCACAAACGCTGGCACAGGTCTTCTGGGAAAAGTCCCTCAATGCTGGCTTGTAGGCATCTGAGAGTGTCCAGAGGTCCTTAGACATTGGCATGCCCATAGAACAAAAGCATTTAGAGGTCAAGAGGTATGAAATATGTGTGGGACCCAGGGGTAGGATGCCTGAGTGGTTGAGATGTCTCCTGGGGGTGTTGTTGCTGATGTGGAAGGTATGGTTTATGTGTTCTGTCGATTCCATTTCCTTAAGGTCACCAAGGAGGTTGAATCACTTCATAGTGGTCTCTATTGTCATATGTTTACCCTAGTTGGTCGGTTACTTGGGTAGATGTGGGAGGAGGGTGGTTACATATTTGTATCAGAGCGTGGTTGTGCTCTCCTTGGGTGAATGTGTTTTTCATGCACACATGTCGGTTGCATATGTGCTTCATATGTTTGTGGATTATGTTCTTGTTGTGTACGCATGGTGGTGGTCATTGTGGCAACTGTGTCGCCATGTGGAAGTTGATGGTGTTTTTTTTGGATGTGATTGTCATGGGAGCATGTTGTCATACATGTTTGGATGTTGGGAATGTAGGTATGTAGGTTAAGGATTGCTATATGCATTATGGTTATGTGTATGCATTTCATTGTATTGATGTTATGGTTACATACATGATAGATGTTATCTTATTAGTGTAGTCATATGGACATGTGTCGGATAGTCATGAATGTTAGTGACCTACCGTTGTATGCATTGCTAGTGTTGTTTTATGCTAGATAACTTGATGATTAGGGTTATTACATTAAGACCTTGATGTTATATGTATCGTACTAAGTTGGATTAGTCTATGTAGATGGTTAGGGTTATGAAATTCAGGTATGAGCCAAGTTATTTGTGAGATTGATTTGTACTAATCTAGATTGATTGTACATATGCGATTTCTATGCATAAATGACAAATGTTTATGAGTTTATGATGTGAAAATGTTAGCTAGTGACTATTATGGATATCATGACCTTATTTATGTTTTAGTTGACATGTCGTAAAGCTATATCATGCTAATATAGATTGATTGTGCAGACAAGATAGCCTCCCCTGAGATACATTAAGGTATGAGTTTTCTTATGTCGTATATTTGGTGTTTGAATGTTTGGTGTCTATTATGCTGTCTAGTTGATTTATTTAACATGGTATGTTTTCAAGTTGGTTGAATGTTTGCTAAATTACATAATATGAGTATGTGTTCAAATGATCTTGTTTTAAGATGATTGTACTAACACATATGTGTTGAGACAGTTGATATGTACTTGAGTGTAGTAGGTGATAGTTGTAGCATTATGTCTAATGACTATGAGTTGACTATGGATTATGACATGATTGTTAGTCTTGGTAAAGGTTTATTTCAAATTGATAGATATGATTGTCTTGATATTTGGAACATGTGGTTGACATGTGTAAACAGTTGCAGGAAACATGCTTGGTATTAGCATGACAAGGTAATAGTTGATGTGTTTATATAACTAACAATTGGGTGATGTGACAATACATAGTAAGCCTCGATTGCAACAAGGTAAAAGGGTAAAAGAAAGGAATTGGAAAAGAATTCCTTTGGCTATGTTTGGAAACCCTAATTCCAAACGAATGAGTGCTTTACATACAGGAAATCTTCTTAACCTTGATTTTGTTTGACATTACGCGGATATGTTCTATAGTTATGAACATGTATTTGACAAGTACATCAACTAGTTTCTAGTTATAGGTGGATCTGTCAATGGAATTGGAGTCCCTTGAGATATGGCATGGACGTGTTCAAACACAAGGCAATGTGATTGGCACAACGATACAAGGTAACTGGTGTAATGTTATGTTTATTTAAGCACTAATAGTTATGTGTTTATGGTAGTATGATGCAAGGGATTGCATGGAAAAGGAGATTGCCATGAAATATCGAAGAAGGCTCAGGTTGAGATTTCCCCTGGAAGCACTAGGAACCATGGGGATTGAGTCATGGTGTTCGTGGTTAGTCTTATGCTTTTGGTCTTTTGTGATTTTATTTTGCTTGATTTTCATTTTTGTTATGTCTAATGCATGATCATGCCACTTTATTTGTGGTGTCATATTGTTATTGGTTTTCATGGTTTTCTTCTTGTTTGTTTCTTGTGCTTGCCTTTTAAGTTTTAATTCTTTGGAATTGGTTGGGAAAGAGGACAGTTAGTGGAGTTCGAGGAGAGCCGAATGAAGTCCAATAGGCGATGTAAGACTCGGATGATGTCGATGCATGTATAAGGGCGGTTGAAGGCAACCGTATGACAGTCGGCTAAGTTGGTTGGGTCCATTAGTGTAAATGGATGGTGGTAGGACAAACATGAGAAAGTTAAGAAGAAAGGTGAATCGAATGGTTTTGAGGCATAAGATGCCTTGGTTATGTTGGGAACGATTTTTCTCAATGTTTTGCATGGTGTGCATAGATAAAGGGAGTTTTCTTAACCTTAACCTTATGGAACCTATACAGCCCAGCAACACACCAAGAAGATGACTAATTATTTTGAAATCTATGAAATAGATACGGCTGATGTACAAATGAGAATATTCATTCAAATTTTATCTAGGGAAGTTAGAACCTGGTTCAAAGCCTTAGCAACAAATAGTATAGACAACCTAAGAACTCTCTATCAGCAATTCTTGAACAGGTGGGAGAAAAGGAAAGACCCCCTTCAGATTCTATCTGAATATGAAAACTTAAGAAGAGGACCACAAGAAATGGTGCAGGACTATTGCACTAGATTCAATAGTGTGTATAATGCCATCCCACTAGATCTTAGACACCCACCTGGTTTAGCCTTAACTAAATTCCCAGATGGATTTGATTCTGATATGGCTTTCCAGCTAAGAGAATGGAACCCCCCTACTTTTGAAGATATGCAAAGCATAACAGTCAGTGTTGAAGCCAACCTGCTATCTAAAAGAGCCAAGGCTAGGAGTGAAAGGAGGATACCATTAAAGGAAGAGAGCTCACCCTTTGAACAAAAGCTAGATGCCATAATTAAAGGAATGGATAGACTAGGAGATGGAGTGGAGACAATTGAAAGGAAATCTCCTTGGGATAGCCAGCAAACCAATACAAGGAGAAACCCTAATTTCAGGAAAAATAAAAACCCGAACACTGGAAAGAATGGTCCTGACCAAAACATTAGACCCCCTTTCCAGGAGAACTATGCAAAAGATTCCCACTTTGAAGGCCTAGAAGAAGATACTCAAATTAATTTGATGGGGCTTGATGATGAAGGAGAAGTTTTCTTAACCCAAGATGATCAAGAGGCCCATATACTTAAACAATTCCAAACCCAATTAGGGGAATCCTTCGCTTTTAGAGAAGGATATGACACAACCATCTTTGAGGTGCACAAGCAATACAATCTAAGAAGTAGGAGAATTGATGTCCCTAAAATGAATAGGAAAATGGTCCCAAATCAACCGAAAAAAGGTAAGACAATAATCAAACCTATACATATTCTTTCTACATCAAACACTAATCCTTCTAACCCCATAATTGAAGATGTCTCTGATAATCAACCAAACAAAAAAAACCCTCCACTTCACTTCCTTCCAAGGGAACTATGGAAGAATCTCCAGAGGTTGATCTAGGGGAATCAACAAATCATGATTCTACTCCTGAAAAGGAGAAAAACATAGAAAACAGAGAGAATACTGCTACTCGAAATCCAAAGGCCCAAATAGAAAAACCCTTTAATCTGGAAACATAAGTAGGTAAGCTAAAAATGTGTGTTCCATTATCTGAATTAGCTAAACATGATGCCTACCGAACTCAAATCAATAGATCACTGAAAATTACTGGAACTGAAGACTCAGTTAATCTTTTTGATGACCAGCCCGAATTAATCTTTGGCCCCAAAGTGAATGGAAAACCATTGGAAGGAGGAATTTCTACCTTCTATGTGAGCTTACAAATACATGATAAGATTCTTCACAATGCCATTTTTGACTCTGGGGCATCTCATAATCTCATGCCCAAGTTTGTAATGGAAAAGCTAGACCTAGACATCACTAGACCATACAAAGATTTGTTTTCTTTTGATTCTAGTTAGGTGAGATGTTTAGGACTGATAAAAGACTTGTGTGTGTCATTGGTTCAATACCTTGCAAAAACAATTTTAATGGACATAGTGGTAGCAGATATACCACCCAAATATGGCATGTTATTGTCCAGATCCTGGGGTGCTAAGCTTCAAGGATCTTTTCAATTGGATATGTCATATGCCACTATATCGGTTTTTGGACAACCAAAGAAATTATACAGAGAAACATTGATGAAATACGTAGTAAGTAGTCAGGAAAGACCCCTAAATTTCCCCATCTACTCTGATATGGATTCTTTCATTCTTTACAATGAAAAAACCAGTCCTTCCAATACTTTAGAGGTTTTAGCAACAAAACCAAAAGAAATTGAAAAAGAAAAATCAAGTGTTCATATTCAGGAAATATCAGATAACAAAGAAAAGTCAGATGAAAATGAAAACCCAGATCCCACGGTTAAACAAATTCCTACTACCCCAAACACAAATTATGAGCATGAAATCCTTTGGCATTTAGAATTTGATGGCTCAGTCAATAAACTAGGGGCAAGAGCAGGAGTTTGGGTGTACAATTTAGAAAATGATCATGCTAAAGGCCATGCCTACAGATTTAATTTTAGATGGACCAATAATATGGCAGAATATGAGGTTTTGTTGCTGGGTCTTAAACTTGTAAAATATTAGGAGCAATCAGGGTGTCTGTCATAGGAGATTCATAATTAATAATTAAACAGAATAAAGGAACTTACTCAACTAGGGATCCTAGACTAGGATATTATAGAGGAACAATCATAGAAATTCTCAACACTTTTTTGGAAACCCGGCTTGCAACCATCCCTAGAAAACACTACATGCAATCCCATAGCCTGGCCATGTTTGCCAGCACCTGCAAATTACCTTTTCAACCTAATCATCAATATACCGCTGAGATTCGGCACAGACCAGCCATCCTTGATAATCTGAAGAACTAGCAGGTTTTTGATAGTGATAAGCAGATCAATAATTTTTTAACTTTAGATGAAGAGTTTTCTAATAGTAACATAGACGCTGATACAATTATTAGTTCTAATCAAATAAATGAGGTAGAAATTAAAATTTCAGAAGAAAATTCAATAAATATGCTTCATCCCATAAAATTCACACAAAAAGAAATTCAAGACCTAAAACAAATGGACCTAGATGAAATAATTGAAGAAGAAACAGAGGCTATAAACCTAAAGGACAATCATTTACCCAAAGGATTGACTCCTCTAGAAGATCTGTTTGATTCCAATGACATTCCCAAGAAACCCAAAATGGAACCATTAAAAGCATATATCGAAGAATACAACTTAGGAACACAGGGTAATCCAAAAATGATAAAATTTTCAAAATATTTACCTCCTGATCAGAAGCTAAAGTATGTTGAACTTATGAGGGAATTCCAAGATGTCTTTGCCTGGAGTTACGAATATTTGAAGTCCTGTGATACCTCTATTATTCAGCACACTATACCTCTGAAAGAAAATTAAAAGCCCTTTAAACAGAAACTCAAAAGAATTAACCCTGTGCTATTACCATCAATTGAGAAAGAAATCAAACGCATGTATGAAGCAAGGATTATTGCCCCTATTAGATTTTCAGAGTGGGTGTCTAACTTGGTGCCTACTGGGAAGAAAACTGGGGAAATAAGGTTATGTGTCGATTTGAGAAATGTAAATAAGGTCTCTCTTAAAGATAGCTATCCTTTATCCAAAATGGATCATATTTTGCAAAGGGTAGTGGGTTCTTATAGAATTTCACTTTTAGATGGGTTTTCAGGATATAACCAAATCTTAGTTCATCCTAATGACCAATAGAAAACTGCTTTTACAACACAATGGGGTACTTTCATATACATCAAAATTCCATTTGGACTAAAAAATGTAGAAGAAACCTTCCAAAGAGCAATGGACATTGCCTTTGCCAAAGAAATTCATGATTTTCTTGTTATATATCTAGATGATTTAACTGTTTTTTCTAAATAAGATCGACAACATTTGGACCATCTCAGGCAAGTCTTTTTAAAATGCAGAAAATATGGCATTTCTTTGAATCCAAAGAAGTCCTTGTTCGGTCTGGAGGAGGGTAAAATTTTAGGTCACATCATTTCCAAAGATGGCATTCGAATTGACCCTTCCAAGATTGAAGTTATTCTACAGATACCTCATCCAAGAAGTATTAAAGAACTTCAAGCTTTCCTAGGGAAGATAAATTTTTAAGACGATTTATTTCTAACTTAGCTGAACTCATTAGATTACTAAATAACATGCTAAAAAAGGATTCAAGTATCAAATGGACAGTAGAGGCCAAGCAATCATTTGAAGAAATCAAAATGGCCTTAACCAGAACACCAATCCTCACAAGTCCACAATTTGATAGAGACTTCATCATTTTTTCTTTTGCATCAGAACACACCATAGCTGCAGTTTTATTACAAAAGGATGATCAGGGATGTGAAAAACCTATAGCCTTTTTTAGTAAAGCACTCAGAGATGCATCATTAAAATACAAAATAATGGAGAAACAAGCTTTTTCACTAGTAAAATCCATTAAAGACTTCAGAGTCTACATATTATTCTCTCATGTGATAGCTTATGTTCCTAATGTAGTAGTCAAAGACATCCTCACTCAGGATGGAATTGATGGTAAACGAGGAAAATGGATAGCTACCATATTAGAGTATGATATAGAGATAAAACCTACCAAGCTAATAAAAGGTTAGGGATTGGCTAAACTCATGGCAGAAACTAATTGTCAAGCCCTAGACATAAATGAACTGGATAACGAGTAGTAAACGGTGATTCCACAAATCAGCCAGGCCTTTTCAAACTCACCTTGGTATGCTGATATGATTTATGTTTTACAAAACCTGCAGGCTCCTCCAGGATTATCCAGAACCAAGAATAGGTTTTTGAAATTGAAAGCTTCAAAGTTTTGCATCTTAGATAATACTCTTTTTTGGAAAAATCATGAAGGAATTTTGTTAAATTGTTTGTTAAAAGATGAAGCTGAGAAGGCTCTCCAAGAATTTCATGCAGGAGACTATGGTGGACATCTCTATTGGAAGTCAACTGTAGACAAGATCCTAAGGGTTGGATTCTATTGGCCAACCTTGTTTGCAGATGTGAAGAGATTTGTAACTTCTTGCCATAAATTTCAAATCTTTGAAGGCAAAATAAAGTTGTTACCTTTACCCTTAAAACCCATTTCCACCGAGAAACCTTTTCAACAATGGGGTCTTGACTTCATTGGAGAAATTCATCCACCCTTTTCTGGCCAACACAAATGGATACTCACTGCCACTGACTATTTTACAATGGATAGAGGCTATTCCCTCCAGAAAATCCAATGACACTGTGATCATAGGTTTCCTAGAGACCAATATTTTTTCCAGATTTGGTTGTCCCAATAAAATCATTACTGATAATGTTGTAGCCTTCAAGTCAAAGAAAATGATTAATTTCTGTAACAAGTATCACATTACATTGGGCCATTCCACAGCCTACTACCCTCAAGGGAATGGACCGGCAGAATCTTCCAACAAGATTCTAATTAATATCATCAAAAAACTATTGGAAGAAAATAAGAAAACTTGGAACAAAAAATTCATCAATGCTTTGTGGGCAGACAGGCTTACAACCAAAAAATCCATTGGAACCAGTCCCTATGAGTTAGTATATGGCATGGAGGTTGTTTTTCCTTCATCATTAGGAGTTCCTGTCATGAAAATACTCCAAGAAGCTCAAGTGGAACATAATGATATTCAAAGAAGGATAAACCAGACTATTAATTTGCAGCAAACCAGGGAGGAGGTGTAACAAAGATCCCAAGTGTTGCAGGAGAAACTTAAGAAGATATTTGACAGAAGAACCAAGGCAGAAGATTTCTACCTTGGAGATAAAGTGTTAAGATGGGATTCAAGAAGAGAGGACAAGGGGAAACATGGGAAGTTTTACTTCCTGTGGAAAGGACCATACATCATCTATTATTTCAGAGGAAACAATGCATATTTTCTTAAAGAGTTAGATGGTACAGAAGTAGAAGAAGGACCAGTCAATGGTCAGATGTTGAAACATTACTTTGATCCTACTTACTAATGTTACCATGTTCTTCACAGTACATATTATATATTTTGTAATCTCATAGTGTTGATTGGACAGTAAGATTTTGGAGTTGAAGCTCGAAGAGAAGGCCCTAAGCTTCAGAAGTATTATTGTTATACATATATATAAAGCAGTAGGCAAGAGGAAGATTGCAGAGCACAGTCAAAGGCATTCAGAGTCCACTGATCTACTGTTCTTAACTTTCCACCAGGAAAAACCATCCCCAAGTGGAGCCACTGTTATGACCCTACACCAATAGGTGTCATATATCATGATTGACTTGGTTTAACTCTGAAATATGTTCATACCTCGACTTGTTGCAAAGGTTTTCCATATTTGTGAAAAAAATCAAAAAATGTAAAGAGGGTATACCCTAGAAAAAGAATAAAAGGGTTAAAAGAATAAAAAGAGGTCAAAAAATGAAAGAAAATGAACCCCACCAAAAATAAAAGACCAGGAAAGTGTGCAAGTCTAAATGCCACTACTTTTTTACTTTTGTATAATAAAATATTGCATGCATCTTGTCACCTATGCCACAATTCATGAATAGTAAAATAGTTTAATCTTGACTAGTTCATATTTTCAATTTCATGTTGTAGAAATAGAGAATAAAGATCTGACTAAATAGTTTAATCTTGGCAGATAAGTAGATAGGTAGAAGTGAATAAAAGGAGCTCAACAGTTTAATCTGAGCCCTTGGATGTAATAAGTGTATATTTAGATAGGTATCACTATGTAAAAGAAAATAAAGTTTGAAAAGGGTTTGCCAGTCTAAGTGCACCCTAATAAAGAAGTGAAAATGGTAGGATAAAGTAGCTAGGGTAAGTAGATGATGGTTGCAGAATAAATGTGTGGTGAATGTTAAGTTTAAATGCTTAAATCTTTTAACTTTCATCACTAGGCAAAGGCATGTATCACCTAGAAAGGCACTTCAACAATCAAAGTCAAAATAATTAACTTCCCTACTCATTCCCCTAAAAATCTTCACTAATTCCCTAAGTACTAAAGGTAATTATCGAAGTTAGAGGGGCTCAGAGCATTTCTCTGACTTTTGGAGGGATTGGACCCTCGACCCAATAATTTATAATGCCTAAGTGCTTAAGCCCCTTCATCAATACTCAACCCCCTTCATAAGTTATTCATTTCCCTATTAAAGCTTTTCCTAAGAAAAATTCTATTTTATTTAGGGAAAATAAAACACTCTCCATATAAACCCTCATATTCACTTAGCCTAAGTTTTAAATGTGTATGATGAAAATGTTTTAAACTTAGCGCACATTTCACATTCCATAAAGTCATATTAACCACTAATTAATATTATTATTTATTTCCCGAAAACACACTACCCGCGCCCATATTATTATATAAATCCCAAATATTACATATTCCATCTAGCGGTTAAATATAACCATAGAAAGTAAATAAACGGGATTAATTAACTAATCCGTAGTTAATTAAGAACCAAACCCCACCACCATTTAATGAGGATTAATTAAGTCATTCGAACTAATTAATAACTCAATAATCAATCGAATCACTCCCAATATGATTAATCTCTTTAATTTATATTGGGTCCGCCTTCCGTATCTGCTAGTCACTTCATCTCCCCGTCGATCGTCCGATTGGATCCCGTAGATTCGATAGTCATCGCGCATATCGCACGGACCTCTGTGGTTGACTTTTAGCACGCAATGGTGAGTGGTTTCATGAATAGTACCTATGCTATGTGTCAAGCAGCGTATCGAATCACGCGATCTTGCCCAAATACCACTTACCCTCCACTAGTGGTGTGATGAAACTTGCTTACTGCCTCCCGCTAAAGACAAAACGTCAAGTTGCCTCCTTGTTGACGCCACCTATCCATATCACGAACCCGCCAAAATCTTTGACGCATAAAAACAAAGTTAAAACATTTTTTCATCCTTATTCTCAAAGCGCATGCATGCAACCTGAACGTTGAAGTTGACCAACTCGTACACCAACCGTCAGCCACCCTGAAACTTGCAGTTCGACACCGCTCCAGTCCACCATTTGCACCCAGTGAACCTGCTCTCCATTTCCCGTCACTTAAAAACAGGTATTTACCAGTTTCCTTCCAGAAACCCTGTAAATACTTGATTGCCTCTGTAATTACTTTGAAAAACGCAAAATTCATTTTAATTCAGTTGCAGAATTTAGAATTGAAGACTCCCAAGACCCTCTGCTTTCACCAATTCTACTTAAAAACCCCATTTTCCTATTTGAATCCACAAGAACCAGAAATGGAAACCCCCGTGGCCCTCAATATAACTCCTATCACTACCCCCCATAGAGATTTGGATTATCTGCCCTTAATAGGTAAAGATTTTCAAGTAAAAGACCTTGTAACTGAAGAAAGCTCCTTGAAAGATTTTGTCAATGCCGGGAAAATTACATGAATGGCTCTGATACCATAGGACTTTAGGAATCCAGTCTCCCAAGGTACATGCTCCCCTCTGTGTACATTTTCCCTGACATTATGCATCAATGTCACGCCAATTATAATCACACCCTCAGAGCAATAATGTCCCCTGATCAAACTGTTCTCTTCACAATTACTACAGATTCAATCAATGAAATGCTACAGTTTCAACCTAGTCAAGACCTCACTCCCATTTCCCTTGGAGAATTACTAGAGAAATCATCTAAATTGTCCCAGTCTCAACTCAGTTGCCTTTGCCAGACTTTTATGCATAAACAACATCAACCCAAAAATCCCCCTCCCTATGTGGCATCTTTCTTCACAGAGATAGGCAAAAATATAGTCAATATGATAGTTGCAGTCATGGGTTTCAATACAAGTGAATATGTGGATGAATTGACTCTAGTTTTAATGTCCATTTTTACCCTTGGTTAGCCTCTTGCTATCAAATATAACTATGCTTCTTTCATTGCTGAGAAAATCCATGACCAATTCATGAGGCTAGAAAATGAAAAGGTATTCAAGTATTCTACAGTCATATATCACATTTTCCTTTACTATCAGTCTGACAATTTCCCATTCTCTGTAAATAAACTTGATACAAAGGGTAATCCCAGATCAGTCATTTTTTGGACCTCCATCTTTCACTATTCACATGCTTGTCCCTATTCCTAAAATGAATTCATTGACCAGTTTGTCCACCCTATGACCACTATGCTGACAGGAAGTCCTCCTTCTAGGATTAGTGATGAAATTAGGAGAATCCTTCAATTATTAAAGAAGTACAAGATAGGTGACTCGTCCTTGTACCAGAATCACATAGAAATCCGAATTTATGGTTGTGAACTCCCTCCATTCAAATTGCCTAAATATGTGCCAATGAGATGGTTTGCCTTAAAATATTATAGGCAAATGTTAAACTCTGATCAGATTCATTTCACCAAGGCCAAGAAGAAAGCACAATTGAGGATAAAAGATCACTTAGGCCCATTTGTCTGCAATAATAGGGAAGCAGGGAAAAGAGCAGAATAAATCCTAGAAAAAATGAGACTAATGAAAAGCTTTGCTTGGAAATATGATCCACAAGGCTTCATTTGTGATAGGAGAATGAAACATAAGCTGTCACCATATATCCATCATAGAATCCCTGAAATAGAGCAGTATGCAAATATGAATGAATGGAGGGAAGGAACTCTAGTTGAAATGGATAGTGATCAAGTGGATGTAGAAAATGTGATGAAAGACGTAGAAAAGAGACTTGACCTAGACTCTTCTGAACAGGTATTAGTTGAATCTACTCAAAGGCCAACACCAGAGCCTAGTGCCTCTACAACAGAGACTTCTCAAAGGCACACACAGGAAACTAGTGCACCCCCAGCAAAACCACCACAGGAACAAGACTAGGGAACAAGTACTCCAGCATCAAAACAACTAGAGATGTCAGAGCAACCTGAAATCTCTGAAGAACAAGCTCCACCACAACCTCATCCAACTTAGGTTAATATGGGAAATCCCCCAATTGTGCAGACTCCTCTGAATGAGGAAAAGAACTTGAAAAGAGACAGGGAAGTAGCTACCCCTACCAGTGGTCCTTCAGACCAGCCTGGTGCTAAGAGGCACAGGCTAAATCCATATTCAGGGGAAGAATTCTTTGAGGAAACAACAGGAAGTTTGAGGAAAGAAGGTGGAGACAGTCTACATACATTCCCAACAGGTTAGACACCTTCCACTTCACAAAAACAAGAGCTTGAAAGACAGCAGAGTGCTGAAGTTTCATCTTTCAGATCTTCATCTGAGAAGATCATAGACATAAACGGAAAATTCAAGGAGATAAAGGCCAAGAATGAGTAGCTGAAGGCCCAAGCCTATACTCAATACTTGAATATGACCCCTACAAATCAAACTAGATTGATGTTAGCATATGACATCAAAGAAGGCAAAATGCAGATGAGCTTTCTAAAGCCCACAGTACAGCAGCCCAAGTTATTTGCAAACTACCTCAAGACTAATTTTGAGGTCTTAGCTAAAGATATCCACCCCATAGATCAGATAGAACTACATAAGCAAACAGGGGAGATGGTTTATTCTACACTGACAAGCAAGGCAATGATGGCACATAGGCTGCAAAATTCACTGAACAACACTACTACCCAATTGGAACTAGAAAATGCCTCCTCACAAGTGAAGGACAACAGAATCAAATCATTGGAGGATTTGATTATTGAGTTGGGCCATAACCCAAAGGATATCAAGGCTGTAGAGAGCCTAATAAAGAAAAATAATGAAGATACAGCTGCACTAAGGAAGCAGTTGAAATTTCCACCACTCATTCACCCACAAACTGCTGAAGTGATTGAGAAGAAAAATGAGGAAGAGCTTATGGATTTGGTCCTAATCTGAAAATCACTTGTGAGTGATCTCAGTTAATTAATTAATGAACGAAGGTATTATAGACTCATGTGCTGGTGTGTGTGTCTATGTTATCTTAGGCAACGGATCGATAAGATTGCAAAATACACATACGCTGGAAAACAATAAGAGAAACACAACAAGCAAAACAGAACACAACAAAATTTAATAAGGAGTTGACCCAATCCTCCTGGGCTACGTCTCTAGTCCAGCTTTCAGTTGTGGCCTTCTTTTATTGTGTCTTTAAGCAGAGTTTTTACAATAAGGAGCTCAAACTGAGTCTCCTAGAACAGATGATGCTTAGTAGGGTGGCTCTTGGATTCCCCAAGCCACTAGAGTGCACAGACTCTTCCTTACCAAGTCTCAACCTCAACTGGTCTTAAGGGATGAGTCCAATTTGGTACTCAGTTCCTGATAGATATCCTCACATGGATTGCTTGAACCTCTCAAGCCTAGTTTTGTCTGCTCGATGTTGCCTTAGCTCTGCAAGTCAGCTTGCTTCTCTGTTCTCTGCTTCTTGCTTCACTTTGTTCTCTTCTTCTGTTCTTCTTCTCTCTTCTGTCTCCGTTCTCTGTTCTTTGTCTGTTCATGGCTTAAAGCCAATCCATCCCTTGATTGTTCACTTCCTCTTCCATCTCTTCGGATTGCTTGTTGTTGTTCGCTTGGAATTCCTTGCCTCTGCATCATCACCACTGCGTAACGTCTCACAGGGAGGTGGTCACTTGTCCCTTCGTGAACTGAGCACCAGCTTTTCCTCAACAGTTTGGTATTTCGGTTACCTTGTGAAATGATTCATCTGCTAGGTCAGCGGTCGAATTGGCCTTCAAACCTTATATGCCGTAGCTTATTTTCTCCCTCCAAATCCAGTTTCCCATTGGGCGCAATCTCCGCCATTAGATCTGGGGCCTCCAAATCCTAGGGTTATCACTCTTATTACGTGGTTGACTTGCTCAGACATTAGCCTGCGATGAGAGCAATTTTCTCTCTCATTCGTCGGACATGCATCATTCGTTGTATGGAATCGCTTGGTCCTCTGACAATTCCACTTATCGCCCAAAACGCCTTTGATATTTTGCCGGTTTTGGAGTGTGGAACCTGCCTTTCAGTTTAGTGCTTTTCCCATGATTTTCGGGTTTCCCTTGTGACCGAGCGCTCGGGGCTATTCCATTTCAAGGGGTTTTTTGCACTAATCGCGCATCAGAAACAACCTCCGTTTTCTGATCTGGATTTCCTAACTGCTAGTTTGTGCCACTGCATAGTCTCCATGGGCCTCGGTCAGTGCACTTTGATTGAGGTCCTCATCATTCCTTGTTGGCTACAATTGCCACTGTCTAGAGGTCTTCCTGATATTTCATTGTTCACAAGTTTCTTGAAGTCTGTCATGATTTGATACAGTCATAGAACTCTGATAATCTTCATGGATCCAATTCGGATCACGGCCTTCCCACTGAAAAAGCTTTTGGACCACCAAAATTTGGTTTTCAAGCATCGACTAAGTGAGGGTACAATTGTCTCACTTGTCCAATCTCTATCCATTTTTCACTGCTCAGCTTTGAACCCTTGAGCCCAACTCTGAGGTACTCAACATCTCCCCTACGCGTCGTTCTCACCTTCCTGTCTAGAACTGTGTCTTCCTGCAATTCATTAAGATATGCAGGTAACAGGTCATCAATATAAGGCAATTAACTCTGCTCTGCGGGATCCTCAATTAGTGAAGGTTCAAATAATCTCAAGCAATATGCATTTACGACTGAGTAGATGTGCATGTAAGCTGGTAGATCAAGGCAAAAAGCATTTTCAACAATCTTCTCAAGTATCTTTGAAAGGTCCATACCTGATAGGCTTTATCTTTTTACCTTCACCTTACATCCTGTCCTTGCTGATATATAGCCAGACTTGGTCACCAACTTGGAAACTATGCTCCATCTGATGCTTGTCATGCCTTGCCTTGTATTTGGCTTGTCTCTTTTCCAGCTGCTCCTGTACTGTCTGGTGGATCTATTGGATTTGTTCAATGAACCTAGTTGCCCTGTCCACATCATCGTGTCCCTCAACTGTGGTGTCTTTACCAAAGACAAAATCCAAAGGAGACCTTGGTGTAAAACCAAAACAGGTCTCAGAAGGAGATCTTTGTATAGAAGAATGTTTTGCTCTATTGTAAGCATGCTGCACATAACAAAAATGTTCATCCCAAAGCTTAGGATGCTTGCTGCAATATCCCTTGAGCAACTGGATCACTGTCCTGTTGAATACTTTGGTCTTGCCATCGGTTTGTGGATGGAAATCTGTGCTTTTCTTCAGTTTGGTGTCCATTAGTTCCCATAGACTTGACCCAAACTTCCCCATAAATCAGGTGTCTCAATCAGATACAATGGAAGTGGGTAATCCAAAATGAACCCATACATGTTGAAAGAACAGTTTTGCAGTTTGTTAAGTTGTAATTTGTTTATTACAAGGTATCAAAATACACATTATGCTGAAGCTATCCACAACAACATACAAATAATCATGACCTTTCCTAGATTTAGGCAGTCCTCCAACAAAATCCATAGAAACACTTTCCCAAGGATGAGAAGGAACTGGTAATGGAGTGTACAAGCCTAGTTTTCTATTGTTGGACTTGCTTTTAGCATACATAGTACACCCTCTTACATATCTAGAAATTGTCTCATTCATTTTTGGCCAATAACAATATCTTTGTAGATGTGTAACTGTTTTACTTACCCCAAAGTGACCTGATATTATAGAAGTGTGTGCGTCTCGAATTAACTTTACTCTCTCAGTTTGTGGAATGAATAACTTCCCACAATGATATAAGAGTCGGTCCTTTACATGATAATATAATTCTTCTACTTGTTTGCCTTGACTGAAAGTTGCATATACATCTTTAAAGTCTATATCTTGAGCATATTGTTCAATGTAGCTCTCATGTAACACAGAATTATGCTTAAGTATAGTAGATGCATTTATAATGGGTCTAGATGACATATCTACAACCTTATTGTGTATGCCCTTTTTATATCTGATGATCAAATGAAACTGTTGTAGAAAACCCATCCATCTATAGTGTCTTGATTGCTGCAACTTAGTTTGGGAGTGTAGATATTGAAGTGGTTGATGATCAGTATGTATTACCGTCTCTTTTGCCATTAAGTAATGTTTCCACTTTTTCACACTTTGTACTAATTCATACAATTCTTTATCATATGTAGGATAGTTAACTACTTCAGAATTAAATGTCTCAGAATGATAACATATGGGTTTATCGTGTTGTGTGAACACTACTCCCATGGCATAGTCACTGGCATCCATTTGGATCTCAAATGGTCTTTGAAGATCAGGCAGTGCTAGTACTGGTGCTGTACTAATATTTTATTTCAAGGTGTCGAAGGCTTTCTGCTATTTGCCTCCCCACTGGAACACCTTGTTCAATCCTGTTAAAGCATGTAAGGGAGCTGCAATGAAGGAAAAGTTAGAAATGAACTTTCTCCAATATTGTGTTGCTCCTAAGAGGCTCCTAACTTCTGTAGCAGATTTGGGTTTAGGCCAGTTTACAATGACTGACACCTTAGAGGGATCTATCTTCAATTGACCACCCCCTACTATATGTCCCAAATAATTCAAAGATGTTTTGCCAAATTCACATTTTGAGAGTTTAACATAGATTTTTTCTCTTTTCAAAATATCTAGTGTCTGCTTAGCATGCTTTAAATGTTCTTCCCATGTTTTGCTAAATATTAGAATGTCATCCAGATACACAATAACAAAATCATCAAGAAAAAGTCTGAGTACATCATTCATTATTCTCATGAAAGTAGCAGGAGCATTAGTTAAGCCAAAAGGCATAACCAGCCACTCATGCAATCCCTGATTTGTTTTGAAAGCAATCTTCCATGCATCTTGTTCTGCCACTCTGACTTGATGATATCCACTATGCAAGTCTAACTTGGAAAAATAAACAACTTCTGTCAATTGATCTAAGAGATCATCTATGCGAGGAAGGGGATAACGATTTTTTATTGTTATCTTATTCAGTGCTCAGTAATCAATGCACATTCTCCACAAGCCATCTTTATTTCTCACCAAAACGATTGGTGACCCACATGGTGATGTGCTAGGTCTCATGAACCCCTTCTCGAGAAACTCCTGCACTTGCTTCTTGATTTCAGCACTCTCTAAAGTGGACAACCTGTAAATTCCAATGTTAGGCAATGGAGCATCTTGCTGCAAAATAATATCATGCACTATTTCCTTTTTGGGTGGTAGACCTTTAGGTTCTTGAAACAAGATATCATATTTTGAAACAACTCTTTCTAAATCAGCTTGTTGTTTAGCATCATAGCCCTCAAATACATTGGTTTTATCAGGTTTCTTTTCCTTTACAACCATCAATAAGAATTGTTTGCATGAATTTATCATTTGTTTCATCTGCCCTGAATTTATGAGAGTGTAATTATTCTTGAGCGTATGAGCTCTTACAAAGTATTCGATAATATTTGATCATAGTTTTCCTAGAGACCAATATTTTCTCCAGATTTGGTTGTCCCACTAAAATCATGACTGATAATGTTCCAGCCTTCAAGTCAAAGAAAATGTTTAATTTTTGTAACAAGTATCACATTACACTGGGCCATTCCACAACCTACTACCCTCAAGGGAATAGAATAGTAGAATCTTCCAACAAGAGTCTAATTAATATCATCAAAAAACTATTGGAAGAAAATAAGAAAAATTGGAACAAAAAATTGATCAATGCTTTGTGGGCAGATAGGCTTACAACCAAAAAATCTATTGGAACCAGTCCCTATGAGTTAGTATATGGCATGGAGGTTGTTTTCCCTTCATCATTAGGAGTTCTTGTCATGAAAATACTCCAAGAAGCTCAAGTGGAACCTAATGATATTCAAAGAAGGATAAACCAGACTATTAATTTGCAGTAAACCAGGGAGGAGGTGTACCAAATATCCCAAGTGTTGCAGGAGAAACTTAAGAAGATATTTGACAGAATAACTAAGGCAGAAGATTTCTACCTTGGAGATAAAGTGTTAAGATGGGATTCAAGAAGAGAGGACAAGGGGAAACATGGGAAGTTTGACTTCCTGTGGAAAGGACCATACATCAACTATGCTTTCAGAGGAAACAATGCATCTTTTTTTAAAGAGTTAGATGGTACAAAAGTAGAAGAAGGACCAGTCAATGGTCGGATGTTGAAACATTACTTTGATCCTACTTACTAATCTTACCATGTTCTTCACAGTACATATTATATCTTTTGTAATGTCATAGTGTTGATTGGACAGTTAGATTTTAGAGTTGAAGCCCGAAGAGAAGGCCTTAAGCTTCAGAACTATTACTGTCATACATATATATAAAGCAGTAGGCAAGAGGAAGATTGCAGAGCACAATCAAAGTCATTTAGAGGCCACTGATCTACTATTCTTGACTTTCCACCAGGAAAAGCCATCCCCAAGTGGAGCCACTACTATGCCCATATACCAATAGGTGTCATATATCATGATTGACTTGGTTTAACTATGAAATATGTTCATACCTCTACTTGTTGCAAAGGTTTTCCATATTTGTGAAAGAAATCAAAAAATTAAAAAATGTAAAGAGGGTATACCCTAGAAAAAGAATAAAATGGTGAAAATAATAAAAAGAGGTCCAAAAATGAAAGAAAATGAACCCCACCAAAGATAAAAGACCAGGAAAGTGTGCAAGTCTAAATGCCACTACTTTTTTACTTTTGTATAATAAAAGATTGTGTGCAGCTTGTCACCTATGCCACAATTCATGAATAGTCAAATAGTTTAAGCTTGACTAGTTCATATTTTCAATTTCATGTTGTAGAAATAGAGAATAAAGATCTGACCAAACAGTTTAATCTTGGCAGATAAGTAGATAGGTAGAGTGAATAAAAGGAGCTCAACAGTTTAATCTGAGCCCTTGGATGTAATAAGTGTAGATTTAGATAGGTATCACTATGTAAAAGAAAAGAAAGTTTGAAAAGGGTTTGCTAGTCTAAGTGCACCCTAATAAAGAAGTGAAAAGGATAGGATAAAGTACGTAGGGTAAGTAGATAATGGTTGCAGAATAAATGTGTGGTGAATGTTAAGTTTAAATGCTTAAATGTTTTAACTTTCATCACTAAGCAAAGGCATGTATCACGTGGAAAGGCACTTCAACATTCAAAGTCAAATAATTAACTTCCCTACTCATTCCCCTAAAAATCTTCACTAATTCCCTAAGTACTAAAGGTAATTACCGAAGTTAGAGGGGCTCAGAGCATTTCTCTTACTTTTAGAGGGGCCAGGCCCTTGGCCCAATAATTTATAATGCCTAAGTGCTTAAGCCCCTTCATCAATATTCACCCCCCTTCATAAGTTATTCATTTCCCTAATAAAGCTTTAAAACACTCTCCATATAAACCCTCATATTCACTTAGGCTAAGTTTTAAATGTGTATGATGAAAATGTTTTAAACTTAGCACGCATTTCACATTCCATAAAGTCATATTAACCACTAATTAATACTATTATTTATTTCCCGAAAACACATTACCTGTGTCTGTATTATTATATAAATCCCAAATACTGCATATTCCATCCAGTGGTTAAATATAACCATAGAAAGTAAATAAACGGGATTAATTAACTAATCCGTAATTAATTAAGAACCCAAACCCAACACCATTTAATGAGGATTAATTAAGTCATTCTAACTAACTAATAACTAAATAATCAATTGAATCACTCCTGATATGATTAATCTATTTAATTTATATCGGGCCCACCTTCCGTATCTGCCAGTCACTTCATCTCCCCGACGACTGTCTGATCCGATCTTGCGGATCTGACGGTCATCGCGCATATCGCAGAAACATCTGTGGTTGACTTTTAGCGCGTGATGGTGAGCAGTTTCATGAATAGTACCTATGCTATGTGTCAAGCAGCATATGGAATTGCGCGGTCTTGCCCAAATACCACTTACCCTCCACTAGCGGTGCGATGAAACCCACTTACCGCCTCCCGCTAAAGACAAAACGTCAAGTCACCTCCCCGCTGACGCCACCTGTCATATCACGAACCCGCCAAAAGCTTTGACTTTGCATAAAAACAAAGTTAAAATAGTTTTTCTTCCTTATTTTGAAAGCGCATGCATGCAACCTGAACGTTGAAGTCGACCAGCGCGTACACCAACCGTCAGCGACCTTGAAACTCTCAGTTCGACGCCGCTCCAGTCCACCATTTGCACCCAGTGATCTTGCTCTCCATTGTCCTTCACTTAAAAACATGTATTTACCAGTTTCCTTCCCAAAACCCTGTAAATACTTGATTGCTTCTATAATTACTTTGAAAAACCCAAAATTCATTTTAATTTAGTTGCGGAATTTAGAATTGAAGACTCCCAAAACCCTCTTTTTTCACTGGTTTTACTTAAAAACCCCATTTTCCTATCTAAATCCACAAGAATCAGAAATGGAAACCCTCATGGCCCTCAATATAACTCCTATCACTAACCCCCATAGAGATTTGGATTATTTGCCCTTAGCAGATAAAGATTTTCAAATAAAAGACCTTGTAACTGAAGAAAGCTCCTTGAAAGTATTTTGTCAATGCCGGGACGATTACATGAATGGCTCTGATACCATAGGACTTTGGGAATCCAGTCTCCCAAGGTACATGCTCCCCTCTATGCGCATTTTCTGTGACATTATCTATCAATGTCACGCTAATTATAATCCCACCCTCAGAGCAATAATGTCTCCCAATCAAACTGTTCTCTTCACAATTACTGCAGATTCAATCAATGAAATGCTACAGTTTCAGCCCAGTCAAGACCTCACCCCCATTTCCCTTGGAGAACTACTATAGGAATCATCTAAATTGTCCCAGTCTCAACTCAGTCGCCTTTGCCAGACTTTTATGCATAAACAACATCAACCCAAATATCCCCCTCCCTATGTAGCATCTTTCTTCACAGAGATAGGCAAAAATATAGTTAATATGATAACTGCAGTCATGGGTTTCAATACAAGTGAATATGTGGATGAATGGACTCTAGTTTTAATGTCCATTTTTACCCTTGGTCAACCTCCTGCTATCAAATATAACTATGTTGCTTTCATTGCTGAGAAAATCCATGACTAGTTCATGAGGCTAGAAAATGAAAAGGTATTCAAGTATTCTACAGTCATATATCACCTTTTCCTTTACTATCAGTTTGAAAAGTTCCCATTCTCTGTAAATAAACTTGATACAAAGGGTAATCCCAGATCAGTCATTTTTTGGACCTCCATATTTCACTATTCACATGCTTGTCCCTATTCCTATAATGAATTCATTGACCAGTTTGTCCACCATGTGACCACTATGCTGACAGGAAGCCCTCCTCCTAGGATTAGTGATGAAATCAAGAGAATCCTTCAATTATCAAAGCAATACAAGATAGGTGACTAGTACTTGTACCAGAATCACATAGAAATCCGAATTTATGGTTGTGAACTCCCTCCATTCAAATTGCCTAAATATGTACCAATGAGATTGCTTGCCTTGGAATATTATAGGCAAATGTTAAAATCTGATCAGATTCATTTTACCAAGGCCAAGAAGAAAGCACAATTGAGGATAAAATATCACTTAGGCCCATTTGTTTGCAATAATAGGGAAGCACGGAAAAGAGCAGAAGAAATCCTAGAAAAAATAAGACTAATGAAAAGCTTTTCTTGGAAATATGATCCACAAGGCTTCATTTGTGATAGGAGAATGAAACATAAGCTGTCACCATATATCCATCATAGAATCCCTGAAATAGAGCAGTATGAAAATATGGATGAATGGAGGGAAGGAACTGTAGTTGAAATGGATAGTGATCAAGTGGATGTAGAAAATGTGATGAAAGACTTATAAAAGAGACATGACCTAGACTCTTGTGAACAGGTACCAGTTGAATCTACTCAAAGGCCAACACCAGAGCCTAGTGCCTCTACAACAGAGACTTCTCAAAGGCACACACAGGAAACTGGTGCACCCCCAGTAGAACGACCACAAGAACAAGACCAGGGAACAAGTACTCCAGCATCAGAACAACCATAGATGTTAGAGCAGCGTGAAATCTATAAAGAACAAGCTCCACCACAACCTCATCCATCTTAGGTTAATATGGGAAATCCCCCGGTTGTTCAGACTCCTCTGAATGAGGAAAATAGCTTGAAAAGAGACAGGGAAGTAGCTACCCCTGCCATTGGTCCTTCAGACCAGCCTGGTGCTAAGAGGCAGGGGCTAAATCCATATTCAGAGGAAGAATTCTTTGAGGAAACAACATGAAGTTTGAGGAAAGAAGGTAGAGATAGTCTACATACATTCCCAACAGGTGGGACACCTTCCACTTCACAAAAACAAGATCTTGAAAGACAGCAGAGTGTCGAAGTTTCATCTTTTAGATCTTCATCTGAGAAGATCATATACATAAAGGGAAAATTCAAGGAGATAGAGGCCAGGAATGAGCAATTGAAAGCGCAAGCCTATACTCAATACTTGAAGATGGCCCCTACAAATAAAACTAGATTGATGTCAGCTTATGACATCAAAGAAGGCAAAATGCAGATGAGCTTTCTAAAGACCACAGTTTAGCAGCCCAAGTCATTTGCAAACTACATCAAGACTGATTTTGAGGTCTTAGCTAAAGATATCCACCCCATAGATCATATATAATTGCATAAGCAAATAGGGGAGATGGTTTATTCTACACTGACAAGCAAGGCAATGATGGCACATAGGCTACAAAATTCACTAAACAACAATACTTCCCAATTGCAACTAGAAAATGCCTTCTCACACGCGAAGGACAACAGAATCAAATCATTGGAGGATTTGATTATTGAGTTGGTCTATAACCCAAAGGATATCAAGGCTACAGAGAGCCTAATAAAGAAAAAGAATGAAGATATAGCTGCACTGAGGAAGCAATTGAAATTGCCACCACTCATTCACCCACAGACTGCTGAAGTGATTGAGAAGAAAAATGAGGAAGAGCTTATGGATTTGGTCCTTAAGCTAAATGAGCAACTAAAAGAGATAGAGCAAGAATTAGATAAAACACTACAAAGCAGGCAGAGTGAGTCGACCACTCAGCCTCAAAATGTAGTGCCAGTGGTTTCTACAGCAGTCCCTTCTCTATTGGCAACTGCTTTAGCACCAAATGTCCCTTTGGAAACAACTGCAACTATAGAAGTAACAGGTACAGGTAACATCAATTCAGAGCATAAAAAAAAAACATTACTTTAGAACAAAAATATGATATATCAAAATTCAATTTTGCCGAAGATATGAGAAAAAACAAAGGCTTGACTCAACAAATTAAAACACTGAAAAAAGATCTTACATTTGAAAATCCTTTGACTGATATCAAAAAGATATTATGGACCAATATCATTAATTCAATCAATGATATTTGGTCATCAATTCAAATCATTTTTGAACAAATTGACTTATTGAAAGTTGCTCTTCAAGAGATTGAAAAAAACCAAGGAAGAACTAGGAGGGAAACCTGAAGAAGCCATTAGATTAATAAACTTTCTAAACAATAGAAACATGCATCAGTTGGAACAGTTAAACATTGAGGATAGGACTGCTACCATCCTAAAAATAAAGAATGTATTGACCAAAAGGAGTCTAATGCAAGGCCTGGAACGCAAATGTCAGAATATGCAGGAAGACATAGATGAGTTTATGGGGAAATTTGGCATTTTACAAAGTAAAGGGCTTCCAAGTCCTTTAGTCATCAACGACAAGCTAATGATTCAGGATGATTATGTCAACAAATTATATCAGCAAGCTAACAGTCAAGCCAGTTCATCTGCCAATTCATCTGCACCCAAGGCATTGCCCACAGGGGGAGTTCTTTATGATAGTTTGGAGAACCTTTTTTATATTGAGCATGAAGTGAGGCACTTGTTTCTAGTGCAACCAAATTTTGTAAAATACATAGAAGCAGATGAAATATTTAGAAAACTTACAAGGACAAGAATACCGAGAGATTATTAGTGGACCAACATGATAGACATCTTATGATTTACCATGGTAAAAAGTAAAGTAAATTGAAGTATTTACCATAGTCAAATTTGGTAAAAAAGGACGAATGATGGTAAAACAGGTAAAGAGTATGAGTCACAGGTAAAAGAGTATCAGTGAAAAGCTAAAATCAATCATCCAGCACAGAATTACGAGCAAGATAGCAAGATGCATATTCATAGGACCCGCCTCCAGCTCCTTCAACAAAAACAGGGATAGCGAACAAGCAGTTCACATTCAGTTTCTACTTTCGAGACCATCTGTCTCTACATTCATGTAAAAGATATTTAGTTTTCCTAAAATATATCTCTCTTAATTAGGAGATATTTTGATGAAAATTTTGTATAAGTACTTCATTATTTGAAGTACTGAGGGTGGATTCTTAGACATTGTTGTAGACACTTTATTTTGGAATAGAAGTGTTGTTGAACAACTATTGTATGGCTGGCTGGAACAAAGTAATGAAGCAAAGGACTTTTACAGGATACCTGTGGAAAATGAGAAACAAATAAGTATTCTATATCTTATATTTTTACAGTTTTCTAGTTTAAATATTCATATGTGCTTCATATCTGAATGATAAACGAAAAATTATATTTTAGAAAGAGCTTTACTGCATTCTGTCTTTAAAATCATTTATTTTCTTAATGTTTTCTTCCAAGCTATTATAGGTAGGGAATTCTTAACTGCTCCCTGCTTCCATAGTTTATCATTGTGACCATTTAACAAAGAATTCTTAATTACTTTTTGTTAATGAGCACTCACTTTCCCTCATCTTGAACTTTGTTGAAGGATTCTTAATTGCCCTTCCTCCCTTTCAAGACCATTTCACCCTTTTAAGCTATCATTTTTCTTTTGTTTAGCTATCTTTCCCTGTGAAATCCTACTTTGTTAAATCAACCAGATCCAGTTAAGCCATCTTCAGTTGATTCCATAGCCCAAAGGCCTAAAATACCTTGTTCTATCCATCTACTCCTAAATTCCACCACCAAACAAAATCAAAACCCCCCAAGCTTTCATAACTAGCCTAAAATCCCATAAACGAAGCTAAATCATAAAGAGAGAACCCTCTCTGAGTACAGATTGGCTAGATTCTGTACTTAAAAGATTGGTTTGTGGTTACCTCAGACCCCTTTCCTTCTTCTAACAAATTCAAGGAAAATCGGAGTGATAACATAATCTATGTATGTATATGTATTTTGTTGTGGTGTACACCGGATGTAGGTGTATGTATTGTGTTGTGTTGTACACTAGGTGTAGGTATATGTGTTGTATCTGAGGTGTAGGTGCATGTATTGATGGTGTTGTATGTTGTGTGTGGTTGTATGTGTATGACACACACTATGTGTATGTGCACATGGTTGAGGAGAAGGCACTGGGTGTTTGTCGAGTGTGGAAACTGATTCGAAGTGCGCACAGAATAAAGACAAAGGTAGAAGATAAGGATTGATTAAAGGATAAATATCATTATTTTATTTTAGTTTTATTATGTGCGTGAATTATGATTTTGATTTATGATGGTTACATGTGATTTATGATTTTGATCTATGATGGTTGTGTTTTGAGCTAACTTCATGTGATATATTTATACATGATGATTTGGTTAAAGATGCTAGTTTGACTTGTTGTGACAGGAAGTAAACATGATTGTAAGTGTACCTTATTGACGAGCTACTAATGAGGCATGGTGTGAATTTATTTCAGTTTATTTTAAATCTAATGGAAGGTATGTGCTTCGTACAGGAAGCACATAAATGCCCAGTTGGGCGGATGAAATCGACTGCAAGAATTAGTAGCAATGACAAAAGGAATTGGAACATGAAGTAGTATGATGGTAAAGCACTTCACGAGTAGGGCCATTGTGGGACACTCGTACCCAATAGTGCCCATTGATTTCCGTGAGAATGTTATGACTAGTATGATGGTTTTGAGGTAGGTATACGCCTTGTTTTTTGACCTTTTGATGCAAGGAAGCCTTGCCAAGGGATGGATCACCCGGATAGGGGATGTTGGGGAACTTGGAAGGTGAGTGATTGCACAGAAGGGGGTGACCAGATTGCCCAAGGGACTACGTAGTAGAGAAGGGAAGGTCGAGGATATATTTGTTTAGCCATTAGCGTTGCCAGATGGAATCAGGTGGACTTTGGTAGTGCGCTCGGGAATAATGAGCAGATAACTATTCCTTGAGAGGACAAGTGGCATAAGATTATAGCGTTGGATATTGGATGTAGTTTTGACTGTGACAGTGGATTCTGGAATTCTGGGAAGGAGGTGAATCGTTATATTACTTTGAGGGTGGAGGTGTGAGCATCTGAATTCCCTTGTTGATTGATACAGGCATCATATCCTTTTATTTGTTGGTTTAGAAAATGTGCATATGTGTATATGTGGTTATTGTAAATATTGTAATGAGTTGTGTTATAAATCTCCAACAAATGGTATGTTTGTCATGTTGTGATGATGTTTTTCTTTTGAGAAGGTCATTCATTGTAAATACTACAATGAGCAAAGCTATAAAACTCCATGGGTGTTATTTTTGTTTTCAGAGGTTTTACTAAGATCTTGGTGTGGTTTAACACCAAGGATAGTGTTCCCCAAGGGGGAGGGTTCTGTAATAGCCCTGATGAAAATTTCATGTAATCAAATTTAATAAAGGAAAAATAAGACCACAGTTAAGGCACATATTCCAAGCTGAATGTTGGGAAAAGTTTCCCAGTGGGCATCATTAGATGTGTTTATGGCTAAGGGAAATTGGAAAAGGCAAAGACATAATTAAGGAAAAAAGGCATTTTGGCACATTTATTTATGAAAATAAAGGAAAATAGGAGAGAAGTAAGGTGAAAGGTCACAGGTTTCATGTGAGGAGGAAATTGAAGGAAAATAATGGAAAATGAAGAAAATAGAGGCATCATCGATAAAAAGGCTTTTGAGGATTAGTTTGCAAGCTTTGGGCTCAAGCTTTTGCTCAGGTTTTGGAGCAAGGAAGGTCAAAGAAATCAAGGGAAAGACAAGGAAAGGAAAGGAAGGAAAGAAAGGATCAAGCAAGGAAGAGCAGGATCAAGCAGCTTCAGCAGGAATACTTGCAGGTAACATATTGCATGTGTGATTTCCTAGTTGGTTTTGATATGCATGGCTTTGCATATTGGTGTATGGTTCCCTTATTGTCTGAGCCATGGTTTTTTTGGGTATGAAAGTGGTCTTTCCTTTTCCAGATGCCATGGTGTGTTGAGATGTTTATCTCCATTTTGAGCTTTGGATTTGCTAGATGGATTTCAGAATCCGGGGCAGAGGTGGTCTCAAGGTTCATTCCCAAAGGTCTAGGAATCCCTTGACCGGTTTTGGTGGGATACACGGTAAATCCTAAGAGAGGAGTCTTGGTTTAGGACCTAGTGATTTGGGTTTGGATTATGGTAAGACCTAAGAGACTGGTCTAAGTTTAGGGCCTAGTGATCAGGGATTAGATTGCGTTAAATTCTGAGAGACAAGGAGACAGAAAATTCCTCAAGGATAGTGATGGATTCCTTATGGAATTCTAAGCTCGGTTGGGTTTTGTGATCGGAGCATTGATTTTGGTCTGAACATGGTTTGGTGAGGGTGGAGATGGTTTAAACTATGGATTCCCTTGGTTGTTTTTGGATTGGTTTATCCATGAGATCCCACATTCATGCTTGGAATATGGCACAGGGGTGACTGGTTGAACGAAATATTTTCTTCAGCCATGTCTATGGTCGGGTGGTACGTGGAAGTCCCGAACCTAGTCAAATTTTCCTATGATTAATGAAAGCTAAGCTATCTTTCTTTTTTACTTGTTTATATGTGGATTCAATGGCTGTTATATCTCTTTTATTTACATGGTTTTATGTTGGTTATAAGCATGGTTAATTGATGGGTTCATGTCATGGCTATTCATGTATTTACATGTAATTGTTAATATGATGGATGAAAGAACTAATTGAGGTTATAATAGTTCAAGGGAGAAGGTGGTGATCCTTCTTTTCATTTTTCAAAATGGTTTTCAGTCATTCATGCTCCACCTTCTGTAGATTGCATTAATCCTAAGTGTTTGACAAAATGTCAATCCTGGTTGGGGATGGTCAGGCCTAGTCTTGAGGTTTATTTTTGGTCTATTAGTCTTGTCATCATGTATTTAATGGATTTTGAAGGTTACAACAAGTTATGAGCAATGTACAAAATTATGGTCTTGAAAAGTGCCTTAAATTTTACAGACGCTGACACAAGGTTGTGGTGAAGTAAAATTCTAAGTGTGGACACAAACAATTCCTCTAGCCCGAGAGTGGGTCTAGCCACAAACAAGACATTTTATGGAATATTTTCTTAGGTTATAACCAATTAAGAGGGCCTACCTCTTAATATACTTATCCCATTTGGTGATGACCTTGTTTCCTCGCTCCAACTATCTCTCGTTTCCTTCTTCGAGCACCTAAAACAAGTAAACAACAACAAACAAAAACCGTGATAATAGAAAAATTGTATTAAACCTACTTAACAGGTCAAGAAACATTAAGCCATAAACATGTGATATGACATATTATGTAGGAAATCAATCGATAGTTGCATATATATTAAATCAAGAAGAGATACAACCGTTGTCTTGACGTTCTTGTTCTCCTCTAACAAATCCAGGTTCCCACACACTTCCGTTAGCATTCCATGATGGACTCAACAATGGTAGTTTTAAGGCTCTTCCCTTTAGTCTTCACACTAAAAAAAATTCACACTTCACCCTCACACACAACTAGAGAGCTACAACTATGAATGACTTGCTGATTACTCCAAACTTAATTAGCACTAGCACACCAACACTAGCTTGTGCTTGGGGAAAAGGGAGGTTTATATAGCATGGATGGAAGGGAGATGGTTCCTCTTCTCATGGGAGAAGGTCTTATCTCTTGAGGTAGTTCCATCTTAATAGGGGAAAGGAGCCCAAACAGACATCCTCGACTCCATCCGGTCCAACCATTTACTGGACTTTCGTTACGAAGATTCTAGAGCTGGAAGCTTTGGCTCATTTAAAAAACTTTCCAGAAGAGGATTGGCACCACTGGAACAAGGTCAGTCACTTTGGTCAGTGCTAGGGACAGTTTTAATCCCTGCATATCGACGCGAGGAGGACACAAGTCATTAGCACCAGTTTGTAAACTGAGAAAAGCAAAAGATTTTTGGGAAATGATGCAAAAGGGGATTGTTCTTCTCATGAAAAGGGACACAATGGGAGTTTCTGTTAGCGCTTGAATCTGCCTTAGGCTGAAGGAAGGCGAGGTTCAAGGCAACATCAAACCAAGCTCAGCCTTGTAGCTAGCCCTACGAGGACAGGAGAGGGCTCTCTCGAAGTCACACTCAATGAATAAGTGAATGAAATGGCCTGAGATGACTTACAATGAAATATTTGTCTTAGGCTAGTAAGTGAAAATGAATATAAGGAGTGATTTTTATGAATGAATTTGTTTCTGGGATATTATGGGACCACTGGACCTCAATGAACAGAGAACTTAACATAAAGGCATAGATTGTTTCGTGAGGCAAGGTAGGCGGAAAGCATAGCAATTTAGTTTTAAGATATGGCGGAATGGAGAGATTGATTAAGAAGGTGAAAAGGGCATAGGAGATGAATCCTTTTCAACAGAAGAATGAACACTATACATGAAGTTTTCCCCTAGGTAGAGCAATAAAATTGAATTCTACCTAATCTCATTCGAAAAACTTCACTAGAAATGAATATGAAACGGACTATGAAACATAACAAGATACATAAGAGACACACTTGCTACACTCACAACCACATGAATCTCATGAAATAGAGCTGCTGCCTCTCATTAATTCTCTGTAAAAATATACAATGCAGAAACAAAGTTTCTTTCCCACAGTCTCCCAGAAGTTACAAGCCAGCCAACCCAATTGCTTTGCAAATGGTTTGCATACAATATATAGAATGTGCCATGAAGAGATAGAACGCCCAAGGGTCACAAAATGAAGGTGGAGAGCCAAGCATCAGCTACAGGTGCAACACCAAAAACATGACACATGGCTTGGGTGACCCTTTGCCTTCCTTTGCCACTTGTATAACTGACCATATGGAGTGAAAATATTTATAAAACCGCCGTGCTCCTCCTCCTGTGCGTTGCGCTCTTTTCCAGGTGACTTTTGGAGGCCTTCTGATGTCCAAATTGAGTGTAGGATAGCTTGTTGGAAATTTATTTGAGTCTACTTTCCAACCCCAACGGAATTTTTTGATTTGAAGTTCATTTGCTCTGCCAAAAATCAAATCTCCCAAGACTGGTCTAACTATGTCAACTGGGGCTGCCTCAAGGCAGAGTGATGTTGCGGTCAACTTTTTAATGCCTTCCTCAATCTAAAATTAATCTCTTGATATCTCATTGGAAATCCTGTCCTGTCTACTTTCCAAACCAACTGGAATTTTGCAATTTGAAGTTCATTTTCCCTGTCAAAAATCAAATCTCCCAAGACTGGTCGAACTGTGCCAAATGAAGCTGCCTAAAGGCAGAGTGATGTTACAGGCAACTTTTGAATGCCTTCCTCAACTCCAAAGTGAGCTCATGATAGCTCACTAGAAATCTACTTGTCTCTAGTTATCATTTGGATCATCAAGAAAGTCATTTGGCCAACCGAGATAGGAGAAAACGTGATTTTCTTGAGGTCGCTCCAGAGGTGCATCAATTCTCCCAAGGCAACTGTATTTTTGACATTTCCTCAAAACCATAACACCTGTGTAAAAATGGAAGGAGGTTTTTCTTCCTTGGTATGTTGTGGACAAAAACCTCTCTCAGTTTTCCCGAATTCATCTTTGATTGCTTGGAAACATCATTTGAGTGAAACATATCCCGATGTGTGGGACAAGGGATTTGCCGAAATGAAGTGAAATGAAGGGGATAGGAAGCATCTAAATTATTGAGGAAATTTTGGGAGGTATGGAGGGATGTTATGAAGTAGGGGAAAGTGGAATCTCAAAAATTGAGTGAGGGGAAGGGGTCCAAAAAGGAAAAACACAGGCCCAACCATGGAACATTGCCCAGTTGTAGCAAGAAACTAGGGTTTGTGCGAAAATGAGGAATTTGAGAGATATCAGTGATGGGAAGAGTTTTATAAGGTACATTATGTATAGGGAAAGGTGTATGAACATCAGGATACAAGTTTTTCCGATGATTTGACCATCCAAGAGAAATTAGCTTCAAAACCCTAGGAGAGGGAAGTGAACCTTGCCTTGGCACAACTGAAACATGAACAAGGTATGAAATGACCTAATGGAACTTGAAATGATGATGACAACCCTCTGAATGATGTTAGACTCAGCTGAATGGTGACATTGACTGACATCTGGACAACTTTGAAAGGAGTGAAATCAAACACTAGGCCTAATGCCTAGTGACCAAATTTTACTTGAAGACTCACTGAAATGATAAAATTTGACCTTGACACCTTAAAATCACTTGTGTAAGAGCATATTTGATCACTGGAGGAAGGCTACAAAGACTGACACTAACAGTTTCTTCATGAAGGGGAAGCATGTAGGGTTCACTATAGAGGTCCTCCAGGACCATGGAACGGGGAGTACAGGGACAGTGACAAAATGTTGTGTAACAGATGCCCCCTAAAGCGTTAAGGACGAACTAGAATGAGGGGTGAAATGCTTTATGAATCAGTGTGGGGAACCAAAGTCTATCATTGGAAAACCTACAAGCAAGTACAAGTACATATACATAACTAAAAACTCTATCAAATGATACATGAATCATGGTATGGATGCATCCATCTAGAGAAAGATCATGCAAATGGATCCAGGTATGGGTGCAACCATCTAATAAAGAGGATCATATCGAAACCAAGGTATGGTCGCAGCTATCCAAAAATGAGAAGGATCAAGTATGACAACTCATGGTATGGTCGTAGCCACCCATTTGAAAGAGACATGTATATGAACATGATAATGTCACATCGTCTTGTAACCTGGACTTTTGTAATCTGAGCCCAGGGTCTTTCGCTCTGACACGACCTGATCAAAGTACAAATTCTAACATGTGAATAGATGTGTTAACATCAAACATGCTAGAAAATCACTTGATTACCAATTGATAATGTAGACTGTTAACAAGCGTGAAAAAAACCAGCAATAATGACAATGGTCCTCAATATACTAATAGCACAATTCACAAAATGTGAATGAAGGAACTGAAGTCGAACACCCGTGAAATCACTCGATCGAAAGCCAGTGATGTGAACTTATCATCGAGTGCGAAGAACTTGCCGTTAGGGCATTCAAGCTCTAAGGTACTGGAAGGGAGTCGCTAGGTAAACTTCTTGGATAATAAGCCGAAGTTAATAGGAAGCGACTATGTCGAAGGAGGGCCATAATGTATCCCACATCATCGACATGAGACAAAGGGATGGAAAATGATTTTGGATGATACAAAGAATCAGGGGTAAGTGTAACTTAGGAAGGACAACTCTTGAACATATCGGCGACACGACTGGAAGCTTGGAAGCTTTTGGACCCATAGGATCGGTGGTCATGATGACGAGGTAGAGATCAAATGGAAGGAAAAAATAAATTTCCCAACCCAGGAAGGTCAATGATAAAAAGGAGGATATCCCAACCAAACACGAAGTAGAAAGTGTCATGTTCAAGAGTGAGTTTTCGACACAACTGATTGAATTTCCAAATTTTCCCCCACCATTCCTGGTAAGTATCCCAATTATTATTTAATCGCAAGCTTGAAGGGGATAGCATATGCTTGCACTATAAGTTCATCCTTCGGATGAATCCGACCTAGTAAGTGTAATGAGCCCTAGGAAGGAGATGCTCATGCTCATCATGGTGACGAATCCGATGTCATTGTATATTTTAATGAGTCCGAAAAACGTGCAACTCGGTATCTTTTTCATGTTTAGAGAGTTTGAAAAATAAATAGAAAGGAAGACTCCACATGGTCCCTTTTCGTACGTTTGTGTCTTTCAAGACCGAAAAGGTAGAAAATGTTGCTAGAGAACCGCTTGACCATTTTAGTCAAGGAGTACCTTTTTTCATAAATAGTGCATCCCAACCCGAAAAAGGGGTAAAAATATACTGGGTGCATGACATTTCACATCTATTAACGAGTTCGAAACGACAAGATCTCGGCAATCTTTTCATGTTTAAAGGGTTGGAAAAGAGCTTGAAAACAGATCCCCCCCTTTTATTCTCTTTTATGAGTCAAAAGGGAAAAATATTCGACAATATTTTCATTTTTTACAAGTCAGAAAAGAGCTTAAAGGTGACTTGTCCTGGAGGAACAAGTGGTATAAAGGGTAGAAACTGGTTCCGGAAATGGTGGAACTACTCAAAACATGTAATGGTCAAGAGGCTATCTAGTAAAACCACTCATCGTTGCAGTCCCTCAGGAAAGGAAAAACAACCAAGTGAAAGCATATGATCGGCAAAAGAGATGGTGGCGATGGAATGAAACAACCAAGGCTCATCTAGCATAAATTAGTTGATAAAAACAACAATCACGAGATGTAAATTGGGCACAGGTTCATTTTTACACAAGCTTGAACCATGGAGAACCATACTTGGATTCAGTTTCATGTGTACATAAGCTTGAAATGAAAAATTATGCTTGAGATAAGTTTGTAGGTCCCCATCATAATGATTTAATTCAAGGAACATGCCCTGCAAGCTTCATTTCATTTAACTAGGTGAATGGAATGGAGGTTCACTTTCGAGATCCAGGAAAGACTCGACTAAGATTTTATGAGATCTTAATCAAAGACTCAATTTGGAAAAGGGAGGTGCTTCATTTTTGTAATGAGGTTGGCACAGTAAAAGAACTATCCTCGAGACCCTTGTTTCATTTTCTAATGAGCTTGACACAAGACAAAGAACTATGCTCATGACTCCTTGTTTCATTTTTTAACGAGGTTGACAGAAGACTAGGAACTATCCTCACCACATTTGTTCACGAACCATACGAGAACATGGCTCCCAAGAGGTCTTCACTAGATGGAAGAACCACGCTATGGGAGGAATACATGTCAATTGGTACCATAGACAGACCGGGTTCCAATGCCCCCAGTATATAATGTACTATAACATCTGTGTGATCATCAATAGATGTGGAGACGGAATAGGTAGCCAAATAATTGACCTGTGGTGGGGAAGGTACTACTTGAAAACAAGAGCTGATAGGGGATGATGGTTGCAAAGGAGACGCCTGATGACCAATGAATGAAAATTGATCAATGGTCACTATTCTCCCTTCACGCAGAAAACAAACCACACGGAAAAGTGAAGAAACAAGAGTTCCCATGACATAAACATAGTCGCATCCAAGGAGAAGATTAAAATCTAAGGGACCTTGGAATACCATCACATCTATATAGATGATATTTCCTCCCAAAGTAATAAGGAACTTTGGAAGGATCCCTAAGGGTTGACTGGTTCCTCCATTAAAAGCCAACAAATTCTGGGTGACAGGCACAAGCTGTGGGGAACCCAAAGCTTGCCAAGTAGTAGAAGACATGATGCTAACATATGCACCTACATCTAATATAGTGCCATGTACTACCATATTATAGGCTTGTACTGTGATCTGGAAAGGCACATAAGATGGAATGCGAAAAGCATTCAATTTACTCCAATCAAAAGAAACAGAAGAACTACTTGGTGGGGGTATCATATGATTTCCCCCATGCTCTACAGGAATAGGAGAAGGAATCTCCTGAAAAATTGGGACGGGAGGGTCACTCTTCAATTCATGAGAATTCGAGGGGACGAGAAGAACATGAGCAGTCTAATCACCACTCTCTCCTGGAACAGAGTGAGAAACTGGTGGCAGACCCAAGTCGACACTCTTTTCGACCAATGGTTGGTCGAGAACGGACACAAGAGAATCTTGCTCAGGAAGAGCAGGATAGGAAAGAGATGAACCTAAGTCAATCTCTTGACCAATCGGGAGAGGGTCAGAAGAAAGCCTCCAATAAGCAACAGGAAGTTGGGGTTGAGGAGCTATAAGGTTCTCCAAAACTTGGGAAGCTTTATCCATAATAGGACAAAGGTGAAGGAGATGCTTTCCTTTACACAACCTATAGGGGAATCTAATCTTTCCCTTCTTCTTACCATCATTAGTTGAAGGCGTAGCATCGACATGATCTCCTAATGTCGATGGGGATGGTTGATTCAAATCTTGAGAGCATACCTCTAAGACTCTGGGAATGCCAGGACAATCTCGAAGGAGATGGTCACCCTTACACAGCTTGCAAGGGAATCTAACCTTCTTTGGAGGATCAAAAGGTTTGTCGACAGGAAGTGCATTTAGAGAAATAACTGCACGATTAGCCTCTTTCTTATCTAACTTCTTCTTCTTCATCTCCTTCTTCTTCTTAGCCTCCTAGTTACTAGATTTGAAACTTTCACCAGGTGAAGTAGAAGAGGAGGGTGAAGAAATAGGGGAAGAAGGCAGGGGGTCAACCTTAGAATCATCGTGACTTGATTCAAGTAAAGGAGATGGCGGGGAAGGTGTTGGGACACTTGGGATCACGGAGGTCGAAAATAACCAGATAGGTAAACCAATGGTTAACCTAAGAAGGGACAACGTTGCCATATAAGGAGCATACGCATTTCCAAAAGAAGGAAAAGGACCAGGATTCCCATCCGAGGGGAATCCTTGAGTGGTAGAATCTGGAAACGTTGCCATTGGAATCGACCCTAAAGAATCACTAAGGAGGATAACTTTAACCATGAATATTCTGCGGGCAGTTAATTTTAAGACACTGAAATAAAACTTTGCCTTTTCATATTTTAAGAGTTGAGAAAAGGACAAAAGGTGACCCTAGTCATTTTCAAAATGAACGAGCTCGAAAGGACATGTGCTCAATGATATTTTAAAATTTAAAGAGTCAGTAAAGATCAAAAATGACTACATAGAGTACTCTAGGCAAAAGGATTACCAGGTAACCGTGAACTGCAGAATACCTCCCGACGAACCGAGAAGTACGGGCAGGCAATCTCCCCGAATGTTGTGTTCGGTGTATCACGTTTACAAGGTAGCAAACTCAGCGTCCTATGGATAAAGGATTACAACCTAGTGGGGTATCCCTTTATATACTTGACGGTACAGGGAGCACAAGTCCGTACTAGCACTTTCTAGTGCTGAAGCGAATGACAACTGCTAGGTTTAAAGACGTCAGAACACATCTCTAACCTAGACCACTAAATGTGAGGGTTAAGTTTCAAGGCTTCCTTAGGTTAATTCAATAAATGTTAACAGGTTGATCTTGAATTAGGTTTCAATTTGAAGGCCCTACCGCTGTCATCTGACGAAACTCCTACATGCAGCTATATGAGAAAAGAGATCTTGGTTCGATGAAAGTTAACACTAATTGAGAGATAGGGAACACAAAATCAATGCAACAATCAAAGAATGAAATCTTTCTCTAATAAATATCCTAAATGCACTTAATCTTCCCTTAACAAAAAAATAATTTTCATTTCATTTCCAATGCTTATGATGATGCAATTCTAGCTTCTCAATGACACTACTAATACAATATTTTCACTTAAGTAAGCTAGAATGATATTCTTGTTTTCATAAAATGCAAAATGAATCTTTCACATAAAGCACTTTAATGAAAATTTTCACAATTCTGAGCAAACAAGCATCAATCAAATCCAAAGCACCATAAATGAAACTAAAAAAAAAACTTCTTCCCTGAATCAAACAAACCAAACACATAAATGCTTCAATCGAGAAACCAAGCAATGTAATCTATGCTTGGAAAGAGAAAAGAGACACTTGAAATAAGAGAACAAACAAGACTCTTTCATTCATTCAATTGAAAATGAAGCAATGAAGATGGGAGTCTGAAGAAGGGAGTCTGAAGGTCAAGACACACTGGCAATGGAATGGGAGAAATTCTTATTTTTTCTTAACTCAAAGACCAACACTACTGCCTAACCGACAACTATCACCGATCAGCATGACCAGCACGACTGGTCAGACTACAACTAGCACCGATGGGTTGATCATCACAATTACCTAACTGACAACTAGCGCTGATCGAGGGATTCAAAGAAAAATAAAAAAGAACTTCACACAAGGCCAGACTTAACACATCAAAGGGTGGGCTAAACCAAGCAAGGACACAAACCAAGCTAAATGAAGCTCTCTAGTCAGCGAGAACACAATCAAAACAAGCTCAGAGGTAGAAAACAAAAGAGCAAGACACACTGGTCGAGGTCTGGGGTGAACCCTAATCTTCACCTATAGGCATCAGCGTGACTGCCTAACTGACAACAAGTGCCAGAAGGGGGTCAGTGAGACTGTTTTTGATGATTTTGCACTGAGCTGCACAACTGTCAGGGAAATAAGCACCTTTACCAAGGATGCAAGGAAAAATAAAAAAATTTCAAAGGCTGAGACCAAACTTGCTACTGTAAATTTCATACCCAGAGCAGTAAACAAGGCAAAGCAGAGAACACTAGAGGAAAATGGTGATACTAGAAAATTTCACACAAAACCATGAAATTACAATCAATCAAACAGAAGGATTGGCTCCCTAGCAGAGTCACCAATTTGTGGTGAAGTAAAATTATAAGTGCGAACACAAATAATTCCTCTAGCCCAAGAGCCATTCTAGCCACAAACAAGACATTCTATGGAAGATTTCCTTAGGCTAGAACAAATTAAGAGGGCCTACCTCTTAGTACACTTATCTTGTTTGGTGATGACCATGTTTCCTTGCTCCAAATATCTCCTGTTTCCTTCTTCGAGCACCTGAAACAAGTAAACAACAACAAACAAAAACCATGTTAATATACAAATTGTATTCAACCTACTTAATAGGTCAAGAAACATTAAGCCATAAACATGTGAGATGACATATTATGTAGGAAATCAATCGATAGTTGCATATGTATTAAATCAAGAAGAGATTACAGCCATTGCCTTGACGTTGTTGTTCTCCTCCGACAAATACGGGTTCCCACACACTTCTGTTAGCATTCCATGATGGCCTCAACAATGGTAGTTTTAAGGCTCTTCCCTTTAGTCTTCACACTAAACCAAATTCACACTTCTCCCTCACACACAACTAGAGAGCTACAACTATGAATAACTTGCTGATTACTCCAAACTTAATTAGCACTAGCACACCAACACTAGCTTGTGCTTGGGAAAAAGGGAGGTTTATATAGCATGGATGGAAGGGAGATGGTTCCTCTTCTCATGGGAGAAGGTCTTATCTCTTGAGGTAGTTCCATTTTAATAGGGGAAAGGAGCCCAAACTGAGATCCTCGACTCCATTTGGCCCAACCATTTACCAAACTTCCATTACGAAGCTTCTAGAGTTGGAAGCTTCGGCTCCTTATTTAAAAACTTTCCAAAAGAGGATCAGTGTGACTGGAACAAGGTCACTCGCTCCGGTCGACACTAGGGACAATTTTAATCCCTGCATATCAGCGCGAGGAGGACACATGTCATTAGCGTAAGTCTTGTAAACTGGGAAAAATAGAAGATTTTTGGGAAATTATGCAAAAGGGAATTGTTCTACTCCTGAAGAGGGACACAATGGGAGTTTCTTCATGAAGGGGAAGCATGTAGGGTTCACTGTAGAGGTCCTGCAGGATAATGGAACGGGTAGTACAGGGACAGTAACAAAATGCTGTGTAACAAGGACTGCTGGGAAAATTCCCTGGATGCTAGCTTACAGGCTTGTGAGAGCGTCTAGAGGTCCCTAGATGTTGTCATTCCCATAGCATGAGATTGTCCAAAGGTCAAGAGGTCTAAAATATCAATGGGACCCAGGGGTGTTAGTGTCAGTCATTTCAACCTGTCATTTCAGTGAATCTTCAAATACAAATTTGGTAACTGGATGTTGTGCCTAGGTCACTTCTTCTCCCTTCACTCACTCATGGTCTTCATCACTCATCATGGCCATTGTCTTCTTCGAGGTATCATATCTTCATTTAAATGTCTTGGTTCATGAAATGGTTAAATTCCTCATTTTATGTCATGGTCTAGAGTTTCTCTCCATATGTCATCATGATACCATATGTCAAAACAAAAACATGTCCATCATGTGATTCAGTTGGTAAATGGATTTAGCAGCTTAGGGAAAGAAAAATAAAGGTAAAGGTAATGTTTATTTCAAATAAGGCAATGCTGCAGTACACTACCTCGTCTCATCATTTCTCATAGGGACATTTTTTCTTCAAAATATTTTTTTTACCAAATGGAGAAGAATTTTACAAAATTGAAAGAGGTTTTTGTCAATTATAGTCCAAGTAATAGAAAATTCCTTCTGTTTATGCATAGGTCTTATGATTTGAGAGAAATGCCCAAACTACACTTGCAATGGGAGAGTTGTTACACTTCTAGATAGTTTGACTTCAAGAAACTTTTTCAGGGATCTTTAGCAGGTGTTGGCAGTGCTTATGTACTCTATTGTGTAGTAGACATCCTAATATTTCCAAACATACCACTTTCAGCCCAAAAGTCCTCTAGGAAGGCAGTCAAAACTGTTGTGCAAGTTGGCACTGCACTTTTGTCAGAAGCACATTGTGTTTTTGGAGTGACCTTGGGAAAACTCATTTTTCTCAGCCTTGGAGAGGCCATTTTACATGATTAAATACTCTATAAACAACTAGACATCCTAATATTACCGATGGTACCTTTAGATCATGATTTTGATTAGCAGAAGTAATCCAAAAGTGCTCTGCAAGTTGGCATTATGCTTTTATCAGAGACACTGTGCGTTTTTCGCGTGACCTTAGGAAAATCAAATTTTCTCCCTGCCGGAGTGTCCAAATTACATTCATGAGGAGTCCATAGTGTAGCAGACTTCAATGTATTCCCAACAAGCTATCAAGTTCATAATTTCGAGTAGTTTAAGGTTTCCAAAAGCGGGTTGGAACAAGGAACTGTGTTTATGGAGGAGCTATTGTGCGTAGAAGCACTGTGTTGCGCACCGGTGAACTACACTGTGCACGAGGCAGAGTCTCCCAAAAATCATAAAAAATCACTCAAATCAAAACTTCAAGCCTTCATCCTCTAAGCCTCATAAAAATTAAGTACACTCATTATCATTCCCTCTCTTCCTTTGGAAAAACAAACAAAATAATTGTGAGTTTAGTGTTGGCATTATGTTTTTCTGGTATGGCTGTATGTTACAGATGTTGTACTTGATGGCAACTCCCGTGGCAAGGCTCTCAGTTTGTTGAAAATTAAGAAGGACGCAGGAAACCAGTTCAGAAGGTGCGTACCCACAGGTACACCATGCAGGATCCGCGTCCAGAGACGCAGTCCAGCCGTTCAGGGGGTGCGTCCACCCAGTGCACACTTTTCAAGGCAGAGAAAAAGCACGTGGGGGTTTCTTGTGTGGTATCTAGCCGACGGTTTTGTGTTTCTATCGTGTCGGCTCGTGGTATTGTTCCATGTTTTGAGGAGGAGCTTGCCTATATAAAGCAAGGAGATCATTTGGCTAAGAATGTCTTTGGTTGAATATCTTTTTGGGTGAGATCTAATCTAGATCTAAAGAAGGCGAATCTACTGAAGGACTGAGATCTCTTTGGCGCAAGATCAGATCTGAAGATCTGACTGTTTGGGTTACACTTAAAGTCTTGAAATCATTCATACCCGAAGGGACGCAGGTACGGTGAAAGGAAAGCGCGCCGGGACGCAGTGCAGAATCTGGAGACCTGCGTGGGGACGCAGTGCAGACGAAGTTCAGGTGTGTCTGGGACGCAGTTCAGTAACTGGAGATCTGCGTGGGGACGCAGAGCGATCAAGGTTCAGATGCGTCTCTGAAGCAAAGGACGCGGCGCGATAGTGTTTTTGGGTGCGTCCCTGTAGCAGAAAGACGCGGCGCGATAGTGTTTCTGGATGCGTCCCTGGAGCAACAGAACGCAGAGCAGTTGAAGGAACAGTGCGTGGGCACGCAGCGCTGCAGAAGGATATCTGCGTCTGGACGCAGAGTAGCAAAAGGTTAGCTGCGTCTGGTCGCAGGCCACAGAAGGAAAAACTGCGTCTCTGTTCTATTGATTGTATTTATCTGTTGATAAGGTGTTCTGGGTTAATTCTGTTATTACTGATCTGATAACTGTAGTAGACAGTAACTGTTATGTACTGGATGATCATTTGATGCTTTATGAAAAGAAGTAGAGAGTTGTAGCTCTCTGCAGGTTGCAGCCTGCGTACTGGTAAAGGACTGCACCAGTACAAAATCATTGTAAAAGGAGTTTCTAATTTGAAAGAAGATAGAGACATATTGCAGCAGGTGGTTTTCACCCACATTGGGTTTCCACCTTACATCTTGTGTTCTTTGGTGTGACTATCTGTTTTCTTTGTTCATGCTCATTATTTTATGGTACTGATATGCAAGAATAATTCAAAGATCAAATAAGGAAGATTTGTTAAATTGCTAGATAATACTGATTCACCCCCCCTCTCAGTATTATTTCCAACAATTGGTATCAGAGCAGGTCCTTCAGAGAAGCTTGATCGCTTGAAGGTAGATCGTTCATCATGAGCAACTACGAGAGAGAAGCATCAATCAGGCCACCGATTTTTGATGGGACAAACTTCAATTATTGGAAGGTAAGAGTTACTGCATATCTTCAATCTCTTGGTACAGAAGTTTGGGACATTGTAGAAACAGGCTATGCTTTTCCTTCAGCTACTCCTACAGATCCAGCTGAGAAAAAGAAGTATGAAACAAATGCAAAAGCAGTCAGTACTCTATTAGGAAGTATATCCCAAACAGAATTCATGAAGGTAATGCACTTCAAATCAGCAAAAGAGATATGGGACAAAATGGTCACGAGCTATGAAGGAGATGAATAGGTAAAGCGAGCTAAACTTCAAACTCTCAGGATTCAGTATGAGACTCTTAAGATGTATAATGATGAAAGTGTGGCTAATTATTTTCTTCGGGTAGATGAGATTGTTAATTGTATGAAAAATTTGGGTGAAGAAATAAAAGAGGCTATAGTAGTTGAAAAGATTCTAAGATCATTATCCCCCAAGTTTGAATCTAAAGTATCTGCAATAGAAGAAAAGGAAAATCTCCGAGTTCTCACTATGTCTCAGCTACATGGAATTCTAACTGCTTATGAAATGAGAAAGGGAGGTCCATCAGACAGAAGGGAAGCTGCTTTCAAGGCATCAAGCAAGGAAGATTACTATGAAGCAAGCCATGTTCCAGAAGAAGAGGAAGAAGAATCCAATTTTGTCAGAAATCTTCAAAGGGGTTCTGGAAGTTTCAGAGGTAAGCTACCTTTCAAATGCTTTGCTTGTGGAAGAGTAGGTCATTATGCTGCAAAATGTCCTTATAAGGATAAAGGAAAGGAACCTGCTAGATGGAACAAGAAACAAAGTGCAAATAAGAAAAGCTACTACACCCATGAAGATAGTGATGGTCTATCAAACAGTGATGAAGATGAACGAGGTAATGAATATAAGTTATTAATGGCATTTGAAGATGATGATTATATGGATGTTATAGATGTGGATAACCTTTATGATGAAATCACTAGACTCAAGAGATGTATAGAAGAAAAGAATGTGATCATTGATACTCTACAATTTCAAATTGATGAAAAGGAAAAACATCTTGAAAAACTAGAAGGAGAAATTGTTGGTCTTAGAAAAGAGATTGAGAAAACAAAAGCTATTAATCTTAAGTTTGTCAAAGGATCCGAAACCTTGGATAAGATTATCAATGTGCAGCGGTCTCCTCTAAACAAGACAGGTCTGGGCTACAATGGAGAAACCTCTCAAGCATCCACCTCAAAGAGTTATCTTGATGCAGCAAGAAGAAATGAGCAAAAGAACAATGAAGATCATCAGGTAAAGCAGGGACGAATTACAAACAGAAACTATCAAGGGCAATCCATCTTAAGGGTGAACCAGCCACAGGTAAAATCTTCTCAATTTGGTCCAAGAATAGATGAAAATAGAAATTACAATCAGTCGGCTGGTAGATTCGATAACCGCAGAAGTTTCTTCAATGGACAATGCTTTTCTTGTCATAACTTTGGTCACAAAGCAGCTCAATGTGTTGCATATAAAACAATCATGACTAGGGAAGCTCAAAAACAAAGAAGTATGACAGGGATTACAAAAAGGACCTATAACAACTTTTCGGTTCTTGAAAATGAAGTCGAATGTTCTATTTGCAATAATTTTGGTCATGAAGAATCTGAATGCAGGAGCAGGTTTCAGCAGAAAAAGGAGCAAGCCTCAAGCACCAAAACATGGAGAATAAAGGAACCTCAAACAGAAAGATGTGGAATAGCATTTTATGCAAAGGGACAGGAAAATCTATGGTACATTGACAGTGGATGTTCGAAGCATATGACAAGTGATAAAGAAAAACTTGAATCTTATTCTGCTCTAGAAAAGGGAAAGAAAGTCTCTTTTGGAAATGATACTCCTGCAACTATAAAAGGAAAAGGGATTGCTCAGTTAAAAGAAAAGGTCAAAGCTGGAAATGTTTTGTATGTTGATGGATTGAAGCATAATCTTCTAAGTGTCAGCCAGATGTGTGATCAAAGAACCGAGGTTATTTTCAGATCAAATGGATGTCTTGTTCGTGATCTTGATACAGGTAAAACAATACTCAAAGGCAAAAGAACTCCAAATAATCTGTACATATTTGAAGAAGGACAACAACAATACTATCTGAGCAAGGATGAAGAGCACTGGTTATGGCATCGAAGGTTGGGACATCTAAGCTTCTCACAAATAAGGAAAGCATGCAAATATCAGGCAGTTCGCGATCTTCCAAATATCAAAATTCCTGACAACACCATATGCAGATCATGTCAGTTTGGAAAACAAACCAGAACTAACTTTCCAGAGAAAGAAGGATCAGCTAGCATGCCTCTTGAGCTAGTAGATACAGATACATGTGGTCCATTCAGGAAAAGAACACCTAGAGGAGAGGAATACTTGATATTATTTATTGACGATTTCTCCAGGTTTGTCTGGTTAGGACTTATGAAGCACAAAGATGAAGCATTCGAAAAATTCAAATCCTTCAAAGCCTTGGTTGAAAATGAATCAGATCACAAAATTAAGTGCCTCAGATCCGACAGAGGTGGGGAATTTACTTCAAATGAATTTTTCGATTTCTGTGATGAACATGGGATAAGGAGAGAATTCTCTACAGCTAGAACTCCTCAGCAAAATGGAGTTGTTGAAAGAATGAACAGAGCAATCCAACAAATGGCTCGTGCTATGCTTGATGAATCAGGAACTCCCGCAACTTTCTGGGGTGAAGATGCACATGCTGCGGTTGTTATTCTCAACAAAACAAATGTCCGGGTGAACAGCACTCAAGCTCCTCATGAGCTTTGGAGTGGCAGGACTCCTTCGGTAAAGCACTTCAAAATCTTTGGGAGCAAATGCTATATCAAGAATACTGATGAGCAGCTTGGCAAACTTGAACCTAGGGCAGATGAAGGCATTCTTCTTGGTTACTCTCCACATAGCAAAGCATACAAGTGCTACAATAAAAGACTTGGCAGAATTGTTGACAGCATTGATGTAGTGGTTGATGAGAAGGGATACATTCCTAGGCAAGTCCATCATGAAAACATCGAAGAAGATGAAGGCTATCCTCAAAGACAAAATGATGAAGAAGAAGAACCTCAAGAAGAACCTCAAGAAGAGCCAGAAGAGCAAACAAGAATAGAAGAAAAGACTCCATCCAGATATGTTCAGAAGAATCATCCAGAATCTCAGATTGTGGGGCAGAAAGAAGCAGGTGTACAAACAAGAAGAACAGTTGCAGAAGCCTCAAGCTATTTGGCATTACTCTCCTCTACTGAACCACAAAATGTGAAAGAAGCATGCAAAGATGAATGCTGGGTGAAAGCAATGGATGAAGAACTTGAGCAAATCGAAAAGAACAACACTTGGGAGCTGGTTCCTAGACCAAAGGATAAGAATGTTATCGGAACAAAATGGGTCTTCAAAAATAAATTGAATGAAAATGGAGAAGTAATTAGAAACAAAGCCAGACTTGTTTGTAAAGGGTATGCGCAGCAAGAAGGAATAGACTTTGAAGAAACTTTTGCTCCTGTTGCAAGACTTGAGGCCATCCGAATGTTCCTTGCTCTCTCAAGTTTTCAAAACTTCAAAGTATTTCAAATGGACGTGAAATCAGCCTTTCTGAATGGAGACTTGGAAGAAGAAGTGTACATTGAACAGCCAGATGGGTTCATCCTTGGAAATGATCCAAATCTTGTATGCAGATTGAAAAAGGCTCTCTATGGTCTCAAACAAGCTCCAAGGGCTTGGTACTACCGGTTGGACAAATATCTTCATCAACAAGGTTTTTCAAAAGGTTCAGCAGATAGCAATCTGTATATAAAAGTTGAAAATAACAAATTGCTAATACTTGTTGTGTATGTAGATGACATTATTTTTGGCAGCAATGAAGAAGCTATGAGTCAAAGCTTTGCCTCGGTCATGCAGAAAGAATTTGAAATGTCCTTGCTAGGAGAACTGACATATTTCCTTGGTTTGCAAATCCAACAAAAAGAAGGAGGAATCTTTTTATCTCAAACCAAGTATCTCAAACAGATTTTGAAGAAATATGGCATGGAAGATGCAAAACCAGTATGTACACCCATGGTCACAGGATGTAGTCTCAGTGAAAATGATGAATCTGCAGCAGTACATCAACCAACCTACAGATCTATGATTGGAAGTTTACTATATTTGACAGGTACCCGACCAGACATCATGCATGCAGTTGGAATAGTTGGAAGATTTCAGGAAAATCCGAAGGAGACTCATCTTCAGGCAGTGAAGAGAATTTTCAAATATCTTCAAGGGACTCAAAATTATGGCTTATGGTATCCTAGAGATACAGATCTTACTCTTCATGCTTATACAGATGCAGATTGGGCCGGAAGCGTGGATGATAGGAAAAGCACAAGTGGTGGTGCGTTCTTTATGGGTTCCAGACTGGTATCTTGGTTCAGCAAGAAACAGAGTTCGATTGCCTTGTCTACAGCTGAAGCAGAATATGTTGCTGCTGCATCTTGTTGCACCCAACTTCTTTGGATGATGCAGACTTTGCAGGATTTTCAAATCACTTGTACGCCACCTATCCCCATCTTATGTGATAACACAAGTGCAATCAGCATCTCAGAGAATCCGGTTATGCATTCAAAAACCAAGCACATACCAATCAAGTATCATTTTCTCCAGGAACAAGTGCTTGAACAGAAAGTCAAGTTGGAGTATGTTCCTTCTAAGGAACAAGTTGCTGATATTCTCACCAAACCATTGCCCAGGGACACCTTTGAGTACCTCATGCAAAAGCTGGGGGTTGTTGATGCATCATCTTGTTGTTGAACCTTTTCTGATTGATGGTACAGGTTCAGGGGGAGCATATAATGCATTGTTGGCATTATGGAGGATGGTCAGAAGGAGATCTTGGAAATAGCTGCAATATGTCTCTATCTCTTTCATGGAGGTTTATGGTTCTTTGTTACAGATCTGGTTCAAGGGGAGCATGATCTTAGGGGGAGCATACCCCTTTTCCCTTGATGTCAAAGGGGGAGAATGAAGCTGAAGTTTGTGAGGTTGCCATCAAGTCCAAAGGGGGAGATTGTTGGCATTATGTTTTTCTGGTATGGCTGTATGTTACAGATGTTGTACTTGATGGCAACTCCCGTGGCAAGGCTCTCAGTTTGTTGAAAATTAAGAAGGACGCAGGAAACTAGTTCAGAAGGTGCGTACCCGCAGGTACACCATGCAGGATCCGCGTCCAGAAACGCAGTCCAGCCGTTCAGGGGGTGCGTCCACCCAGTGCACACTTTTCAAGGCAGAGAAAAAGCACGTGGGGGTTTCTTGTGTGGTATCTAGCCGACGGTTTTGTGTTTCTATCGTGTCGGCTCGTGGTATTGTTCCATGTTTTGAGGAGGAGCTTGCCTATATAAAGCAAGGAGATCATTTGGCTAAGAATGTCTTTGGTTGAATATCTTTTTGGGTGAGATCTGATCTAGATCTAAAGAAGGCGAATCTACTGAAGGACTGAGATCTCTTTGGCGCAAGATCAGATCTGAAGATCTGACTGTTTGGGTTACACTTAAAGTCTTGAAATCATTCATACCCGAAGGGACGCAGGTACGGTGAAAGGAAAGCGCGCCGGGACGCAGTGCAGAATCTGGAGACCTGCGTGGGGACGCAGTGCAGACGAAGTTCAGGTGCGTCTGGGACGCAGTTCAGTAACTGGAGATCTGCGTGGGGATGCAGAGCGATCAAGGTTCAGATGCGTCTCTGAAGCAAAGGACGCGGCGCGATAGTGTTTTTGGGTGCGTCCCTGTAGCAGAAAGACGCGGCACGATAGTGTTTCTGGATGCGTCCCTGGAGCAACAGAACGCAGAGCAGTTGAAGGAACAGTGCGTGGGCACGCAGCGCTGCAGAAGGATATCTGCGTCTGGACGCAGAGTAGCAAAAGGTTAGCTGCGTCTGGTCGCAGGCCACAGAAGGAAAAACTGCGTCTCTGTTCTATTGATTGTATTTATCTGTTGATAAGGTGTTCTGGGTTAATTCTGTTATTACTGATCTGATAACTGTAGTAGACAGTAACTGTTATGTACTGGATGATCATTTGATGCTTTATGAAAAGAAGTAGAGAGTTGTAGCTCTCTGCAGGTTGCAGCCTGCGTACTAGTAAAGGACTGCACCAGTACAAAATCATTGTAAAAGGAGTTTCTAATTTGAAAGAAGATAGAGACATATTGCAGCAGGTGGTTTTCACCCACATTGGGTTTCCACCTTACATCTTGTGTTCTTTGGTGTGACTATCTGTTTTCTTTGTTCATGCTCATTATTTTATGGTACTGATATGCAAGAATAATTCAAAGATCAAATAAGGAAGATTTTTTAAATTGCTAGGTAATACTGATTCACCCCCCCTCTCAGTATTATTTCCAACATTTAGTCCTTTAGGGTTTTCTATGAATTTCATGTTTTGAGCTTGCAAATGATCAGTTGGAGCTTTGAAACCCTAAAATCATTATCCCTATACCTCTATTTTCATGCAACTCATCATCCCCCTTCACCAACAAACCATTTCCCTTCATTCCACTTCACCTCCTTACAAACCCTAGCCTTAATCTATCAAATTGGGAAGTTTCCCTAGCTAGGAATGTGTTTCAATTTCCTAGCTCATCTCCCTCATTCATCTCCCTTAATTTAACTTCCTAAGGATTCCTAAAACCCCTGTCCATCTACCAAAATTTCCCTACTCCCATCTCCCTTCCCTAACTCCCTCATTTCACCACTTTAATCACTTTTCATTGTTTTTCCCCTTTTCCTATCATCTAGGATTTCAAAAATGGAAGGAGACTCTTCACCATCAGAGAAAAGAAAATATCATAAATGGGGGAATATTCTGAGGTATGAGCCCAAAAATTTCAATGAGATCAATTCTTCACCATTCATAAGACAATGCTTTGAAGATGTCAATTGCCTAGGGTTTTGTTAAAGAGTGGGAGAGGTAAGTTTTCATGAGCAGCTCACTGACTTGATTCCCACCAATATGAAAGGAGGAAAGGCCACCATTGTTGATATTGATTTCATATTCTCAATTGATTCCATCTCCCTTTCCACGGGGATAACTAGATGTTGAGGCACATGGCCCACCACTACCAAACCAGAAACAAGATTTGCACCAATCAAGGTCAAACAAATGCAAAACACGCTGAAGGAAACCCTAAATGGAAATCATGAGAAGAAAAACTTGGAGATGATTGCTGAGACATCCATTATAGCATAGTACACCTAATTTGGTACTTCTGGACCAATTGTTGGAGTTTTTGGAGCATTTTTGGCTTTTGGTGAAATTTGGTGCAAATTCAGGAAAATGCACTAGTTTCAGAAATGCGCTGCACTTTTTCCTCAAAGATATAAATGAAAAACGGTTTGCATTTTTGGAAAGCTAATGGCCTCCTCTAAAATACCATTTCCTCATATTTTTCAAACAGGGCTCAAATTTTGAGAAAATTGAGAAAAATGGGTCAAAAATCAACATTCTACCCCTCTTTTTGATAGGCACTGCACTTCTGGAGACACCTTGGTAGAATGAGTTTTTGGAGGACTTCGCATGGGTCATTTTAAAAAATTCAAGATGTTATGGAAGCTATATAGATGATTCTAGTTTATCATTTTTTAAGATTTCAATTTTTACTCCAGGAAGGAACCTAAAAGTGGCCTCAAACTTGGCGCTGCACTTCTGCAATTTTTTGAGAATTTAATTAAAAGTTTCACTGTGTAATTTATCATATTTTCTAGTTTGACTTGGGTAAAAGTAAATTGATGATGTAACTTCAGTAGTTCGAAGTCTTGATGATATAATCATAAATAAATTAGCATGATAGGTTGTTTTTATGTTTAATTAGTCCTCATAAATGAAGAAAAACTCAAATCAAAGTCTAAGAGAAGAGTTTGTTTTTTACCTTCTCACTCTCACTTGTTGGTTGAGATATTCTTGGGAACTGTTCCACCACTCATGGATTTGACTCCTGAAGGTGGGGAATATTTTATCTTAGTCTATATGTATCATTTTCTCAGTCATAGAGAAGGGTTGTACTTCAGAGGAGAGGATTTGTATCTAATGCTTTCACTCAGCTAATCAAAGGAGCAGTTACAACTATTTTTTAGGAATTCATGTGCAGTGAGTTTGTGATGTTGTTTTCTTTCTATTTTAGTTTCTTATGAATGAATCCATATTTATTAAAATGTTTTGCTTTCCTCAATGATTATCCTTACAACTATATAGGAAGAATTCTTTATATTTAAAGCTATGTTTATGTGGAAAATCATTTCTATGTATTTCTTCTTCTAGATTAATGAATTCATGGCACACATGCTCATTATGACCTTCTAAACCTTCTCAGACCCTACACTACATTGACCAAACACTCAAATCCATCACCAGACACTGTTATCTTGCTCTTGCTTATGCCTTCTACTGCAACCCTTTGAAGCCTTGACCTAGCTTCTTTTTCTCATCCCTGATCCAACAATCAAGAAAACCTTAAATTTCGAAAAATCTCATCATAAACTATTATATCTAGCCTAAAATCCATCTTTCTTCCAATCATTGACTTTGAAATCCTTAGAGAGATCCCACTTTGGTTTAGAAGGGCTAGCTGCTGAACTGCAAGTGGTTTGAGGTTACCTCTTTCGATCTCCTCCTCAGCCTGGGACATTGTAGAGGATAACAAGGGGAAGGATGCCTAAGCGGCTAAGATGTCTCCTAGGGGTGTTGTTTCTGATGTGGAAGGTATGGTTGATATGTTCTGTCGTTTCCATTTCCTTAAGGTCACAAATGAGGTAGGATCCCTTCATAGTGGAATCTCGCGTCGCATGTTTACCTCGGTTGGTCAGTTACTTGGGTAGATGTGGGATGAGGGTGGTTACACAATGGATAGATTTCCATAGATCCATGAGAGAAACAAAATTCTAAATTGATAGATGCTAGCATACTATAGAGGAAGCCAATTCTTCTAGATTATGGGTGTAATCTAATCCATGTACAATTTTTTCAGCATATTAATATAATAATTGAGCAGAGCAATAGTAGAATGGTGGTTTTCTCCCAAAAGGGTTTCAACCAGAAATACTTATGTTCTTATGTGTGCATTCTTGTGTTGATATTTCTCGTAGTTATTTGTCATGGTTATAACCTTTTGAGTTTATTACTTCTTACATGTTTTATGAGCTAATGTTTTGAATGTGCATGGATATTTAGGTTGTGGAAAAATATTTAAAATTGGTTTAAAGGTCATCACTACTTATCCCCCCCTTCAGTAGTGAATAAATTTCCAACAACAAAGGCCAAGCCACCTCAACTATCAACAAATGATCCACCTCATGATCGGTCATCAAAAACACTAACTAGATCGATATCTACCCAAGTTTTCTAGGGCTCCAAGAACTAGTAACTCAATCCAAAACCTTCCAGGGCTCAAGAGTGTTTTTCCAACCTAGCTCCAGGGCCTAGTAACTCAACCCACCAAGGGCTCTAGAGTGTTTTTCCCAACCTAGGCTCTAGGACTCGTAACTTAACCCAATTTATTTCAGGGCTTCCAAAGCATTTGTTCCAACCCACAACCATAAGGAATTATGAGCACCAAATAGAAAACAATGAAGTGGAAAATCCACTAGACCATGGTTATCTAAGAAATGGAAAGGAAATGCTAACACCATTGTCAATTCAGGAAATCCTCCATGTTATTGACAAAACATAACCATGAAATCATACACATATACCATGCATCCATAAATCATCAAGGAAATCACACATGAAAATTGTTACCTACAAAGCAATCCAGATGTAGAAGTTGATCCACCTATTACTTTCTGCTTCCCTTCTTTCCTTTTCCTTCTTTCTCGAAATCTAATGTGTGCCAAAGTGCACCAAGAATGCTCTAAGAAAACTCTAAGTGTGCAAGAGTATGAGAGAGTGAGAGAATATAAGGGATCTCCAGGTTAAAACTGACAAAAGGTTGTGAATTGATCCTTAGAAGCCTTTTTATTGTTAAGGCCTCTATTTTCTTTATTTTCCTTCAATTTCCCTCTCATGAAAATATGTGACCCTTCATCTACCTTTTCTCCTATTTTCCTTTATTTCATAAATAAAGTGCCAATTTTTTCCACTTTTCCTTGCAGTGCCTTTGCTAGTTTTCATAACCATTAACTAATCACCAGTGATATGTCGTCACTATCTTTTTCCCAACATTCATCTTGGAACACATGTTCCATGACCTTGGTCTTATTTTCATTTACATAGAAAATCAATTAAGGGTTGTTATAGACGCATTCCATTGGACACCACATTGCCTCTCTAAGGTACATACTCCACCTAGGATACCCAAAGTATGTCCTTCACCAAACCATTTCCCTCCAGGAAATGCATGTCCACCAGACCATTATTTATCCAAGTCCATGTACCTGACTTAGGATCTCCATCCTAATCTAGCATAGTACATGACTCAAGAATTTTTTTCCAATATGCTTATACAATCCATGATTCTCCTTATACATTTCCATGCACTTGACTTAGACATCAAACCTAAACTGTCATAGTATCAGACACAAGAAGAACCAGTGTCCAACCTTACTCCCTCTCAAACTAAAAGGATAAATCCATGACAGCTCCCTCTCAAACTAGGAGAGTGCATAAAAAATCCTCATCTTCTGTTAGAAGCACCCATACTTCTCTTGCAATAGCTACCTATTATTGTTGTAGCTTTCGCAACCAACCCTCTTATTAGTGAGTTTTATCATCTTGCAACTTCTTGAACAAGGGCTCCAAATATGTCTCCTAACAGATCACGATTCTTTCTTCTATGATCTTGCACTTGATATCTTCATCTACTGAATGATGCACTCTGTCTAGCACTACTTGCATTGCACTACTTCCTGCCTTGAAGATAATCCATCACAACATTCATTCAACTGATTGATTATCATAGGACAAGCTTAGCAAATATATTATTCATTCAACCTTGAACATAACTTGGCTGACCTTTTCAATCACTCTCTGTCAATTAACACAGCTTCATAGACTCAAATAATTTTTCTCTCTAATTGTTATTCATATTTTTCCAAAATAGCCATCTCTAAGGGTCTTCAAGTAAACCTTCTTGTCAATCCTATAAATTCCTTTTTAAATGACTATCCTTAGGATTTATTTACACATCCCTCTAATTGTCTTATTGTTGCTTCAAATCAATAGTCCTTAGGTCACCAATCAAACTATCTTTCAATACTAACTTAGCTGCTCCAAAATTACTATCATAAGGTCTTCCAAGCAGAACCCACTTGATAGTGAATATCCACTGCTTCACTGTCCTTAGGGTTTTCACAAATCTTCCCACATAATGGTGAACAACTTCTTGCGCTAATTGTATAAAGATATTCTTCAATTCTTCCCTCTAAACAATCTCATATATGAGCCTGCACCATTCAACCTTGTTTAGGGTTTCCTTATTCCTGCAAAACACGAAAGAAAGGACTCACCCAAGGACTCTCTACCTATGCAATTTTCATAGAGAGATATGACCTTGTTTTGGAAGCCCTACTAGCAAAATCAACCTCTAAAATAGGCCCTTCATTCAATCTAAAATTACACAGAATTCTCGTTACTTCATGACTGTGAGATTCCTCTTCCTTCTGCTCAGAACTAGCCCTCTAGACTTTGTCGAAGTGTCCTTCTGCTCATGCTCATATTTCACTCCTATTTTCTTCCCATTTTCTCTCTCTACAATACATTCTATGATACTAAATACGGCCCATTTGAATATCATAATATCCTCAAAACTGTGTGGTCATGCCTCACTTTACTTAGATTCTCAACCTCCCATTATAGGCACTATTCTTGAGTGATTTAATACAGAGTTTATGAAAACTCTTTTTACAACCAAATAGACCCTTCTTTTCCTCACTATTCCCTGAGGTTACTAGAAATTTTATTCTACAAATATTATTGGCTTCTCAGCTTATTTATCCACCAATCAAGTGCCTCAACCTTTCTCCTCTAATTACAAACTTTTGTCCTCCTTTCCTTCTTTAGAAGATAGATAATTTTGGGATTGTTTTAGGCCGCTTCTCCAACATGACTCGACTCCTCAATACTAAGAGGTTTCTTCAAAAATTAGACAATTCCTTCATAAAGATAATAGTTAAAAAAACATAAATCCTTCTTTTACTTCATTTTTTCTACTTAAGAACTCAATCACCTAGGTTAGTGGTCTTCTTAAGAAGTTGTATTGGAATGGATCAGATTACAGCCTCCTAAGTAGCCCATCTCAACCTTCAAGATTGATCACCACATGGACTACATCTCAACCTTAGAAATTTTATGTTTCACACAGATCGCCATTTTTCAATGAAGATAACCCACAGATCATTATCATAGTCTTGCTAAGATAAAGCAGTTCATATCTCATTTTGAATTTACATCATATTTAGAGTAGCATCGTATCATAGTTATAACTTGCGTCATGCCTTAGGAGGATGTTTGCATTAACCTTGAGTCAACAAACTACAAAAATGAATGTAAAGAAAACTGCTATAATCTAAATGCAAGCCATAGTTACAAAGGTGATATTTGAATGCTACATAGTATGAACCATATATCATATCCCTTTTGTAATTTTTCACTACTCCATGTTTTCCATCACAAAATTTGGAATATTGCATCACAAAACCTTCAGATTTAACATTAGATTGAATTATTTACCATAGAAAACTTTGGATTATACAAGTGTCTTGCATCACAGTCATATAACTCAAGAAGAACCTTGCATAAAATTATGAGATCAATGCATCATTTTGAGGGGAACTGTTAGGCCCCTACACCAATAGGTGTCATATGTCATGATTGACTTGATGAACTATGTAATATGTTCATACCTTTTCTTGTTGCAAATGTTTTCCATATTTTCAAAAAATAACAAAATTTAAAAAATATAAAGAGGGTATACCCTAAAAGAAAAATCAAAGGGTAAAAACAATAAAGATGGTCAAAAAATGAAAGAAAATGAACCCCAAATAAAAATAGACCAGGAAAGTGTGCAAGTCTAAATGCCACTACTTTTTCATTTTGTGTAATAAATAATTATGTGCAGCTTGTCATTTATGCCACAATTCATGAATAGTCAAACTGTTTAAACTTGACCAATGCATTTTTCAATTTCATGTTGTAGAAATAGAGAATAAATATCTGACCAAACAGTGTAATCTTGGCAGATTATAAGATAGGTAGAGTAAATAAAAGGAGCTCAATAGTTTAATCTAAGCCCTTGGATATAATAAGTGCAGACTTAAATAGGCTTTACCATGTAAAAGAAAAAGAAGAGTTGAAGAGGGTTTGCTAGTCTAAGTGCACCCCAATAAGAAGAAAAAATGATAGGTTAAAGTAGGTAGGGTAGGTAGTTGATGTTGTAGAATTACATGTGATGAATGATGTCTCTAAATATGTTAATCTTCACTTTCATCACAAGGCCAAGACATATAGTGCATTGAAAGCATCTCAAGCAAAGCAAAGTCAACATAATTAACTCCCCTTCTCATTTTCCCTAATTTTCACTAATTTCCCCCTAAGTATTAAGCTATTTGCTAAATTGGAGGGGCTCAGAGCATTTCTCTTACTTCTGGAGGGACCAGACCCTCGACCCAATAATTTAAAAGCCTAAGTACTTAAAACCATCCATAAATCATTCATTCACCTTCATAATACTTTTCCTAAGTAAAATCCTATTTTACGTAGGAAAAATACACAATATCACATAAAAGCCCCTTTTTTCCACTTAAGCCTAAGTTAAATGCACAATTCTAATGTTTTTACTTAGCAATTTTTCATTACATTTACCATATTAATTTCTAACTTATACTATATAATTCACCCTTTCCCGTATTATTTAAATATATGGAAAATCCTAAAAATCTATATATCCTGCCCCTGGTTAACTATAACCATAAATACATTTTAAACAGGATTAACTAGTTAACCCATAACTAGTTAACAGCCCGAATCCCCTATGCATCATTAATCGGGATTAATTAACCCTCACGGTTAATTAAGAACCCCCCAACCAATCACAACACCCCCGATATGATTAATTAACTCCTAATTATGTCGAACCCGCTCACGTTAAATCCCATCACATCGTGTCTCCTGTCCACCATCCGATCACGTCCTCCACATCCGACGGTTATTAACGATATCGCGTGACCCTTGGTGACCATGTGTTAACGCGCAATCACCAAGTGGTTTTCGCACAGTACCTCTGCCACGTGTCAAGCAACCTGTGGAATCATTGGTCCAAGGCTAATTACCACCCATCCCCAAAAGTTGTGCGATATCAAAGCGCTTACCGCTGTCCCGCTTACGACAAAACATCTTTTCCCGCGCATGTCATCAGACCAAAAACCAAAACCCCAATCAACCCTTGAATTTGTTAATAAAACAAACGAATGTCATTTTCATTGTTCTGTACTGCAAACCTGTGCTCCCATGCAAAGAACATCCAAGTCAACTGTCCAATGTTTCCGATCGCCACCTTGCTAAGAAACTTTCAGCCGACGCAGCCTAGAACCTGTTAGCTACTGCCTGCACCTGTTATTGCACTGTTCACTCCCTGAACACTATTATTTATCCAATTTCCACTGCAACCCTACAAGTTCACGTTTTACACTGTAATTCCACAAAAGAAAGACTAAAATTCATTACAAATTCAATCTTTGTTTCACCATATAAGTTTCCAGACCTGTTATTTTGCCCATTTTTCACAGAAAACCCAAATTCCTTTTATGAATCCACAAGAACCAGAAATGGAAACCCGTGTGGCTTTGAATGTATCACTAATGAATGCCCCTCATAAAGATTTAGATTATCTACCTCTTGCGGATAAATACTTCTAGATAAAAGACTTAGTCACTAATAAAAACCACCTCAAAGTCTTTTGCCAAAGTAGAGATAACTACCTGAATGGCTCTGACATTCTAGGATTGTGGGAATCTAACCTTCCCATGTATTTTCTCCCCTCAGTCCATGTTTTCCCTGATATAAGTCATCAATGTCAAGCCAATTATGACCCTAACTGTAGAGCAGTTATGTCCCCAAGCCAAACAATCCTCTTCCCAATAACTACTCAATCCATCAATGAAATGTTGCAGTTTCACTCCAGTCAAGCTCTCACTCCCATTTCCATGGGATATTTACTTGAAAAATCAACTCAATTATCCCAATCAGAACTCCATCGCCTCTGTCAGACTTTCATATTGCAAAAACATCAGCCTAAGGGCCCACCTCCTTACCTGCATACTTTATTCACAGATACAGGAAGACTCATAGTTGATATGATATCTTTAATTATGGGATTCAACACTAGTGAGTATGTTGATGAGGTAACCCTAGTATTGTTGTCAATTTTTACTCCTGGACAACCCCCTACTGTTAAGTATGATTATGCCTCCTATATTGCTAATAAAATTCATGACCAGTTCTTAAGACTGGAAAATGAAGGAGTTTTCAAATACACCACCTTCATATATCATCTTATGTTGTATTATTAGTCAGAAAACTTCCCTTTCCCTATCATGAAGCTTGATACCAAAGGCAATCCAAGGTCTGTTATTTTTTGGAGTTCCATCTTCCATGATACCCCTGATTCCCCTTACTCATACAATGAGTTCATTGATCAGTTTGTTCATCCAGCAACCACCTTATCGACAAGGATTTCCCCTCCTAAGATCAGTGGTGACATTAAGAGAATCCTACAACTATCCAAGCAGTATAGAATAGGTGATTGGTACCTATACAAGAACCATACAGAAATCAGGATATATAGGTGTGAGCTCTGCCCTTTCAAGTCACCAAAATACGTTCTAATGAGACTATTTGCATTGGAATATTTCAGACAAATGACACATTCAGACTTGGTACATTTTCATAAAGCCAAAAATAAAGCTCAACTTAGAATAAAAAATCTGTTAGGCCCTTTTGTTTGCAATGATAAAGAAGCATGGACAGAAGCAAAGAGAATTCTAGAAGATCATCTTAAGCTGCACAAAAGTTTTAGGTGGATACCATATGACCCTAACAACTTTATCTGTGCTAGAAGAATGAAGAACAGATTGTCACCATACATTCACCATAGGATTCCGAAGATTGGACAATTTCAAAACATGGATGAGTGGAGGGAAGGGACCCTAGTAGAAAATGATAGTGAACATGTCAATATTGAGAATGCTATAAGAGATTTTGAGAAAACACTTGACCTGGATTATTTTGGGCAAGTACAAAGATCAGGGATTGGTGCCTCTACTATTGGAACTTCTCAGCAACATTCACAGGAAGCCAGCCCACCACCGACAAGAACATCCAAAGGTAAGGAACTAGAGACTAGCATTTAAGCCACAAAACAATCTACAATGTTGAAACAAGCTAAAACTTCCAAAGAATAGGCCCCCACTCAGGGCAATGTGGGAGAACCTCCAATTCTACAAACTCCTCTAAATGAAGAAAGAAACAAAAAGAGAGACAGGGAAACAGCTACCCCTGCCAGTGGACCTTCAAGACAGCCAGGTGCCAAAAGGCAAAGTCTAAATCCCCTTTCAGAAGAAGAACTTGTTGAAGAGACTACTAATAGTCAGAGGAGAGAAGGAGTAGATAGCCAGCAAACTTTTCCAGTGGGAGGAACATCCACTAGCTCACAGAGACAGGAGCTAGAGAGGCAACAAAGCACAGAGGTATCATCTTTCAAACCACCAAGAAAGCATACTTCAGATATCAAGAAGACATTTATAGAAATAAAACCCAGAAATGATCCATTGAGACTTCAGGTTTACAATCAATATTTGAAAATGGCTCCCACTAATCAAAATAGATTGATGTCAGCCTATGACATCAAAGAAGGTAAAATGATAATGAGTTATTTCAAACCTAAAGTACAACAGCCTCAATCAACAACAAACTATATCAGGACCAATTTTGAGGTCATGGCAAAGGATATTCATCCTTTGGATCAAATTGAATTGCATAAACAAACAGGGGAGATGATTTATTCTACATTGACTCGTAAGGCCATGATGGCCCAAAGGCTGCAAAATTCTTTGGATAATACCACTGCCCAATTACAGCTGGAGAAAGCCTCCTCACAGGCCAAAGACAATAGAATAAAATCTTTATAAGAGTTGCTCATTGGGTTGGGTCATGATCCAAAAGATGTGAAGGCTACGGAAGCCTTAATCAAAAAGAAAGATGAAGATATAGCTGCCTTAAGAAAGCAGCTAAAATTGCCTCCTTCAAGACATCCACAGACTGCTAAGATCATAAAACAAAAGTCTGAAGAAGAACTGATGGACTTGCTCTTAAAACTTAATGAACGGCTGAATGAGACTAAGCAAGAACTAGAAAAACCATTGAAGGACAAGCAGGGAGAGTCGACCTCTCAACCTCCCAATGTGATACCAGTAGTCTCGACTGCAGTTCCATCAACCCTTGGAACAACTCTGGAACCAAACATTCCAGCAGTCACAACAGAGATGGTCACAGGTACAACAACAACAGGTACAGGAATAGGAGCAGCATCAGCAGGGATTTCAAATCCAAGTACAGAAGAGCTAATAAAATCAATGGAGGAGTTGAAACTCCAAGTTTCAGAGCTACAAAAGGTAAAAGAGCAATACGTTACCTTGGAACAGAGCTATGATCTTTCAAAGATAAATGTTTTAGAAAATACAAGGGAAATTAAAGGGTTAGATAATAAGGTAAAATCAGTAGAAAAAGACCTTATATTTGACAAGCCTCTAGCAGATATTAGGAAAATTCTTTGGGCCAACATCACTCAGTCAATAATGATGTTTGGCCATCAATCCGAATAATTTTTGAGCTGATTGATTTGGTAAAGGCGGCCCAAGAAGAAATTCAAAGGATAGGACTAGAATTAGGAAGAATGCCTGAGGAAGCCAACATGATCATAAATTGCTTGAATAATAAGAATAAATACCAGCTTGAAGAACTTGGCATTGAAGACAGAACATGGAACATTTTAGAAATCAAAAGGGTACTAACCAAAATAACTTTGATGCAAAATTTAGAAAGAAGATGCCATGACATGCAAGCAAAGATTAACACTTTTATGGAGAAATTTGCCATTTTGCAGAGCAAAGGGCTACCTAGTCCTTTAGTTATTAATGAAAAATTAATGAGGCATAAAGATTATGTGGACAAACTTAATCAATATGTAGGCAACCAGGCAAGTTCATCAACAAGTGCATCAGCATCAAAAGCACTGCCTACAGGCAGAGTTCTCCATGACAGCCTGGAGAACCTATTCTATGTAGAACATGAAATAAAGCACTTGTTTCCAATACAGCCTACCTTTTTCAAGTATACTGAGACTGATGAGACTCTCAGAAAACTTCAGAAAACCATAATACCACAACCAAAATGATGGGAAGAAATGCTAGAAATTTTGTAATCTATCCTTAGTAAAAGGTAAATTTTGGTTATTTACTACAATCAATGGTGGTGAAAGAGGATAAACAAAGATCAAACAGGAAAAGAGTATCAGATGCAGGTAAAGTGTATCAGTAAGAAGACGAAAATCCGGGCAGCCAGCACAGAATTACATCAAAGACATCGAGATGCCAAATTATAGGACCTGACTCCAGCACATTCTCAAGAGTAGGGACAACAAACCATCAGTTTGCTTCTATCTGCTACCAACAAGACCATCTAGCCCTATCTTTATGTAACTTCTAGTTAGTCATCTCAAATTATACCTCACTTTGTTATGAGATATTTTATTGTATAATTTTTTGTATAAATACACCCTCATTCTGAGTATTGGGGGTGGATTCTTAGACATTGTTGTAAAGTTGATTATTTTGGAATAAAATGCTGTTGGACAAATTTTGCATGGTTGGCTGGATGAAGAATTAATACAAAGGACTTTTCTTAGGATTCATGTGCAATACATCGGACAAATAAGTATTTATAACTCATGTGTTATTGTTCTCTTGTTTAAATATTTCAATTATGTTTCATGTCTGAATATCAAACGAAAATGCTTAATTCAAAAAGTGCTTCAGTGCAATCTGTTTTCAATCATTAGTATTCTTGATGTTTTCTTCTAAACTAGCATGAATAGTGAATTCTTAATTGCTCTTGTTTCCTAGTTTACTCATTATTGATCATTTGGTAAAAATCCTCAATTTCTTTTATTAGTGATCGTCCAAGTTCCCTCTTCTCAAAACATGTGGAAAGATTCTTAATTGCCCTTCTTCCTCCTTTGAGCCCATTCCATCCTATCAAGTTATCATTTGCTCCCTATTTTAGCTATCTTGCCCTGTGAAACCATCCTTTGCTGAGAAACCAAATCTAGTTTATCCATTCTCTGTTGACTCCATTAGCCCAATGGCCTAAAATACTCAGTTCTACCCCTCTTCTATTGAATTTCACCACCAAATTCAACCAAAATCCCAAAGCTTTCTTAACTAATCTAAAACCGTTTCAAACAAAGCTAAACCTTAAAGAGAGAGCCCTCTCTAGATACAGATTGGCTAGATTTTGTATCTAAAAGTTGCTTTGTGTTTACCTCGGACACCTTTCTTCTTTTTACAACTTCTAGGAAAATCTAAGTGATAACATAGTGGCGACCATACTGGGGAACGAAAATTTGTTGTTATTACTGTTCACTTTCTAAACTACAGACGGAGCCTGAAGTTAGCCAGGTAGCCTTCAAACTACTCTTGCTTTGCAAGTGCATAAGTAGATGAATTCTGGTTAAGTCTATCTCTGGTCTAGTTTATGAACTGAACATGAACCAGTTCCTCAATCAAATAAATCTTTAGGAATGTTTTAAATTCAAATCTGAAACATCTTAAATAAATCACAGAAGTTGTTGATATTAATTTAGAAAATCAAAACCAAGAAATTTGGCTTTAGAAAGAACTCATTACACTAGGTCAAATCCTGATCCAAATCCACCTCCTGTGTTTGAGAACCCAAATCTGATTCCCAAAATTCTTAGGAGACAGGAAAGTCAAGAAATTACTACTAGTTCTCGCCTATCTACAGATCAAGCTCTTGTCCTGTGAAGTGGATTTATCTTGAGGGAAAACCCTTTGATGAGCAGTTTGAGAACTCCTTGTTTGTAACATTTTCTGACTTTGAATTGGTCCGCCTGGTTCCAGACCCAGTATTTATTGAAGAGTTACAATTTGAAGTTGTCAATTCTTCAATTGACATACATTTACAAAGTTCAATACAATTTGAGCTTACTTATGAAAGAACACCTGATCCCTCTACAATCGTTGCTGCCTCTGCAATTTCTTCACCATTTCCTCATACATCTCAACCCCAAACTACTCCACCACAGACCCCTCCTTCTACACCTCCATCCACAACCCAAATTCCTCCTGTTACCCCTACCCCAATTGTTGTTCCATCACTACCTGCAACCATGGAAAATCGGTATACCCCTCTGGTTTTACCCGCCAATCTAGGTGCCATGCCTCAAGATTACCAAAGTAAAATTACTCCATTTGATGGTACTGGTACCTACACAGCTCAGCAACATACCAAAAAAATGACTGACTACTTCGAAATATATGAGATTGATACTGATGATGTAAGAACGAGGATATTTGTTCAGAGTCTAACTGGGGAAGTCAGAACCTGGTTTAGGGCTCTAAGAGAAAACAACATAGATAGCCTAGAAACCCTTTATACACAATTCTTGAATCGTTGGGAGAAAAATAAAGATCCTCTACGGATCTTATCCAAGTATGAAAACCTCAAGAGAGGAATCCAAGAAATTGTGCAAGATTATTGCACTAGGTTCAATTTTGTTTACAATGCCATTCCTCAAAACCTCAGACCCCCACCTGATTTGGCCCTAATCAAATTCCCAAATGGATTTGATTCGGATATGGCCTTTCAGCTAAGGGAAAGAGCCCCTAGGACTTTGGAAGAAATCCAAAGTATAACTGTTAGTGTTGAAGCTAACTTAATATCTAAATAAGCCAAAGTTAGGAGTGAAAGGAAGATACCACTAACAGAAGAAGCTTCACCTATTGAACAAAAACTGGATGCTATAATCAAAGGTATGGAAAGACTAGGAGATAGAGTGGAAACAATAGAAAGAAAATCTCCTTTGGATGGTCAGCCATCCAATACAAGGAGAAATCCAAATTTCCGGAAAAACCAAAACCTGAACACTGGAAAGACTGGCCCAGATCAAAACATTAGACCTCCTTTCCAGGAAAATTATGTAGAAGCTTCTAGCTCAGAAGATCGACCATAAGATACTCCGATAAATCTAATGGGACTTAACAATAAAGGAGAAGTTTTCCTAACTCAATATGATTAAGAGGCGCATATTCTCAAACAATTTCAAACTCAGTCAGGGGAATCATTTGACTTCAGGGAAGGATATGACACAACTATCTACGAAGTGCACAAGTAGTATAACTTAAGGAGTAGAAGAATTGATGTTCCTGAAGCCAACAAACAGAAAGCTCCAAAACAACCTATCAAAGGTAAAACAGTTCCTCCACATGTACAAATTTTGTCTATATCTAACAATAACCCCTCTAATCCAATAATAGAAGATGTATCCGATAATCAACCAAATAATACACATTCCTCCACTCCTCCTCCTTCCAAATGGAATGTGGAAGAACCTCCAGAAGTTGATTTAGGAGAAGCTGCTAGTCATAACCCTACTCCTGAAAGGAGAAAAACACTGAAAATATAGAAAACAAAGAGAATCCCACTGTTCGAAACACAAAAACTCAATCAAAAAAACCTTTCAATTTGGAAACTGAAGTAGGAAAAATAAAGATTCTTGTTCCATTGTCAGAATAAGCCAAACATGATGCCTACCGAAGTCAAATTAACAGATCACTGAACATCACTGGAACTGAAGATTCTGATGACCAACCAGAATTAATATTTGGCCCTGAAGTTAATGGGAAACATTTAGAAGGAAGTGTTCCTCCCTTCTATGTAAGCCTAAATATTCATGATAAAATCCTTCACAATGCCATGTTTGATTCTGGTGCTTCTCAGAACCTAATGCCCAAGTCAGTAATGGAGAAATTAGATCTTGACATCACTAGGCCATATAAAGATCTCTTTTCTTTTGATTCAAGTCAAGTGAGATGTTTAGGTTTAATAAAAGACTTGTGTGTTTCTTTAGTTCAATATCCTGCCAAAACAATCTTGATGGATATAGTAGTAGCAGATATACCTCCAAAATATGGAATGTTATTATCCAAGTCCTGGGGTGCCAAGCTTCAAGGATCACTTCAATTGGATATGTCTTATGCTACTATTTCTATTTTTGGCCAACCTAAAAAGCTATACAGAGAAACTTTAATGAAATATGTGGTAAGTAGCCAGGAAAAACCACAAAATTTTCCTATCTACTCAGTACACTCTGATATGGATTCATTCATTTTGTATAATGCCGAAACCAATCCTGCCAACAATGAACAAGTTTTAGTAGTAGAACCAAAAGAAATTACAAAAGGAAAAACAAGTGTTCTGATTCAAGAAATCTCAGATACCAATGATGATTTGGATAACAAAGAAAAACCAGATGATAACAACAATCTAAATCCCCCTGCTAAACAAATTCCCACCACTCCTGACACTAATTATGTCCATGAGATTTTGTGGCACTTAGAATTTAATGGTTCAGTTAATAAATTAGGGGCAGGAGCAGGAATTAGGGTGCATAACTTAGAAAATGAGCATGCTGAAGGCCATGCCTATAGACTAAATTTCAAGTGCACCAACAACATGACAGAGTATGAAGCTCTTTTGCTAGGACTTAAACTTGTAAAAATATTAGGAGCAATCAGGGTTTCCAGCATAGGAGAGTCAGAGTTAATCATAAAACAGATCAATGGGAAGTATTCGACTAGGGATCCTAGATTAGTATACTATAGAGGAACAGTTGTAGATATTCTTGATACTTTTTTGGAAACTAAACTTGTTGTAGTACCTAGGAAACACAACTTACATGCTCATGGTCTGGCCATGTTTGCCAGCACCTGTAAATTACCTTTTGAACCTAATCATCAATTCACTGCTGAAATTAGGCACAGGCCAGCTATCCCTGACAATCTGAAGAACTGGCAAGTTTTCGAAAGTGATGAACAGATTAATACTTTTTTTACTTTAGACCAAGAATTTTCTCATAGTCATATAGATATGGATACAAAAATAGGTGATGTAGATGCCAACATTGTTGAAGAGAGTTCAATTCAAATGCTTCATCCCACAACTTTCACCAAGAAAGAAGTACAAGACCTAAAACAGATGGACCTTGATGAGATAAATGAAGAAGAAACAGAGGTCATTGAGTTAAAGGACAATCATCTGCCTAAGGGGTTAACCCCTCTAGAGGACCTTTTTGATTCCAATGACATTCCTAAAAAACCAAAGATGGAACCATTGAAGGCAGATATTGAGGAATATAACTTAGGAACAGAAGACAATCCAAAGATGATCAAACTATCAAAGTCTTTACCACATGATCAGAAGATAAAATATGTTGAACTATTGAGAGAATTCCAGGATGTTTTTGCCTGGAGTTATGAGGATTTGAAATCTTATGATACCTCAATAATTCAGCATACCATACCTTTGAAGGAAGACCAAAAACCATTCAAACAAAAACTCAGAAGAATCAACCCTGTATTACTACCACTGATTGAAAAAGAAATTAAATGTTTGTATGATGCAGGGATAATTGCACCTATAAGATTTTCAGAGTGGGTATCAAATTTAGTACCATCTAAGAAGAAAACTGGTGAAATCAGATTATGTGTAGATCTAAGAAATGTGAACAAGGTTTCTCTCAAGGATAATTACCCTTTACCCAAGATGGACCATATTTACAAAGGGTAGTAGGTTCTTCTAGAATTTCTTTGTTAGATGGATCTTCAGGGTATAACCAGATTCTGATTCATCCTGATGACCAAGAAAAAACTTCCTTTACCACACCATGGGGCACATTTATGTATATTAAAATGCCATTTGGACTTAAAAACGCGAGAGCTACTTTTCAGAGAGTAATGGATATTGTATTTGCTAAAGAGATTCATGATTTTCTTGTCATATATCTGGATGACTTAACTGTTTTCTCTAAATCGGATAAGCAGCATTTGGATCATCTCAGACAGGTGTTTCTCAAATGCAGAAAATATGGTATCTCTTTAAATCCTAAAAAATCCTTGTTTGGCCTGGAAGAAGGTAAGCTCTTAGGTCACATTATCTCAAAGGATGGCATTCGAATTGATCCTACCAGAATAGAAGCAATTTTGCAGATACCTCATCCTAGAAGTATCAAAGAACTTCAACCTTTCTTAGAAAAGATAAAATTTTTGAGAAGATTCATATCTAACTTAGCATAACTAATTAGGTTACTCAATAATATGTTAAGAAAGGATTCAAGTATAAAATGGACAGTAGAAGCCAAACAAGCATTTGAAGAAATTAAAATGGCTTTGACTAGAACACCGGTCCTTACAAGTCCTCAATTTGACAGAGATTTCATAATTTTTTCTTTCGCCTCAGAGCACACTATAGCAGTTGTTTTACTACAAAAGGATGACCAAGGATGTGAAAAACCCATAGCCTTTTTTAGTAAAGCACTTAGAGATGCATCACTGAAATACAAGATCATGGAAAAATAAGCTTTTGCACTTGTTAAAGCAATTAAAGACTTCAAAGTTTATATATTATATTCTCATGTAATAGCCTGTGTACCAAATGTTGTTGTCAAGGACATCCTGACTCAGGATGGAATTGAGGGCAAAAGGGGCAAATGGATTTCTACCATTTTAGAGTATGATATTGAAATAAAACCTACAAAATTGATAAAAGGACAGGGGTTGGCTAAACGCATGGCAAAAACAAACCGTCAAGCCCTGGACATAAGTGAACTGGATGATGAACATGAGATGGTGACTCCACAACTCAGCTAGGCCTTTTTAGATTCACCTTGGTATGCTTATATAATCTATGTGTTACAAAACCTGCAGGCTCCTCCAGGATTATCTAGAACAAAAAATAGGTTTTTAAAGATGAGAGCTTTAAAGTTTTGTATTTTAGATAATGCTCTTTTTTGGAAGAATCATGAAGGAATCTTATTAAATTGATTATTAAAAGATGAAGCTGACAAGGCACTATAAGAATTTCATGCAGGAGATTGTGGTGGAAACCTCTACTGGAAATCAACTACAGATAAGATCTTAAGGGCTGGTTTCTACTGGCCAACCTTGTTTGCTGATGTGAAGAAATTTGTTACTTCATGCCATAAATGCCAATTTTTTGAGGGCAAGAGAAAACTATTACCTTTACCCCTGAAACCAATCTCTACTGAAAAACCCTTCCAACAATGGGGTCTTGACTTCATTGGAGAAATCCATCCTCCCTCCTCTGGCCAGCATAAATGGATTCTCACTACCACTGATTATTTTACCAAATGGATAGAAGCTATCCCCTCTAGACAAGCCAATGACACTGTAATCATAGGTTTCCTAGAAACCAACATATTGTCCAGATTTGGCTGCCCTACTAAAATCATAATTGATAATGCTGTAGCTTTTAAATCAAGAAAGATGATCAGTTTCTACAACAAATACCACATTACCCTAGGCCATTCCACAACCTATTATCCACAAGGGAATGGTTTAGCTGAATATTCAAACAAAAGCCTCATCAACATCATTAAAAAACTGTTGGAAGAAAATAAAAAGACTTGGCATAAGAAATTAATAAATGCACTATGGGCAGATAGGTTGACAGCCAAAAAATCTATTGGCACCAGTCCCTGTGAGTTAGTTTATGGTATGGAGGCTGTATTTCCTTCATCATTAGGAGTTCATGTTATGAAATTACTTCAAGAAACTCAAGTGGAACCTAATGATATCCAAAGGAGAATAAATCAGACTAACAATTTACAGCAAACCGGAGAGGAGGTGTATCAGAGATCCCAAATATGGCAGGAAAAGCTCAAGAAGGTATTTGACAAAAGAACCAAGGCAAAAGATTTCCACCTTGGAGATAAAGTGCTAAGATGGGATTCTAGAAGAGAAGATAAGAGGAAACATGGGAAGTTTGGCTTCCTATGGAAAGGACCATATATTATCCATGCTTTACAAGGAAACAACACATATTTTCTAAAAAACATGGATGGCACTGAAGCAAAAGAAGGACCAGTCAATGGTCGAATGTTAAAACACTACTTTGATCCTACTTATTAGGATTTTTCATGATGATTAACATGTACATACTATATCCTTTGTAATGTCACAGTTTTGATTGGACAGTGACTTTTGGAGTTGAAGCCCGAAGAGAAGGCCCTAAGCTTCAGAAGTACCATTGTCATACATATAATAAAGCAACAGGAAAAAGAAGATTGCAGAATACACTCAAAGTCATTTAGAGGCCATCTGATCTACTATTTTTGACTTTCCACTAGGGAAAGCCAACCCAAGTGGAGTCATTGTTAGGCCCCTATACCAATAGGTGTCATATGTCATGATTGACTTGATGAACTATGTAAATGTTCATATCTTTTCTTGTTGCAAAGGTTTTCCATATTTTCAAAAAATCAAAAAATTTTAAAAATGTAAAGAGGGTATACCGTAAAAGAAAAATCAAAGGGTCAAAAGAATAAAGATGGTCAAATAAAAGAAAATGAACCCTAAACAAAAATAGACTAGGAAAGTGTGTAAGTCTAAATGCCACTACTTTTTCATTTTGTGTAATAAATAATTGTGTGCAGCTTTTCATTTATGCCACAATTCATGAATAGTCAAACTGTTTAAACTTGACTGATTCATTTTTCAATTTCATATTGTAGAAATAGAGAATAAATATCTGACCAAACAGTGTAATCTTGGAAGATTAGTAGATAGGTAGAGTAAATAAAAGGAGCTCAATAGTTTAATCTGAGCCCTTGGATGTAATAAGTGCAGACTTAGATAGGCTTTACCATGTAAAAGAAAAAGAAGAGTTGAAGAGGGTTTGCCAGTCTAAGTGCACCCCAATAAAGAAGAAAAAATGCTAGGTTAAAGTAGGTAGGGTAGGTAGTTGATGTTGCAGAATTACATGTGATGAATGATGTCTCTAAATATGTTAATCTTTCAATTTCATCACAAGACCAAGGCATACTGTAAATTGAAAACATCTCAAGCAAAGCAAAGTCAACATAATTAACTCCCCTTCTCATTTTCCTTAATTTTCACTAATTTCCCCCTAAGTACTAAGGTATTTGCTAAATTGGAGGGGCTTAGAGCATTTCTCTGACTTCTGCAGGGATCGAACCCTCGGCCCAATAATTTAAAAGCCTAAGTACTTAAAACCATCCATAAATCATTCATTCACCTTCATAAGACTTTTCCTAAGTAAAATCTTATTTTACTTAGGAAAAATACATAATATCACATAAAAACCCCTTTTTTTCCACTTAAGCCTAAGTTAAATGCACAATTCTAATGTTTTTACTTAGCGTTTTTTCATTACATTTACCATATTAATTTCTAACTTATAATACTATATAATTCCTGCACATATTTACCATTTCCCGTATTATTTAAATATATGGAAAATCCTAAAATCTATATATCCTGCCCCTGGTTAACTATAGCCATAAATACATTTTAAATAGGATTAATTAGTTAACCCGTAACTAGTTAACAACCCAAATCCCCCGCGCAGCATTAATCGGGATTAATTAACCCTCACAGTTAATTAAGGACCCCCCAACCAATCACAACACCCCCGATATGATTAATTAACTCCTAATTATGTCGAGCCCGCTCATGTTAAATCCCATCACATCGCATCTTCTGTCCACCATCCGATCACGTCCTCCACATCCGACGGTTATTAATGATATCGCGCGACCTTTGGTGACCACGCGTTAACATGCGATCACCAAGCGGTTTTCGCATAGTACCTCTACCACGCATCAAGCAACCTGTGGAATCGCTGGTCTGAGGCTAATTACCGCCCATCCCCAAAAGCGGTGCGATATCAAACTGCTTATCGCTGTCCCGCATACGACAAAACATCTTTTCCCGCGCACATCATCTGCCTGAAAACCAAAACCCCCACCAACCCTTGACTTTGTTAATAAAACAAACAAACATCATTTTCATTGTTTTGTACTGCAAACTTGTGCTCCCATGCAAAGAACGTCGAAGTCAACTGTCCAAGGTTTCCGACTCCCACCTTGCTAAGAAACTTGCAGTCGACACAACCCAGAACCTGTTAGCTACTAGCTGCACTTGTTATTAACAATGTAAACTTTGAAATGAGAACTATAAACTCAAAACGGGAACTCTGGCCAAAAAACCCCGAAAAAACATAAAAAACAGTGCTAAAAACGAAAAGTGTTGATGTTGGAATAACACCTTTTTTTTCTTGGGTAAATTTTCAACATGTTTTAAAAATGGCCGTGAAAAGCAATTTTTTGCGCAAAAATTATCCAAAAAACACCATCAAAATGAAAAGTGTTAATGCTGGGAGAACAAATTTTTTTTCAGAAGTAAAATTTCAACATTTCGAAATAATGGCGTAAAATATTTTATCATGACCCCCAAAAACATTAAATTTAAAAAATAATGAAAACATAAAATAAAAATAAAAAAATTAAAACAATGAAAAAACACAAAACAAAAAAAAAAAAGTAAAAAAAAAATAACAAAACATAAATTAAAATATATACTAAAAAAAAAAAATCAATCATAAAAATGTAAAAAAAAACAAAATTAATGATAAGAATTAAAAACCTAAAAAAAAAAAAGATAAACAAATAAATAGTAAAAAAAATATTTAAAAAAATGGGGAAAAAAGAGTTATCTTGTAAACCAAAAAAAAAAAAAATTGGCAAAAGAAAATAAAAAAATATGGAAAAAAAAAATAAAAAACATTTAAAATAAACAAAAAATCAAGTAGGTAAAAATAGAAAAAATAAGAAAAAACAAAAAAAGTAAAAATTAAAATTAAAAACAAACTAGATCTTAAAAAAATTAAAAACTACTAAAATTAAGATTAAAATGTTGATTACTTAAAAAACAAATATAAAAATATATATAAAAGACAAAAATCAAAAAACAAAAAATGTTAGAAAAAAATTATTTCACAAACCATAAAAGAATTTGGAAAAAAGAACATATATATATATATATATATATATATATATATATATCAGTAAAAATAGAGAAATTAAAAAAACACATTAGCAAAAAGTGGGAAAAAAATTTAAAAACAAACTAGTTAAAAAAAATAAAATAAAATTAATGAAAAAAAATTTAAAAACTAGTAAAATTAATATTAAAAAAAATTCAAATTATAAAATAAAAAAACCAAAAAAATGTAATTATTTTTTATTAAACATACATATTCTATTTAAAAATAAAAAATAATAAATAATAAAAAAATTAAACAATCTTTTTTTTTTATTAAAAGAAATTATAATTTTTTTTAAACATTTGTTTTTTTAAATACAAATTAATAAATCAACCTTTTATATAAAAAAATAAAAAAAATATTAAAATTTACATATTTTTTATTAAAAAAAAAATTATAATTTGTTTTTCTTTAAACAATTTTATTTTTTTATTTAAAAATATAAATCATAAAAAATAATAATAATAATAATTAATTAAAAAAAAAAATTAATATTGGGTTTTTTTTAATTAAAAAATAAATAAATAAAAAAATAAAAATAAAAATAAAAATCAGTGGCCCTCCGCCCCTCGGCCGCTCGTGGTGGCACGGCCGTGGGCGGTGGGGCCCGCACGCAAGCCCTCCGCCCAAAGCAGCGCCACCACGGTCCGGCGGGTGATTCCGGGAATAGCCCGCCCACCCCCCGGCCGCCCGTGGTGGTGTTGCTATGGGCAGAGGGGCCTGCCTGAAATCGCCCGCCCGTAGCCCGCCCGTAGTGGCGTGGCCGTGAGCGGAGGACCTACGTGCAGGCCCCTTCGCCCACGGCCACACCACCACAGGCAGCCGAGGGGCGGAGGGCCACCGATTTTTTTTTTTTTTATTAACCAATGTTAATTTATAATTTTTTTTAAATAATTTTTTAAAGTTTAAATTAAAAAATTAAATTTGTTTAAAAAAATTTAAAATATTGATTTATATTTTTAAATTTAAAAAAAAATAATAATTATTATAATAATTATAATTATAATTTTTTTTTAATAAAAAAAAAATTGTTTAAAAAAAAATGTAAATTTTAAATTGTTAAAAAAAAATGTAATTTTTTTATTTTTATTTCTTTTTTAAATATAAAATGTAGGTTTAATTTTTTTTTTGTTTTTAATGATGATGATGATGATGATGGTTAACGTCCGCTGAGACCAAACAATGGTCTATCAGACCTAAAGAAATGAATTATTTATTTTGATTTAAGATTTTATCCCTATGCTCAAAAAGCTTAGAGAGAAGCCTCCCGAGCTCACTATAATTTTGACATTGTAAAAGGCTAGGAAGGTCAGTATTGTAACAAAGATTGTGAAACTGAGATCTAATGTGGTTGTACGCAGGGTACTCTAAGAGGAAGTGGTTTTCATCCTCGATGTTCCTATTCTCACATATATGGCAGATCCTTTCCATCCATGGCGTTTTAGGAACTGCCCAACGACCTGTTTCACTATGGAGCTCATGAGAATTTGTTCTAATATTTGCTATATTAATTTTCTTCTTTGAGCTAGTTAAAATAGAGAGATACTTTTGATCTTCTAGGGTGGGGTTGATGACCTTCTTATAATAACTTAATTTTCTTTTAGCCGCTAAATCTTTCTCACACCACATTTTTCTTTGAACTTAGAAGTAACAATATCTTTAATGTTATTTATGTTTTGCAATGCATCATTTTCGTTGATCTCCCAATAATTTAACCAGGCCCTTGTGTCTTTATGCCACCCTCGATTGAGCCTTAGGTCGTTTTGGCTAGAATTTAAAGCTAGCTTAGGAAGTCTATGATCATCTATGTTATTGAGTTTGTGCTTGTACAACAGAAACCTAAGCATAGCAAGGCTCTCAATAGGGGAAAGACCTGCTTCTATAAGGAGAATAGGATAGGGTGTACTACTTTTAATTTTCAGGTTATAAGTTATAAAACTCTTCTGGATTTGTTCAATCTTTCTCCATGATTCTCTGGAGATGCTGCAACCCCAAACCTCACAGCCATATAAGATAGCAGGAGTGACTAAAGTTTCAAAGAGGAAATTCTTTTTATCCCACATTACGAGGTTTGCTATTTTACAATTATTTTCAAGGCCAAAATAAGATTTCCACCCCCCATTAATCCTTTTCTCAATGCTATGGTTCCAGTTGAGCTTGTGATGAATATCAATTCCTAGGTACTTGTAAGAATACACTTCCTCCAAGTTATTATTGTCATACATAAAATTAGCGTAGGTGTCATTCTTGGATTTGATAATCATAACTTTTGTTTTGTCAGTGTTAACAGTCATACCCATGGTAGAGCAGAAATCCTTAAGAAGCCTGAGTTGCTTATCAAGATCATATGGGCACCTTACCAAAAGAACAATATCGTTAGCATAAAGAAGAAGGATGACAACTATCCCAGCTAAGATCGTGCCATCACATCCTACTTCCTCTAAATAGCCTTAGAGCTTATTGATGTAAATGCCAAATAGGGTAGGGGAGAGGGGGCAACCTTGTTTAACTCTGATGTTACATTTAATATCTTTCAACCACCCCTCATTTCTCTTTAGCTTGGCAATTACATTCTCGTATAACCTTACAGCAGCAGCTCTTAACTCGAGAGGAACCTTTAGCTCTTCTAATCTATTCCAAAGGTTGTATCTAGGAACCGTATCGAAAGCCTTTCTAAAGTCCACAAAGCAACAAAATAAATTGGATTTATCATTACAACATTCCTCCCCAATGATCCTAAGCGTAACAAGGTGGTCTGTTGTTGAGTGATGCCTTCTAAAACCTACTTGGCCTTTAGCCTGCTTACCTTTACTTTCAAGCCATATGCTTAGCTTCTTTTCCAAAATACTACCATATAACTTGGCTAAGAGAGGGCTGATCATAATTGTTCGATAACTAGAGGGGTTATTTGTAACCCCACTTTTAAAAATAGGGATAATGAGGCTCTCAGTGCAAGGTTTAAGGAACCCTTGCTTGACTGCTTGATTGAAAAGCTTGTGGATGTGGGGGATGAGGATAGGACCTCCAATTTTTAAGATTTCCGCTTGGTAACCTTCAATTTCCTTAGCTTTCCCATTAGCGAGGCGATTAACCCCAAACTCAATGTCTTCTAAAGAGAAAACTTCTTTCGTTGTGAGAAGGGTTTCCAAATTATCCATGACATTTGGAGATTCATAAAGCTTTTTAAGATAGGAATTCCAATCGTGAAGAGCAATTTTATTATTATCCTTAGTCTTCCTAGTTAGAATCTGCCTCCAAAATTTCTTAGGAGCTACCTTAGAGAGGTGTAAGAGATTCTCCTGTCTTTGACGAATGTATTGCTTCTTTTTCCTTTTAGTTAGGGCTTTGTATATTTTTATCTTGTCCATTTTAAGAGATTCATCAACAGCTTCCTTAATTGCTCTCCTCGCACTTTTACAATCTTTGTCATACCATGGATTGGTTTTGCTATTTCTTTTATTATTTGAAACTTCAATCGAGAACTTGTTAATAGAATATGAGAGGGTTGTAGTAAAATTATGATATAGGTCTTCTATGTTGTCTATACTAGATAAAGGAAGCAAATTAGTTTTTAATTCATTTAGAAAGAGATCATTTTTATTTCTATCAAATATTAAGTTCTTTTGGATGTAAGTATTGTTTTCTATGGGAACTCTATGCATGACAAAATTGAGAGTTATAAGTAAAGGCCTATGATCAGAGTCAGGTTCGTGGTCGTTTAAGATGTCAAAATTTATTATTTCGTTATATAATGGGAGATCGGAAATAACGTAGTCTACCACGCTGCTACCAAGTCCATGGATGCAAGTCATCTTGCTGGAATTGGGCCACTTCTTTAGACCGTTGCAAATTATGAGATCCTGAGCACTATAGAGCTTGACTAATCCGACCAAACAAATTTTCCCCGAGGTCTTTAGAGCTCCTATTGTACCTGCTAGCTAGAGTAGGGTCTTTATCTAACCAAAGAGGATTAGGGTTGGAATGATTGCTTAGAATAATAGCTTGGTTGTTTGAAGTTCGAGCATTAAAGTCACCTATTAAAAGGATATTACCGTCATTCCTTAGGCTAAAAATATCATTCTCTAAACCATTGTAAGGGTTAGTTTTATCTAGATTCTTCTTCTTATAGAAGTTAGAATTGATGGGGAGAAAATAACATATTGCTATGTAGGACTTTTTATTATTAATGTCTTTGATCTCTATCCAACTATATTGGTTATGAGGGTCGTTTTTATAAATCTTAACATGGGGGGATATGTTCTTCTTAATGTAAGAAGCTATTCCCCCAATGCCTCTACAGGAGTATCGCTTGTTCCAGGTAGACCATAGCGTAAAGCCATCTATGTTAGGGACCTTAGATTCTTCGTGCTCCCAAGTTTCAACAAGCAAAATAATATCAACATCATTTGAAATCCAACTTAGCTTGGGGCCTTTGTTCCATGGGAAGCCCAGACAATTCCAAGAAAGGATCCATAGCATGTTTAATTGCTATTGATTACTATATTTTTGGTTTCTATCTTGAATAAAGGCTTTTCTATTTCTGATTATTGCCCATTTTCCTTCCTTTCTAGCTTCGTTTACCTTTTGAACCTCCTTTCTTAATTCTACTTGATCTTCTGGAATGAGATCTTCATTTCTGAATATTCCCGTTCCTTTTAGACTTGAGGTTTTACTAAGTATGTTGTGCTTATGATCAATGGAGCTCACCTTTATGCAGATTAGTATTCCTTTATTCTCGGTTAATTTCCCCAACCTTGTTGCTTCTATGAGATACACTCTTTCAATTTGTAATCTATTGTGTAGTTCTGTCTGGGCTAAGGCTAAAGTATCATCATCTACTTCCTCTTTTAAACCGAAGATTATAAGGTTTAAGGCCCTTTTGTTATGTTCGTGGTCTAATTCTATTAATTTTTTCATTTCATCTTTAATTGGTTTGATATTTAACTTATCTACCACATTATTTAGGGTGAGGCGGCTATTAACTTTTTCTTCTAGTTCTTTAATCATGTCTTTCATTTTAAGACTCTCTAAAGTATCAGCATCTCCTTGTTGGGATGGTTGGTTAGTATCTTGGTTTTGTTTTTCTATAACCTGCAGTCTAGTCTCTATTGCCTCCATTTTATTCTCCAGTAGTTCTATTTTATTTTCTATTTGTTTTTGGATCGTGTCTTCAAGAGATGCAAATTTATTTTCAGTATGGCTTCTAACTCTTTTTGTAGCTTGGCTTCTCTTTCTTCTCTATGTTTCTCTAAAGACTCTATATACTCATAAAGGCCTTGTAGAGTCACTGTGCTAGGTCTTCCCTTGGTAATCTTTGGTAACTGTGGTGAAATATTCATACTTGAAATTATATGAGCAAATATGCATTAGAAAAAGAAAAAGATAAGGAATGTGTGCACCTGATATCAGCAAACCTGACTGCAGATTGCTCGTCTGCCCTTAGTAATCTTTGGTAACTGACTACAGATCGCCCGTGCCCACTGCAGCCCGTAGACTGAAGAATATACGCGAAGAATATATAGAGTACGTTTTTAATTCTTTCACTAAGCCTTAGAACTCTTTCACTGAAAAATATATGAGAATAATATATAAAGTACGTGTTTAACTCTTTCACCGAGCCTCAAAACTCCTTCATCGAAGTATATATAGAGTATGTGTTTAACTTTTTCACCGAGCCTCAGAACTCTTTCACCGAAGAATATATGCGAAGAATATATAGAGTAAGAATATATGCCAAAAATATATAGAGTATGTTTCTAACTCTTTCACCAAGCCTCAGAACACTTTCACCGAAGAATATATAGAGTATGTTTTTAACTCTTTCACTGAGCCTCAGAACTCTTTCACCGAAGTATTAAAAGGTAGGTTTAATACTGTGTATTTTTAAATAAAAAAAATAAAAATAAAAATAAAAATTGTTTAAAAAAAAAATATTTTTATTTTAAATAAAATATGTATGTTTAATGAAAATTAATTACATTTTTTTTAATAAAAAAATACGCATTTTTTTGGGTGGTTTGCTTCTTTTCTTTTTTTTTTTCTTTTTTCTTTTTATTATTTATTTATTTATTTATTTTTATTTGAGTTTATTTTTGTTTTTTTTTAATATTAATTTTACTAGTTTTTTAATTTAATTTTTATTTTTTATTTTTTTAACTACTTTGTTTTTAATTTTATTTTTTTCCCAGTTTTTGCAAATGTTTTTTTTTTTTTTTTTTTCTCTATTTTTACTTATATATATATATATATATATATATATATATATATATATATATATATATGTATTTATTTTCCAAATTCTTTTATGGTTTGTGAGATAATTTTTTTTTAACATTTTTTGTTTTTTTTAATATTAATTTTACTATTTTTTTTTTATTTTTTTCATTAATTTTCTTTCCCTTTTTTTAAACTAGTTTGTTTTTATTTTATTTTTTCTAGTTTTTGCTAATGTTTTTTTTTAATTTATCAATTTTTGCTTTATATATATATATATATATATTTATTTTTTTTTCCAAATTGTTTTATGGTTTATGAGATAATTTTTTTTTTTACTTTTTTTTTTGTCTTTTTTTTATATATTTTTATATTTGTTTTCTAGAGACAATTATTTCATGTGGATTGAAAATTTAATTAACGATGTATAAATATGTAGAATATCAAAAATGCAAAATATCAACCTTCTTTAAATATGCAAATCAATAAAAACCTCACTACAAAAAAAATAAAAATAAAAACAAGAAAATATGAAGAAGAATACCACTTCCAAAATTATTAAATTTACAAAATAATTATTTACATTTCATACATTAGAAAATTTTAAGTCAAAAAATAGGTCTTTTAAAAAAAGGGTCTGACGCAGAATAACCACAATTTTAAATCAGCATGAAAATCACTACCATTCTAAAACGCAATGTACATAAAAAAAAAATTAAAGTGCCAAAAACTATGCTCTAAAAAAAACATGTGTGTTCTGCATCATCCCTTTTTAAAATCGGGTCACTTTTTTGCTATCTCTACAAAACGGGTAACAGTATCAGTTCCAGTTCAAAGTTTACGTTGATTATTGCACTGTTCACTCCCCGAACACAGGGATTTATCCAATTTCCACCGAAACCCTACAAGTTCACGTTTTACACTATAATTCCATAGAAGAAAGACTAGAATTCATTACAAATTCAGTCTTTGTTTCACCATATAAGTTTCTAGACCTGTTATTTTTCCCATTTTTCACAGAAAACCCAAATTTCTTTTCTGAATCCACAAGAACCATAAATGGAAACCCCTGTGGCTTTGAATGTAGCACCAATGAATTCCCCTCATAAAGATTTAGATTATCCACCTCTTGCAGATAAAGACTTCCAGATAAAAGACTTAGTCACTGATAAAAACCACCTCAGAGTCTTTTGCCAAAGTAGAGATAACTACCTGAATGGCTCTGACATTCTAGGATTGTGGGAATCTAACCTTCCCATGTATTTTCTCCCCTCAGTCCATGTTTTCCCTGATATAATTCATCAATGTCAAGCCAATTATGACCCTAACCGCAAAGAAGTTATGTCCCCAAGCCAAATAGTCCTCTTCCCAATAACTGCTCAATCCATTAATGAAATGTTGCAGTTTCACTCCAGTCAAGCTCTCACTCCCATTTCCATGGGATATTTACTTTAAAAATCAACTCAATTATCCCAATCAGAACTCCATCGCCTCTGTCGGACTTTCATATTGCAGAAACATCGGCCTAAGGGCCCACCTCCTTATCTGCATATTTTCTTCACAGATACAGGAAGACTCATAGTTGATATGATATCTTTAATTATGGGATTCAACACTAGTGAGTATGTTGATGAGGTAACCCTAGTATTGTTGTCAATTTTTACTCCTGGACATCCCCCTGCTGTTAAGTATGATTATGCCTCCTATATTGCTAATAAAATTCATGACCAGTTCTTAAGACTAGAAAATGAAGGAGTTTTCAAATACACCACCTTCATATATCATCTTATGTTGTATTATCAGTCAAAAAACTTCCCTTTCCCTATCATGAAGCTTGATACCAAAAGCAATCCAAGGTCTGTTATTTTTTGGAGTTCCATCTTCCATGATACCCCTGAGTCCCCTTACTTATAAAATGAGTTCATTGATCAGTTTGTTCATCCAACAACCACCTTATTGACAGGGATTTCCCCTCTTAGGATCAGTGGTGACATTAAGAGAATCCTACAGCTCTCTAAGCAGTACAGAATAGGTGATTGGTACCTATACAAGAACCATACAGAAATCAGGATATATGGGTGTGAGCTCTGCCCTTTCAAGTTACCAAAATACGTTCCAATGAGACTGTTTGCATTGGAATATTTCAGACAAATGATACATTCAGACTTGGTCCATTTTCATAAAGCCAAAAAGAAAGCTCAACTCAGAATCAAAAATCAGTTCGGCCCTTTTGTTTGCAACGATAGAGAAGCATGGAGAGAAGCAGAGAGAATTCTAGAATATCATCTGAAGTTGCACAAAAGTTTTGGGTGGATACCATATGACCCTAACAGCTTCATCTGTAATAGAAGAATGAAGAATAGATTGTCACCATACACTCACCATAGGATTCCGAAGATTGAACAATTTGCAAACATGGATGAGTGGAGGGAAGGGACCCTAGTAGAAAATGATAGTGAACAGGTCAATATTGAGAATGTTATGAGAGATTTCGAAAAAACACTTGACCTGGATTCTTTTGGGTAGGTACAAAGATCAGGGATTGGTGCCTCTACTGCTAGATCTTCTCAGCAACATTCACAGGAAACTAGCCCACCAGCCACAGAACAATCTACAATGTCGAAACAGGCTGAAACTTCCAAAGAACAGGCCCAAATGCACACCCCCCACCCCCCCCCCCCCCCCACTCAAGGCAATATGGGAGAACCTCCAATTCTGAAAACTCCTCTAAATGAAGAAAGAAACAAAAAGAGAGACAGGGAAATAGCTAACCCTGCCAGTGGACCTTCATGATAGCTAGGTGCCAAAAGGCAAAGGCTAAATCCCCTTTTAGAAGAAGAATTTGTTGAAGAGACTACTGATAGTCAGAGGAGAGAAGGAGTAGATAGCCAGCAAACTTTTCCCGTGGGAGGAACATCCACTAGCTCACAAAGACAGGAGCTAGAGAGGTGAAAAAGTGCAAAGATATCATCTTTCTAACCACCAGGAAAGGATACTTCAGATATCAAGAAGACATTTATATAATTAAAAGCCAGAAATGATCCATTGAGACTTCAGGTTTACAATCAATATTTGAAAATGGCTCCCACTAATGAAAACAGATTAATGTCAGCCTATGACATCAAAGAAGGCAAAATGATAATGAGTTATTTCAAACCTAAAGTGCAATAGCCTCAATCAGCAACAGACTATCTCAGGACCAATTTTGAGGTCATGGCAAAGGATATTCATCCTTTGGATCAAATTGAATTGCACAAACAAACAGGGGAGATGATTTATTCTACATTGACTAGTAAGGCCATGATGGCCCAAAGGCTGCAAAATTATTTGGATAATACAATTGCCCAATTACAGCTGGAGAAAGCATCCTCACAGGCCAAAGACAACAGAATAAAATCTTTAGAAGAGTTGGTCATTGGGTTGGGTCATGATCCAAAGGATGTGAAGGTTGCAGAAGCCTTAATAAAAAAGAAAGATGAAGATATAGCTGCCTTAAGAAAGCAGCTAAAATTGCCTCCTTCAAGACATCCACAGACTGTTGAGATCATAAAACAAAAGTCTAAAGAAGAAATGATGGGCTTGCTCTTAAAACTTAATGAATGGATGAATGAGACTGAGCAAGAACTAGAAAAATCATTGAAAGACAAGCAGGGAGAGTCCACCTCTTAGCCTCCCAATGTGATACTAGTAGTCTCGACTGTAGTTCCATCAACCCTTGGAATAGCTCTGGCACCAAACATTCTAACAGTCACAGCAGAGGTGGTCACAGGTACAACAACAGCAGGTACAGGAACAGGAGCAGCATCACAGGATTTCAAATCCAAGTACAGAAGAGATAATAAAATCAATGGAGGAGTTGAAACTCCAAGTTTCAGAGCTACAAAAGGTAAAAGAGAAATATGTTACCTTGGAACATAACTATGATCTTTCAAAGATAAATGTTTTAGAAAATACAAGGGAAATTAAAGGGTTAGAGAATAAGGTAAAATCATTAGAAAAAGACCTTACATTTGACAAGCCTCTGGCAGATATTAGGAAAATTCTTTGGGCCAACATCACTCAGTCAATAAATGATGTTTGGCCATCAATCCAAATAATTTTTGAGAAGATTTATTTGGTAAAGGCAACCCAAGAAGAAATTCAAAGGACAAGAGCAGAATTAGGAAGAATTCCTGAGGAAGCCAACAGGCTCATAAATTTTTTGAATAATAAGAATAAATACCATCTTGAAGAACTTGGCATTGAAGACAGAATAGGGACCATTTTAGAAATCAAAAGGGTATTATACCAAAAGAACTTTGATGCAAAATTTAGAAAGAAGATGCCATGACATGCAGGTAGAGACTAATGCTTTTATGGATAAATTTGCGATTTTGCAGAGCATAGGGCTACCTAGTCCTTTAGTTATGAATGACAAATTAATGAGGCATAAAGATTATGTGGACAAATTTAATCAATATGCAGGCAACCAGGAAAGTTCATCAACAAGTGCATCAACATCAAAAGAACTGCCTATAGGCAGAGTTCTCTATGACAACCTAGAGAACCTGTTCTATGTAGAACATGAAATAAAGCACTTGTTTCCAATACATCCTACCTTTTTCAGGTATACTGGGACTGATGAGACTCTCAGAAAACTTCAGAAAACCAAAATATCACAGTGAAAATGGTGGGAAGAAATGCTAGAAATTTTGTAATTTATCCTTAGTAAAAGGTAAATTTTGGTTATTTACTATAGTCAATGGTGGTGAAAGAGGATAAACAGAGATCAAACAGGAAAAGAGTATCAGATGTAGGTAAAGTGTGTTAGTAAGAAGACGGAACGCAGGGTAACCAGCACAAAATTACATCAAAGACAGTGAGATGCCGAATTATAGGACCTGACTCCAGCACATTCTCAAGAGTAGGGACAACAAACCATCAATTTGCTTCTATCTGCTACCTACGAGACCATCTGGCCCTATCTTCATGTAACTTCTAGTTAGTCATCTCAGATTATATCTCACTTTGTTATGAGATATTTTATTGTAAAGTTTTTTGTATAAATACACCCTCTTTCTGAGTATTGGGGGTGGATTCTTAGACATTGCTATAAAGTTGATTATTTTGGAATAAAGTGCTATTGGACAAATTTTGCATGGCTGGCTGGATGAAGAATCAATACAAAAGACTTTTCTCAGGATTCATGCGCAATACATCGAACAAATAAGTATTTATAACTCATGTGTTATTGTTCTCTTGCTTAAATATTTCAATTATGTTTCATTTCTGAATATCAAACGAAAATGCTTAATTCAGAAAGTGCTTCAGTGCAATCTGTTTTCAATCATTATTATTCTTGATGTTTTCTTATAAACTAGCATGAACAGTGAATTCTTAATTGCTCATGTTTCCTAGTTTACTCATTATTGATTATTTGGTAAAAATCCTCAATTGCTTTTATTAGTGATCATCCAAGTTCCCTCTTCTCAAAACATGTGGAAGGATTCTTAATTGCCCTTCTTCCTCCTTTGAGCCCATTCCATCCTATCAAGTTATCATTTACTCCCTGTTTTAGCTATCTTGCCCTGTGAAACCATCCTTTGCTGAGAAACCAAATCCAGTTTAGCCATTCTCTGTTGACTCCATTAGCCCAATGGCCTAAAATACTTAGTTGTACCCCTCTGCTATTGAATTTCACCACCAAATTCAACCAAAATCCCAAATCTTTCATAACTAGCTTAAAAACTTTTCAAACAAAGCTAAACCTTAAAGAGAGAGCCCTCTCTGGATACAGATTGGCTAGATTATGTATCTAAAAGTTGGTTTGTGGTTACCTCAGAGACCTTTCTTCTTTTTACAACTTCTAGGAAAATCTAAGTGATAACAGGAACATACAACACTATTTCAGGCTTGAATCCGAACTTCGAACGGTTGTTTCAAAACTTTATATCTCAATCATATCTTGGAGGAGGTGACTTGAAAACCTTAGTATACTCGAATCAAAAGAGAACTTGTATAGTAGTTATCCAAAGCAACTCATCCATCAGGCTTGGATTCCTGGATCTCTATCATAAAGATCTCAGTTAGGTAAAATATAGCTCATATTGTATCTTAGATAAAATTGCAATAGACAACTCGTCTTCATTTTAGAGGGAACTCAAATTACTTTTTACGCCCAAAACTTAAGAATGCAATTTTTTATAGGACTTGAGAGGAAACTTGAATCACAGTCAAACTTGTATGAGACTTTAGATCCTTCTTGTAGTATACTTTATTTCTTTTCAAAATGCCAACAACCTATGTTCTTTTGGCCTCCTTCTACCAAATTTATCTCTAAAACCATGTTGTAAAAAATAAAATTGTAGATTCTCCTTACTTGATAATTACTTGTGAGATTAGTTGGCCATTTATTACTTTATTATTTATTCTTCATTAAGAAATTACCATAACATAAAATGCATGAAGATCACAAGAACACAATACACAAGCTCCAATCCATGGAAAAACCCCACAATTGAGGAAAACCTGAACAATTTTCTTCCTATAGAATTATATCAAAATGAGACCTTGAAGACCCAAGACCAAGACCTCCTCCAAGAACTAAGTCATCCCTCCAAATGTCTTCCTCAAACAAGCCAAAGTTTACCAAGTCAAAGATGGTCAAACTTCATAAACTCTACGTCAACTCAGAGTCTCAACCCTCTGCTTTAGATCTGGAATTTAGACCTTAAATCCTTGGCCCTGCAACTCACACAAAAAACTTAGATCCTTCGCACGTGTGAGAAAACTAGTCAAATTTCATATCTTCTTCTTCTTCCTTGATTTTCTCCTTCTTCCTTGTCCTTCGCTCTAGGCTTTCTTCCTTTCTTTGTACAAAGATAAAATTCTTATATCGACGTGATAAATATGTCGAAGTTTCTTTCCATATATACCCTTCTCAAGTGGTTGAATAGGCCTCTCCCAGGTCGACTTTCTCTAGCATGACCGACTTGGTCTTGGGAGACAAAATTGACTTTCTAGATAATAAAAATAAATAAATAAAATAAAATAAAATCTTGTTACAATATGCCCAGAATAGTCTTTTACATATGATTAAGACTCTTTTGACTCATTAAAACCTAGGAGCATGGAGAACATGCGACCTAGACTTGAGCATGAAACCCATGCTTGAATACAATTATTTTTCTTCTTTTACATGAAATACAAATTGATACAAGTATACAGATAATTATGAAGACTGAACCTAGTTACTTTTCCAACATTTCAAGTAACCATGCATCTCTCCAAGAAGAAAATGGTGTGAAACAAATCATCAGTTAATCTAATATTTCAATGAGAAACAATATAATGGGTAGATTCAGGTGCTTTAGCTTTTATTGGATTTAGTGTTTTACCTCAGTCGTCTTATTAGCTTTTATTGTCTTTGATTTTCTCCCAAGGGATTCTGCATGTTGATGTATCATGTCCATCTCTATCACAATGAATGTAGTGAAGATCATGTCTTTCTCCTTGACATTGTTTACCCCACCACCTCCTAAATCGTTCTTCCATATCCTCTTTTGCTACTATTTCCTTGACGAGAATTGTGTGATTGATTCTTCTCTTTCTAAGTAAGGACCATTTATTCTTCAAGGGATTGAGTTTCTTTCTTCCTTTTCCTAAAAAGCTTAGCTCTTTCTACAATATTCTCCACAAGATATTCAAAACTAATGGACTTGAGTTGCCCACTAGACTACAAGGATTCAATATAACGAAGGTATGTAGGGTAGACAGCCTTGATGAGGGATGTCCATATTCACTCTAGTGAAATCAATATTATCATGATGGCTCTGATTTCAAAGGCTATGACTAGGGGATCATCATCTTTCAACTCAAGTTTGAATAGTTTAACCATTGGTTGAGCATGCTCCAACTATTTGTGTGAGTCATATAGATATTTTAACTTCTTTAATGCACTATAAGAATTTGTAATCGAAATTATATGATATCTCACCTATTAAATTACATAAGTAGTATTCAAGGTACAAGATTTGTTGTTCTTGTTATTCTAAATGGAACCAAATGGATCTCTCCTTATTGAAGGGAAGAGTAAACAAAGAAAGGATATCGAAGAAGTACTCTTAATCTTCATATTCAGAGTAGAAGAAATCAACACATATTGCAGTATGCTCTTGCATGATAGATCTTGTATACTACAAAATGGATGTGACATAGGATCAGGGGGAGTATATGGCACATTTTGTTTTTTCATGCAGTAGTTTGTATTGATGCTTATCTCTTTGATTATTTTTTCTTGATGATGGATTTTTTCTACTGATGTTGTCTTTTCTTAAGATGTGATCAAGAAGAGAGATGGCACATGTTCAGGGGGAGCACTTTATATGCTTCCAAAATTTCAATGGTTTTGATGGAACCATGGTTACTTGGAGGAGTTGGCTATGTGTTCCATGCTATATGTTTATTTGATATATAATTGTTGCAAGATCATGCATTTTGGTTATGCATGGATAATTTACTACATATGCAGTTGTATCATGCATTTTGGGCTGATGATTTTATGCATGTGGTGGTGCCATGGAGATTAGTACGATAATGGTGCATGATGTTTATGTTTATGATGGATGTGTTTCATATTGATGCTGCTACTACATACGATGATGATTATATTTTTTAGTATGGTTGTTGGTGTGATGTTGTTCTTGTCATTACATCATTATATGCTTATTTGCTTCTATCATTTTTTGAGTATATTGTAGAGGATCATGCTCCATATGATGGTTATTGTTGCTGCCATGTATATCTATAGAGAGATGATATATTGGGTTGATTAGATGTTATATTTTTTATTCATGATGTTGTTGATACATGCTATTGTTGCGCCACTATACATTGTTATGTGTCAATGATTACTATTGGTATCTGAATCCATGGTTGATGATTTGGAAAGGCTGATACATGTCTCTAATGTGATTAATATTGACATTATATTGCTGCCATAAAGAGGACATGTGGCTGATCATGTGCTCTATGTACTTGCATTATGACATTGTATTAGACATCCATTCATGAGTGGACTATTATGAGATCATGTTTGGCATATGTTGCATAATGAGTCATGAGAGTTAGTACAACTATGTATGGGTTGTTATTAGTGTTGTTGCAACCATGTATTTCATGTATTATTCTCTTAAACTCTCATACTTATCATGGTGGGACATTCTTGAGTCATGTATGCATTGGGAGAGAGAGTCATGTGAGTCATGGTTCAACAATATATGGGCTTATTGATGTGATTGTACAACCATTTATTATCACCTTTGTAGCCGTGTAATAATCCTATGAGGCCCTGTACTCTATTACATATCATTTGGTCATAGTCATTGGTTCATGTGGAGCAACCTCCTGCATATGGATATGAGGAATTGGAAACTATATATATCATTTTATATTCAGCCATGGAGATACTTGTATTTAGTGGAGTTTGGCTGGTCATACTCTTGTGGCCTATCATCATGGATTTGTTGCTACCATGTCTACTTCATAGAGATGTTGTGTCTATAAAGTCATTGTTGCTATTGATCTATGAGTTTTTCTGTTGCTGGATAATACATTGTGGAGAGGATGTATTTGTTGTTGATACTATATATTTGATTAGATGCTGCTACTAGTTGGTCATATTATGTTGTTGCTTCTATGTGTTGGCGATTTGGTTTGCTTCTATTATGACATGGATTATGCTATAGTTTCTTTAGGGGAGAGAGCATGTGTTCCAGTTATTGTTGTCATTGCTTATTATCATGCTACCATGGCAGATATATGTTGTTGAGCCTTTTTGTTGTTGTTTGGGCATAAATTTTGTCTATGGGGAGTTCATTCCACATATTTTTCAGTTATGTTGGGGAGTGTTGTTATCTTTCAGTCTTGCACTCCATTATTTATCGCCTACATATGGCTTTTGAGTGGATTTGTTTTTTTTATGGAACCCATTTCTTTAAAGGAGCTATAACATTTTTTCCTTTACATATTTAACACTTTTCCATTGATTTAAAAGGGGGGGAAGTGAGGATGAAGATCAATTTTTAAATGGTTGATTTCAGATGAGATTGTCATCAATGCAAAAGGGGGAGATTGTTGGAATTGATGTGTGTTGCAGATGTGTTGGTTGGTTAGCATTGAAGTCAACCTAGTAACATGGGTATGTATGGGTTGCAGGTGGCTTGTATGTGGATGGCACGTTGCACTAGCTTGAAGGCCTTCCCATGGTGATGATCATCTTTATCATGTTGTTGCATACAGATGTTGGTGGCTGCTACAGGAGTTAGGGTTGGGGAGACTTGTTGATTAGGTCACGAGGTTCTAGTTAGGTCCACATGTTGATGATCTTATACATTGGACTTAGAGAGGATCTGCAAGTGTTAGTGGATGATTTAAATGGTTGTACATGTGTCGAAGGATGTCTAAAATGCTCTGGAGTTGCATTTTGATGGCAGAATGTTTATGGAGCATTTCGATGGCCCATGTGCTAGTATGGTTATTGGTTGGCATCCAAGTCAGCCTTTTTTTACTGATGATGATGATAGTGATGTGACAGTGATTTAGTGAAGTGTTTCAGAAGTGTCAGTGACTTCCAAAAATCCTACAGAGGCTTGTCAAGATCTAGAAGAATGTGGAGTAGTTTATGATATGAGGAAATACGTTTTCCTTCATCCTCTACCCCAGTCGCATGGATGTTGATGCATGGGAGTGACGAAAAAGCTCTAGTCACTAGAAGGAAGGCATATGGGAGAAACTGAGGAGTTCCAGTCGCATGGAATCTGTGTTATGGGTGCGACAAAGGTTTTTCACGAGCTTTGTTGTGCATTCCTCACGTTTCTCAACTAATTTTGTAGTTGTGGCGATGTTCTTGATCAGTGGCATATGGTCAGAAAATTTCATGGGCCCTCTAGAAGCTTATCAACGTTGAATATTTAAAAATACAAGTGGAGTTAGTGACTGATTTGGTCAAGAAGCCTACCACAACCAAATCTAAAGCGCGTGAAAAGGATTGTTGAGTGGTCCATACCCTATAGCATATACTAAGTGACTCAACGTAGAAAATTAATAAATAGAGGGAGGAATTGAGTCTATTTGGTTGGCTATTTTGGAGATTGACTAATTATGCCATTGTGAGGGAATTGTGAGTGAGTAGAGATTGCAAAAATTGCTCACATAGTTTTGTAGAATTATATTAGAGTATTGTGAGCAAAAATTAGAATAGAGTTGAGAAGAAGATTTAGAATTTATGTGTATTTTGTGGCAGAATATTGGCAGCATGAGGTGTGTTCGAGAGCAATGTTTTAGTGTGTGAAGTAGTGAAGAATTCCCCTCATCCGGGTCAAATTTTTGTTTGATATTTTATGTGCAGAACGATGAAGTTGTTGGGTTTCTCATGTTGATCGAATTGAAAACCTAGTTTGAAAATATATGAAACATGGTTCGCATAGAGGAAGTGAAGGTGTGGATTCTTGAGAATAGACAGTGATTTGGCAAATTCAGTAATAGGAAGAGATTTCTCCATCCAATAGGAGCTGGAAATTCCAATGGTAGCTAGGCAGGGATCATTAGTCATGGGAGCTTCTAGGAGATATATTTCTCTAGATGCTAGAGAGATACATAATTCTGAATTAATAGATGCTAGCATACTCTAGAGGAAGCCAAGTCATTCGTCTTATGGGTGTAACCTAATCCATGTAAAATTTGTTCAACTTATTAGTATAATAATTGAGCATTGCAGTAGTAGCAAGGTGGATTTATCCTGAAATGGTTTTCAATAGAAATACTTGTGTTCTTATGTGTGAATCATTGTGTTGATATTTCTCATTGTTATTTCTCTTGGATATTATGTTTTAGGTTTATTACTACTTACATTTTTTGATGATCTAATGTGAATGTGCATGGATACTTGAGGTTGTGTAAAAAGATTTAAAATTGGTATAAAATCCATCACTACTAATTCAAACCCCCCCCCCCAAGTAGTGAATACATTTCCAACAGCAAAGTCCAAATCACCTCAACTCTCAACTAGTGATTCCACCTCACGATTAGACACCAATAACACTAACCAGATCGATCTCTACCCAAGTTGTCCAGGGCTCCAAGAACTAGTAACTCAATCTACAACTTTCCAGAGCTCTAAAGAATTTGTCCAACCCGGCTCCAGGGACTAGTAGCTCAACCCACAAAGGGCTCCATAGTGTTTGTCCCAACCTAGGCTCCAGGACTAGTAACTCAACCCAAGTTATTCCAGGGCTTCCAAAGTATTTGTTCCAACCCATAACAATAAAGAATTATGAGCACCAAATAGAAAACAATCAAGTGGAAAAACCCACAACACCATGGTTATCTAAGAAATGGAAAGGAAATGATAAAGCCATTGTCAATCTAGGAAATCATCCATGCCAACTACAAAACATAACCAAGAAATCACATGCATGTACCATGCATCTATAAATTAGCAAGGAAATCACACAGGCAACCTGTTACCTGAAAACCAATCCAGTTCTAGATGTTGATCCACCTGTTCCCTTGCACTTCCCTACTTTCATTTGCCTTATTTCTCGAAATCCAATGTATGCCAAGGTGCTCAAAAAATGATCCCAGAAAACTCTAAGTGTGCAAGAGTATGAGAGAGTGAGAGAATAGAAGAGAGCTTCAAGTTAAAACTGACAAAAGGTTGTGAACTGATCCTCAGAATCCTTTTATCATTAAGGCCTATATCTTCTTCATTTTCCTTCATTTTCCTTCAATTTCCCTCTCATGCAAATATGTGACCCTTCATCTCCCTTTTCTCCTATTTTCCTTTATTTCATAAATAAAATGCCAATTATTGCCACTTTTCCTTTGCCAATGCCTTTGCCAATTTCCATAACCATTAATTAATCACCAGGGACAACACATCACTATGTTTTTCCCAACATTCATCTTGGAATACGTGTCCCATGACCTTGGTCATATTTTTATTTACATAGAAAATCATCCATGGGTTTTTACAGGGGCATTCCGTTAGACACCACACTGCCTCTTGAAGGTACATACTCCACCTAGGATACCTGGAGTATGTCCTTCACCAAACCATTTCACTCAAGGAAATGTATGTCCACTGGACCATTATTTATCCAAGTCCATGTACTTCAATTATGATCTCCATCCTAATCCATCACAGTACATGACTCAAGAATGTCTATCCAAGATGCTTATCCAATCCACCATTTTATTTATACATTTCCATGTACTTGACTTAGGATATCAAACCTAATCCATCATAGTACCTAACACAAGGAGAACTAGTGTCCAACCTTACTCCCTCTCAAACTAATAGGATAAATCCATGCTCACTCCCTCTCAAACAGGGAGAGTGCATAAAAATTCCTCAACTTCTATCAAAAGTAATCATACTTCCCTTACATTAGCTACCTATTATTGTTTTAGATTCCTTAAACAACCCTCTAATTATCACTGATTTTTCTCATCTTGCAACTTCTTTAACTATGGATCCAAATATTCCTCCTAATAGATCATGATTCCTTCTTTTGTGATCTTGCACTTGATTTCTTCATCTAATGAATCATGTATTATGTCTAGCACTACTTCCTGCATTACACTGATTCCTACCTTGAAGATAGTCTATCAAAAAGTTCCTTCAACTGACTGATTATCATAGTAAAATGTTGGCCAATATATTGTTCAGTCAACCTTGAACACAACTTGGCTAAACTTTTCAATAAGTGTCTATCAATTAACACAACTTCATAGACTAAAATAATTCTTCTCTCTAACTACAATTCTCATTTTTCCAAAATAGTGAGCTCTCAGGGTCTTCAAGTAAACCTTCTTGTCAGTCCTCTAAATGCCTTTTTGAATCACTATCCTTAGGATTCTTTACACATCCCTCTAATTGTCATATTGTTGCTTCAAATTGATAGTCCTTAGGGCACCAATCAAACTACCTTTCAATAGTAACTCAACTACTCCAAGATTACAATCATAAAGTCTTACAAGCTCAACCCACTTGGTAGTGAATGTCCACTCCTTCACTTCCCTTAGGGTTTTCACAAATCTTCCCACACAATGGTGAACCAACTCTTGCACTCACTTTATAAAGAGATTCTTCAAGTCTTCCCTCTAAAAAAATTTAGATATGAGCCTACAACATTTGGCCTTGTCTAGGGTTCCCTTATTCCTACAAAACACAAAAGAAAATCCTTACCAAAGGACCCTCTTCCTATGCAATTTCCATAGAGAGACATGACCTTGTTTTGGAAGGCCTACTATGAAAATCAAAATCCAAAACAAGACCTTCCTTTAATCTATAATTATACAGAATTCTCGTTCCTTCTTAACTGTGAGAGTCCTCCTCCTTCTGCTCAGAACTAGCCCTATAGAATTTGTCCAAATGTCCTTCTTCTCATGCCCATATTTGACTTCTATTTTCTTCCCATCTTCTCTCACTACAATACATTCTCTGAGACTGAATATGGCCATTTGAAGATGATAATGTCCTCTAAATAGTGTGGTCATTCCTTACTTTACTTAGAGTCTCAACCTCCCATTCTATGCACTATTCTTGAGTGATTTAACACAGACTTTAGGACAACTCTGTTCATGGCCCAATAGACGATTTTTTTCCTCACTTTTCCCTAAGGTTACTAGGGCCTTTATTATGCAAATATTATTGTCTTCTTAGCTTATTTATCGACCATTCACGTGCCTCGACCTTTCTCCTATAATTACAAACTTTTGACCCCCTTTCCTTCTTTAGCAGATAGATACTTTTGGGATTGTTTTATGCCTGTTCTCAAATAGGACCCGACTTCTCAATACTAATAGTTTGCTTCAACATTTAGAAAATTCCTTCATAAGCTTGGATAGATTAAAAAACAAATATCCTTCATTTACTTCAACTTTTCTACTTAAGAACTCGATCACCTAGGTTAGTGGTATTCTTAAGAAGTTGTACTGGAATGGATCAGATTATGGCCTCTTAAGTAGCCCATCTTAGCCTTCAAGATTGATCACCACATGGACTACATCTCGACCTTAGAAAGAATACGTATCACACACATCATAATTTTTTCAATGAAGGTAACCCACAAATGACTGTCATAGTCTTGCTAAGAGAAATCAATTCATATCTCATTTTGAAATTGCACCATAGTTAGAGTAGCACCATATCATAGTTATAACTTGCATCATGCCTAGGAGGATGTTTTCATTAACCTCGAGTCAACAAACTGTTGGGTGTGGTTTTTATACCTGTTTCCTACACTTTATTTCCCCAGTTTTGATCCTCTTTCCCTCCAAGCCAATGAAACTTCACATGTTAATCACCCTTTTTCTCATTTATACAACCTGTTTCACCATAATGTTATTTTTCCATGTTTTTCTGAATATAATGATACAATATTCCTTTTTGTGGCTAACTGGGGTCAGCATTGGATAAGTATTTTAGATCCTCTTATCTTTTTCAGGTGTTTCTTGTGAGAACAAAGTTATGGAGTGAAAAATCCTCGTTGATCAGTTCTGGAGCAAGGTAGAACATATTACTGTTACACTCTGTATGTTGTTACACATTGTTGTTACACATTGTATGTTGTTACAGGTGTTGTTATTACACCACGTGATGTTAAATATGATTGTTGTTACACCTTAGATGTTGTTACAAGGACGTTGTTACCCAGTGATTGTTGTTACATCCCAAGCCATCATTTGACCGCAAGACGTTGTTGCACCGAAGCTGGAAAAGTCGTGGGTACCATTCAGCACACAACTGTCAGGAGTTATGAATTGTTTATTTAGAAGTAACATATCCACACGTTTGTGATCTTAACCAATGTATCTAAATAGAATTTGTATTTAGGAATAGATTATAATGATTTCTATTTTATGATCAGCATGAGAATCGTGAGATTCTCATGACTGACCTATTCCTGATTTTGGGTATGTAATATAAAAGAAACTCGATTTCTCATGTACGGGGACGGCATAGAGAAAAGCATTATTACTCTGATCTTGTAAATTTTAATTATTTTTAATATTAAAGGCACTACGGTGATGTTGTTACTGTTCCTCATCTCATTCTTTAACTAATTTTGTGTTCATTCCTATGCCCCTACTAGGGAGGAAGGGCCCTCCTTTTCAACAGGGAATGTGTTACAGGGAAATGTGTCTATTTAGAACTGCTCTATCCCACTAAGGTGTGACAGCTGCCTTAGAAACAAACAGAGAAAAACTACTTTTGTATTTCCTTTATGAACTATAGATAGAGAGGAATAGAAAGAACCAACCTGTGTCTTGCGCTAGTCCTTTGATCCAATCCTTCTCTTCTTTGATAGTCTCCAGCTACCTGCTCCCTTACTTGCCCAGCTTCACAAAGTACCTGTAAGATCATAGAGGAAGAAAACTATACAAAGACATGGATCTATATTCATAAACAACCTAGGATCAGATTTAAGTTAACCATACAAATGTAACAAGCATCAATGATACAAAAGCATGGAGGAAAACTCAAATAGCTTTTATTGATAAACAAGAAAAGATCCAGGAGAAGTTACAACCAGTGGTTCCTGACCTAGCATCAACCTCCCAGCAAAGAAGCCCCTCTTCACCTCAAACAAAGCATAGATCACCCAACAATCTGATGTTTGTCTCAAAAAACCAACAGCAATTCCTTACAATATGCAAAATTCCAGCCTCCAACCTCTGGATCTCTGGGATGAGAGATCTATATATAGATATTTGCAGAGGTGTGAGTCAGCTCTGGGTTTTTGATTAGTGTCTTCTCTCTGATAGTTCTTGATGCCACTTGGAGATCTCATTGATCTCTTACTCATCCTTGGGCGATTCTGAGAGGCAAGTGTCCCAAGAGAAGTTTCTGGAAGATTCCATGATCATCCACCTCGCAAACTGTCTCCGCCACTTGTCTTTTCTCGTCCATCGCACCCCATAGAAGGGATTTTTGAAATGAAACACACTTCCCGTGTGTACAAGGTGCAATGCATCGCACTCTGGCCATGGAGCAAGTGCAATGATCCCGTTTTGACCAGTTCTGAGTAGTTTTTCATGGAGAACTTCTGGGAGAAGCTGTAATCTGTTGACCTTGTTCCTTTAGTGGTTAGAACAACACTTTTAGGGACTTAGGAGCCCTTGGTTTATGGGCATTTCAAGCTTGGGGTTGTAGGGCCCAAAAATGTCTATAACAATTGCCCCCTAAAGCATGAGGCCGTTAATCTTTTGATGTCGGGTGAAATGTTTTATTATGAGGATCCGAAGTTCTTTCAATGATGGGAGGAGACATGTAATAAGATACAATACAATACATTATCTTCATAATATTTTCATGATCTAGCTGAGGCGGGCATTCCCATGCTCAGCTTTATAAATTCATTTTCATGTACATAGGACAGACAATCGTCTGAGTGTAGACTGATGATTCTGGTAGAGCCATCATCCTTTTGAGTGGATGATTATCTGTGCAGCAATGATGTACATTTAATGTCTTTATTTTCCCTGAATATATATCGCAGCCCGGATGGATGAAACTAGATCCGGGGTCTTCAATCTCGTTCGATCTTCACTCGAAGTACAAGTCGATCCATGTGAGAAATGTTCTGAAGTCGAACATGGAAAGACATCGCTTGATTACCAGTCAATGATGTAAACTGTTAACAAGCGCAAGAGGAATCACCGATAATGATAATGACCCTCAAGGTACTGCAGTACAATTCACGTGGTGTGAATAAAGGACTTGGCGTTGAACACCACACAAAATCTTTTGGTCTAAGGCCATTGATGTAAACCTGTCGCCGGAAGTGAGAAACTTGCCATTGAGGCATGCAAGCTTCAAAGTACTGAATGGGGTGTTCCTAGATCAACTTCTTGGATAATGAGCTGATGTCGACAAGAAGTGATCCATCACAGGAGGGCCTTAATGAATCCCACATCAATGACACGGAACGGAGCAAATGATTTTAATAGAGGTGAAAACGATCTGGTGATATAAGGCTCAGGGTGGCGGTCATGAAAGAATGGAGTATAATGTATGGTAGTGGGTGAGACACAGGTGAATTCACTGAATGACTTCTCTTGAACATATCGGCGACACTAATGTGATGGATCGGTAGCATTAACCCCAAATGTGGATGGTATGGCATGACCATGGTGATGTGACCGGTGAATGAAACAACCCAACCCGACTCGGACACGGAGTGGAAGTGTCATGTTCAAGAGCGACTTGCTACCAACAAAGTTTCTTTGAGTTTTCTTCCCAATTTTCCCCAGTCATTGCTGACCAGTACCTCTTTATTTTTGTCAAGCTTGAGGAGGATAACATATGCTTGTTCTATAATTTTCCCTTCGGGCAAACCCATCGCTATGTTTTAACGAGCCTAGCGATAGTGAAACTCGTTCTCGTCTATAGACAAGGTTGTCGCTATTAATCTTTTTAACGAGTTTAACGACAAAGATAACTCGGTCCTTTTCAATTTTAGAGAGTCTGAAAAGGAACGTAAAGGTAACTCCAAAATTCCTTTTTCGTCATCTAATCCCTTAAGTCCGAAAAAGTATAAAACCATACAGAAGGGATGAATTTTCGATACTTTTAACGAGCCGAACAAAACAAGCGCTCGATCTTTTTGTGTAATAATCCCTCAGGTCCAAAAAGATTAAAATCTAGAGGAGGGATAGCACTTCCTGTCCCTTTAACGAGCCGGAGAGGCCAATGGCTCAGCAATCTTTTCATATTTTATGAGTCAGTTGAAAAGAGCTTAAAGGAGACTCGTCTTTTGAGGAACGAGTGATAAAACGGGTAGCAGCTGATTCCAGGTAAGGTTTGGAATTTTCCAATCACGGAAGTGTCACAAGGATGGCTAGTGAAATCACTCTTCGCAGCTGTTCCTCAAAATGGGTAAACAATCAAATGGAGGTGAATGATCGGCCAATGAAAAAGTGGAGGTGACGGTGCAAACACGACCAAGGCTTTAATGGCTGAAGTACTACATTCACGATGGTTATTTACCGAGGAATAGTTCATTTTTTAACGAGCTTAAATGCGGGTGGAAACATTTGCTCATGTCTTATGTTTATTTTTTAACGAGCTTGAACTATGTGCTAAAACCGCTCGATGCAGGTTTATTTTTTAACGAGCTTGAACCCTGTGGTAACATTGCTCGTTGCGGGTTTATTTTTTAACGAGCTTGAACCCTGTAGTAACACTGCTCGTGATAAGTTTGCATGCCCCCAACATAATAACGCAAATCAAGGTGCATGCCCCCCAAGCTTCATTGCATTCAACTCGGTGGTTGGAATGAAGGTTTACCTTTGAGATTTGGAAAGGGATTTGTTTCATTTTTTAATGAGGTTGACACAGTAAAAGAACTATCCTCATGACTCCTTGTTTCATTTTTTAGCGAGGTTGACATGAGATAAGAACCATCCTCGAAGTCCACTCTATTTACAATATTTGATAGAAAATCAAAAACTGATGGATGATTAAGGTTGCTGGAATAATCTTCGTGGTAATCTGGAAGATGGGAGCGATGGTGGTAATCTTCCCTTGGCGCCTCTCCTATCATCATTGATTGAATGATTCCTTTGTCTGTAGAATATACATGCGACCAAGGATCTGAAGAGGTGCCATATTCCTTAGACCTATCTATCCAAACACTCGATGAGCGTTGATTTGGGTTTGCCCCCCAAGCCAAGAAAATTGATTGCTACAATATTTCTATTAGGGCGATGATCCATGCTGACAAAATGTTCAGGAATCTTCTGAATCCATTAGATATAGAAGATTTCATATTGCAGGTTTCCACTGTGGCCACTTCCGCTAGATTACTTGGAGGCGGTAGGGCAAAAGTACCCATTAAGGCAGGGTCTTTTAGGAGACCTACTCCGATATTTTGAAGCGAATGATTGCTTCCATGGATCATTGGAATGCTTCCCGTAACTTGTGAACTGTTGGGGAGAAATGTTTGTTGGTCGATGACTGTAATTCCTCCTTGGAAGGGAAATGAAATCTTCCTGAAGTAGGTCAACACAACTACGGCCATGGCATATATCCAGGGCCTTCCCAGTAGAATGTTGTAATCGAGGTTTCCGTCGATTACTTCGACATCTATTTCTACTGTTTTGCCCCCTAGTTCAACTTGCAAGTTACTTAGAATCCCGTATGGAGTGTATGATCGTCCATCAAATGCTTTTAACATTGTTGATGATCGTGACAAGGGTGGTGAGCCTAAATTTTTCCAGCAACTCATCGACATAATACATGTAGATGCCCCCTCATCAATCATTGTTTGATGAACAGTTTTGTTGAGGGCTTTCACTTGAATAAGGAAAGCTAGTTGAGCTGGTAACTGAGGGTCATATCCTTTGTGATTAAAGGATACAATATTGGAATCCATTGGGTCAACCCCACCTATTACTGATAATAGATCCTGCTTTTGGGAGAGGCAATTTCGCGGTACCTCCAGTGTCGACATAGCGGACGGCGATTGGCCCAGGTCCTCTATTATATTATAATTCTGTGCTACTTTGGCATGAGGATTAAATGTCGATTTGTGTACTACTCCCTTTGGCGGCTTTATCATTGGTTCAGGAATGATGGGTGGCACAACTTTGGTCAAAGTTGTTGTCGAACTACTAGGTTGTTCATTAGCCTTGTTATTCAATATCTGTGGATTCCCGTAATCTTTATTCCTTGTCAAAGCATCATTTTGCTGCTTTGAGATAGACAACATAAGCACTTGGGATCGGGAAGTATTTTGATTAGCAACCGGTTTGGTTCCCGGGTTTGGAAACGGATCAGTCAATACTGCTGAGGTTTTTGAACTCTTAAAGAGTTTCTTAACTTCAGCTTTATGTGGACAATCTCTCGTCTAATGATCCTCATCGCATATATGACACCCCGCAGGGTGTTTCCTTTGCCCAGAAGGGTTTGTAGAAGGTTTTTCAGGAGATGACTCATCCTGCTTCTTTTTTCTCCCTTTATTTTTCTTCTTGCCCTCTGGTTGCTTCAGTTGTTTGCCCTTGTCGGTCGACACGACATTTACTTCCGAGGCAAGAAGTTCCTCATTTTCATTTTGACTAGAAATCTTACGGGCCTTTTTGGATGTAGCCTTTGTCGATTTCATGTCTGTCACGCCAATCACGCCATCGCCGGAATGAGAGTCATTGTTTGATTTAGGAGGAGGAGGAACTGAGAATTCCGGTCTAGGGGCGTCAGGTATTTTATCGTAGAGCATGCCGGCCTGAGTGTAAATCAAGTCCAAATATTGCGCACGAGCGATAACTTGCTCTTCTGTGACGACTCCCCCTTTTGCCACATCTTCTGTGATGGAAGGTAATAATGACTTAATAAACCATTCAGCTAAAAGTTGATCAGGAACATACGTTTTTACCATTCTACGACGACGTCGCCACTCATGAATATGATTGGATATGTGAGTGGCCGTTGTTTGCTTGAAATTGGTAAGAAGTTCTGTTCCCGTTTCATACCTTATCGGTAACTGAAAATGGGTTAAAAAGGTTGTGGCTAGGGTACTGAAGTTGTCGAATGAAGCTCTAGGCAATTCGATACACCATTTTGCTGTCGGACCAGTTAACGTCCTCTGAAAAAGGCGAAGTCTTATCGAATCATCATTCAGGATGTTTGATGAACACCACAGATGAAAGGTCATCACATGATTCGACGGATCTTCACCCGGATTTCCATTAAATTTAGGAATATCTGACGGAAGTTTATGCGGAATCGCTGGCCACCAAGGGGCATAAGCAATTGGATCATTCGTCAACCGGTTTAGATTTGGTAATTATAGAGTTGCTACAAAGGGCAACTGTTGATTCAGGTTAGGTGAAGCATACCCAGGTTGGAGGCTGGAATTTTGCATATTGTAAGGAATTGCTGTTGGTTTTTTGAGACAAACATCAGATTGTTGGGTGATCTATGCTTTGTTTGAGGTGAAGAGGGGCTTCTTTGATGGGAGGTTGATGCTGGGTCAGGAACCACTGGTTGTAACTCCTCCTGGATCTTTTCTTGTTTATCAATAAAAGCTATTTGAGTTTTCCTCCATGCTTTTGTATCATTGATGCTTGTTACTGAAATTGGTAAGAAGTTCTGTTCCCGTTTCGTACCTTATCGGTAACTGAAAATGGGTTAAAAAGGTTGTGGCTAGGGTACTGAAGTTGTCGAATGAAGCTCTAGGCAATTCGATATACCATTTTGCTGCTGGACCAGTTAATGTCATCTAAAAAAGGCGAAGTCTTATCGAATCATCATTCAGGGCGTTTGATGAACACCACAGATGAAAGGTCATCACATGATTCGACGGATCTTCACCCGGATTTCCATCAAATTTAGGAATATCTGACGGAAGTTTATGCGGAATCGCTGGCCACCAAGGGGCATAAGCAATTGGATCATTCGTCAACCGATTTATATTTGGTAATTCTAGAGTTGCTACAAAGGGCAACTGTTGATTTAGGTTAGGTGAAGCATACCCAGGATAAGATGGAATCGCCTGAGCAGTGGGTCTTTGCATACCAGCATAATGTATTTGATGCTGGCAACTTTGACAAGGTTGATGGGCATAACCATTATAGTATGGTTGTTGATAACCGCTTTGGAAATGCAGTTGCCCATTACTTACAAAGACTTGTTGCTCAGGTCCTTGATATGATTGTTGGAATTGCGGTTGTTGAGATTGAACCAGCCCTGGTTGTTGGACCATTTGCTGTTGTCCAATACTGGATGATTGACCAAGATGAGGAGTCATAGTACTTGTTTGAGCCTGAGTCGCTCCAGATAAGGAGGCACTAACCTGAGGTTGTGATTGAGTCGTCGAGACAAGAGGCTGTTGTATTGCAACCTGAGAAACTTGGGGTTGACATACAACAGGTAGCGCTTGTACTTGCGACATAGTCACCACGGCAGGTATAGTGGGAATATTTGACACAGGGTGGACTGGTTGCATTGAATATACAACCCTTGGTTGTTGAGGCAGTATTGGTACCCAACCGCTGGATGTAATTCCAGTTTGACCTGAACTTTGTTGTAAACTCCCATATGGTTGTTCTCTAGGAGGGAACAATGAAAAGGCATACTGCCCTCCATATGGTGGCAATCCAGTACTTAAAGGGTAAATTGGCCTTTGAAGACACATTGGATCAATTTGTTGAGTTTCAACATAAGAAATACCAGATGATAATCCGGATGAAGAAATAGGAACAGACCATGTCGTCGAAACAGTCCCTGATTGGCCTCCAGCTTGTTGTTGATAACTTGCCGGGACAGATGGTATACCGGTGAACATTGTTGGAGTAGCAGCAGGGGGTTCTGATGTTGCTGTGTTGGATGACACAGTCCTAGATGTCGACGGTTGTTCAAACATATCTAGTCTATCCAAAAGATTTCCTGGCGATTCTACAAGAACTTGCGATGAAGGGAGACTAATTTCGAAGACCAACGAGGAAAAGGTGATGATTATTCCGTTTAAAATAAATTTTAGATGCTTTGAAACAACTTGTTTTTTCAATTTTTAAGAGTCGAGAAAAAACAAAAGATGACTCTAGTCTCCTTCGATTTTTAATGAACCTGAAGTGACAAGTGCTCAGATGGACCTTTTCTGTTAAGGAGTCTGAAAAGGAACAAAAGGGACTGCTCTGGAAATCTAGGTAGAGGGATTACCAAACCAATCGCAAAACTACAGAATACTTTTTACGGTACGACAGTCAATCTTCCCGAATGCTGTGTTCAGTGCATTGTGATCGATAGGGCGGTAGACACGGCTTCCTATGGATAAAGGATTAAGCCTATTGGGGTCTCCCAAAATATACTCGACGGTACGTGGGAGCACAAGTCCGTACTGGCACTTATCGTCTCAAAGTGGAGGAATCACCCAACCATCAGTGAGAACAACAGTTACCAGGCTTTACGACGTTGGAATACGTCTCTAGCCTAGACTTCTAAATGTTGTGCGTTAAGTTCCAAAGCGTTATTAGATTCATTGAATTTTTTTTAAGTTGATCTTGTTTATGAAGTTTGCCTTTCGAGTTCACCACGAGATGTAGATGTAATTCCTAAAATGCAATCTAAGATGATAAACAAACTTTTTATCTCCTTTATGCAATGAAAATCCTAGCTACTAGGGAAAAGAAAAACAGAATCTTTTCACAAAGAGCAAAGAGCACACTCTAAATGCACTTTCCTAAATCAAGCCAATCAGACTGTCTATATGCAAATTCACATGCATGTATTTGTTTTCCGACTTTCTTAGTATATGGATGCTAAAAAGAAAGTTGATGCATAATTCTGAATCTCTTTTCAAGCGACAAATATCAACAAGCTTCTTTTCGAAATCAAAAAAATGGAGACGATTACAACACCTTACGATTTTGAAATGAATACTTGTTCTTGGCACTAGAAAATTACAAATTCAGACCAAAAGCAATAGTAACAGGATAATCGACCATCAACAGCAATCAAACTTTTTCCTATGATTGAAATCGACACTTGCAGCATATTCAAATCAAAGGACGACAGTACGACTATGCTACTTTTGCAAAGGAGAACTGTAAATGACTCAACAAACACACAAAAACATCTACAATTCTTTTGTACAAAGGAGGCGGAATAACAGCAAGGAAAAGGGGTTTCAAACAGACATATACTGATCACAGGTAGCAAAATTCAGAGATAGAACTGGAAAGAATGAAGCACAAGAACCACAGCTGCACAGGGCTAGTCTGATCAGCGCACCTGTAACACAGAGAATCTGAAATGCAGCACAGGTTGCCCTTTCGGGAAGTGCGCTGAAATTCAGGATCTCTTAACAGTACCTGCGCTGGGCCAGAAACGAGACTCTGTCCAGGTTCCGGGTCACAGTTTGCAGTTTAGTCTTTGGTTTTTGGCCGAGTAAAAAGTAATCAGTAATTCAACAATCAGGGGTAGATCTAAGGAGGATCTAAGAGCTATCACAAGGGCAATCAGATAGTTTTTGAATCAGTGGTTTAAATCATAAACAGATCCAGTGAATGGATTGAAGAAGCAGATGTCTACTTTGCATTTGTTATGGCAAATGCAGTTCGAATGCCACTTATAAGTTTATGAAACAAACAAACAAAGAATGATAAACAAACAAACTAATTAGCTCCCCAGCGGAGTCGCCATTTTGTTACAGGGAAAAGTGCCTATTTAGAATTGTTCTATCCCACTAAGGTGTGACAGCTGCCTTAGAAACAAACAGAGAAAAACTACTTTTGTATTTCCTTTATGAACTATAGATAGAGAGGAATAGAAAGAACCAACCTGTGTCTTGCGCTAGTCCTTTGATCCAATCCTTCTCTTCTTTGATAGTCTCCAGCTACCTGCTCCCTTACTTGCCCAGCTTTACAAAGTACTTGTAAGATCACAGAGGAAGAAAACTATACAAAGACATGGATCTATATTCATAAACAACTTAGGATCAGATTTAAGTTAACCATACAAATGTAACAAGCATCAATGATATAAAAGCATGGAGGAAAACTCAAATAGCTTTTATTGATAAACAAGAAAAGATCCAGGAGAAGTTACAACCAGTGGTTCCTGACCCAGCATCAACCTCCCAGAAAAGAAGCCCCTCTTTACCTCAAACAAAGCATAGATCACCCAACAATCTGATGTTTGTCTCAAAAAACCAACAGCAATTCCTTACAATATGCAAAATTCCAGCCTCCAACCTCAGGATCTCTGGGATGAGAGATCTATATATAGATATTTGCGGAGGTGTGAGTCAGCTCTGGGTTTTTGATTAGTGTCTTCTCTCTGATAGTTCTTGATGCCACTTGGGGATCTCATTGATCTCTTACTCATCCTTGGGCGATTCTGAGAGGCAAGTGTCCCAGGAGAAGTTTCTGGAAGATTCCATGATCATCCACCTCGCAAACTGTCTCCGCCACTTGTCTTTTCTCATCCATCGCACCCCATAGAAGGGCTTTTTGAAATGCAACGCACTTCCCGTGTCTACAAGGTGCAATGCATCGCACTCTGGCCATGGAGCAAGTGCAATGATCCAGTTTTGACCAGTTCTGAGTAGTTTTTCATGGAGAACTTCTGGGAGAAGATGTAATCTGTTGACCTTGTTCCTTTAGGGGTTAGAACAACACTTTTAGGGACTTAGGAGCCCTTGGTTTATGGACATTTCATGCTTGGGGTTGTAGGGCCCAAAAATGTCTATAACAGAATGAAGTGTAGAAGTAGTTGTATATTATTATTTCTTTTATTGTTTGTATGGTTTTCTACTGTTCCGTATAAATTGTAGAATATATCCGCTTCAGTTCTAGAATTATATTATGTTGTTACACTGGTTTGATTAAACAGAATGGTAGTTGACCTGCTGGTTAGTGTGTGGCGGGCCCTTGCTTTGGTAATTGTGAAGTGTGATTTCATTTCTGTAGAGTGTTTTAATTTCTACAAGAATGACTTAATTTCTTCAATTGATTCAATGGCATCCTTAACTGTTTCTTTCTATTTTCATTCTTGTTTATAGTGTATCAGCACAGATAGTGCAAAATCCATTGAAACAACAAGACCTACCTTGGGTTGACAATTAATGGTTGCAGCCTTGGTCAATTAGGATTGATTAAAACAACACTACATTTTGGCGTTGTTGTCAGGGATGGAAGTTGACGATACAGTCAACCAAGTTGTTTGTTTGATGATAGAGTGTTCCTAGTCCACAATCGTTGAGTGGTAAGATGAGAGGTAAGAACCTACACATCGCTCTAACATACCTACATGGGATCACCATTGTGATTACTAGGGCACTTACAGTGTGGCATTTTGGTGTTCTCTTAAAAGCATGTCTTCAACTCTTCAGTTGCTAGGAAATAATACGAGAGATAATAACCTGCACATTGCTCTAACATACCTGGGCAGGCTTACCACTATCGAAGACTGAGACACTTAGGGTGTGAATTAATACACATAGGGTCCATGTGCACAACTGTACGAATTATAGAAATAGCAAAAATACCCCCCATTGTAATTAGTCACAGGAAAAACAGGTCGTAAAAAGGGAATGAAGAGTGTAGATTTGGGAAGGAAAACATTTATCCAGGAACTGATGTCAAAGGCGGAAAAAGAAAAATCAAGTTCTCAAAGGGACGCAAGGAAAATAGGGCCACAAAAAGTTGTTACTCCCATAACAAGGATAGAAACCTCCGATTCCTCTATCTCGGGGCCATACCATTCTAAAGCTAGTGAAAATACTCCCAAGATTAAGCATCTAATTCAGGAACAGTAGGGGGAAGCTAGTAACCAGAACTTTAGGACCGAGGGACAAGGGGAAACTGAAGGGGAGCATCAAAAACCTGAAACAGGAGAACACCCATTGGTTTATCAATATCTAGATTCAAGTAGTGCAGTGAAACAACTAACCCTGAAGTTGCCTAAGCCATTAATTTCACCTACAAGACAATCACAAGAACAGTTTGAAGAATGTTTGTTACAGCAAGGATTAGAAGGGTTAGCAATGGGGGACAACAATGACAACAACGCTAAAACAGATGCTACTGTCACCACCTTTGAGTTCCCAATTAGGGATATCAGAGGCAAGGCTCCCATGAAAAATATTTGTTTATCATGCTTACCATCCTTTCAAGGAATGATTGTGGAAGACCAGACACCTTATTATTCGAATTTGATGTCTTATGCAGGAGTTATGACTATGTTTCAGATGCTTAGATATTGAAATTATTTCCGGCTACTCTAAAAGTAGCAGCCTTGAGATAGTTCATTGGGTTAGGCTCTGCTTCTATTTGAACATGGAGCGATATGAAGGAGACATTCTTATCAAAGTATCAAGAATATTACAGAACCAGGGACTTAAGAGAAGAAGTATTTAGGATGACACATGAGGATGAGAGCCTGGAGGACTATGTAGAGCAATTTCACTATAATTTGCAAAGGTCTAAACACATCGATTTTGATCACAAGGTCTTGAAGACCATATTTATAATAGGAATGAGGGATGACTTCCTTGATACCCTGAATTTACTAGGAAAAGGGGAGATATCTCAGGAACCATTCACAAAAATTATAAAACTTTGTCTAATATGCTCTAGAGGATCATAAAAGGGAAGAAGCACAATCCAAGATGCCTCTGCAAAGATCAAGAACTTATTCAAAAATTTCAAAACTGACATCCTCAATATCTATCTGCCCAGATAACAACATCACAGATCAAGAAGACACAAGGAGAAGATGATACACCTTTGGCTGTGTTGTGTCCGAATTGAAGGAAGAAGCATCCCTTGAGGGAATGTGAAATGAACAACATCAGCTTTTGCAATAATTGTGAGCTAGAACATTCTACAGATCAATGTCTGGAGCTTCCCAGACTGAAAGCAGTACTTAGAGAATCGAGTGAAGAATTTCAGTCCTCTTATTTCATCACACCTAGGAAGCCATGGCAGCCACAACCTCCAGGTATGTCCCAATATTTTTCTTCTTCTAATTCGTGGAACCATGAATATAACACTCAACAATATCCATGGAAATATTCTCCTACTTCTGCAACACAATTTTCTTTGCTCTAGAACTAGTGGCCCCCCTCTCCCTCTATTCAATATCCTCCATCTCAACCATACTCTTGGAATCAAAACTGGAGGGGTAATGCCCAGAATATAGATCTACTTGGATTACCAATGCAACAACAACTACAATTGCCCCCTTTGCAAACCCTTGTTCGTACATTGCCTGTGTGACCCCAACTACCTGTCCAACCTAACTCTAACCCGAATAATAAAGTAGCCCAAAGCATAGAGGCTCTGACTACCTTCCAGACTTACGTGATTATTCCCGTTGGACTTAATCAAATTCATGTGGTCGGGTAAGGTAATTAAACCAAATCACTCCCATATCATTACCAAGGAGGAATGTGAACCTTCTAGAGGAGGTACAATAGATCTTAGGGTGGTTGTTACACCTTTAATAGCCGATACAAAGTAAATTGTTACATCTGTAACAACCAACCCAAGAAGAACTGTTAATCCTGTAACAACCAACTCGAGTAAGGCTGATACACCTATAACGGCCGACTCGACCGTTATAGCTCAGAATCCTCTATATCCTCGGAGATTAACTGAGACTGGAATGACCTCAAAGCCTTAATCTAATTTCCTTAGGGAGTTGCAAAATCTGCACGTACGAATTCCTCTACTGCAAGCTCTTAAAGAAGTACCTATTTATGCTAAAACAATATCAGATTTGTGCATTAAGAAACCTGGAAGGAAGCCTAAGGACCCTACTACTATACATGTGATGGGAAAATTATCTGAACTAATGTATGCTCAGCCTATTCTAAACAAGTATAATGATCCGAGAAACCCTACAGTTACTGTCTATATTAATGACCAGCCCATAGCTAATACATTGATTGATCTCGGGGATGCCATTAATGTGATGACAAAGGACCTCTTTACCACCCTGGGACTACATGGGCTTAGACATACTCCTACTGTACTTGAATTAGCAGATAGGTCCTGTGTTAAAATCGAGGGGGTGTTAGAATACATAGTAATGACAATAGCTTCCTGGAAGTATCCGACTGAGTTTCTTATCTTACAGCCCAAATCCAACTTGGGGGTACATCCTTTCATCCTAGGGAGACCTTGGTTGGCCACTATAGATGCATTTATAGGATGCAGATCTGGATCTATAGTAATCTCAAATGGCCAGGCTACAAACAATCTTAATGTTTACCCCCCAAAACCAAATATGGATTTGTATAATCCCTAGTGGGATGAATTTGAGCCCGAATCGGATCTCTCCCTACCGCTCGTCACTCTGGGGAAAGCCCAATATTTCAAGGATGAGATAAAAGATGATATCAATAATGGTTTTATTAGTAATTCACTTTTTGTTGCTTCTGTTGAAAATTAAAAGGAGGAAGAGGAGGTAGAAGATATAAATTTCGGACAAATGAAAACTACTCTGAATACTAACAGCAATCCAATTGAAATAGAACCAGGAAAGTTTTTAAACATTAACCCCAACCTGACTGCTGAGCAAAACCAACTGCTGTTATAGCTGTTACCAAAATACAAAAAGGAATTTGCATGAGACTATATGAATATGAACAGGATTCATCCTAACCTATGCACTCACCCTATTTATTTTAATGATGGCTGCAACCAATTATACAACCGCAACGTTGCACGAACCCTAAAGGAGGTAGTGAAGGAAGAATTACAAAAACTCCTGAGTGCTAACTTTATTTATTCGATATCTGAGAGTCAGTGGGTGTCTCCGCTCATCATTGTCCCTAAGAAGAATGGAAAATGGAGAGTCTGTGTGGATTACAAAGAACTCAATAAGGCCACTCAAAAGGACCATTTTCCTTTACCATTTATAGATCAGGTCCTTGAAACCCTTTCTGGGAATTTGTTTTTTCATTTCTAGATGGGTTTAGTGGATACAACCAGATGCAGATTGCCCCAGAGGATCAGGATAAAACAACCTTTACTTTCCCTCGAGGAAATTTCGCGTACAGAGTACTCCCTTTTGGACTCTGCAAGGCGGCAACAACTTTTCAGAGGGTAATACTGGGATTTTTTTCTAAATTGTTGAATGATTGCCTTGAAATATTCATGGACTATTTTACACCTTATGGTGATGCTTTTGAAACAACATTATCTAGTTTAGAAAAAGTGTTGGAATGTTTTGTACAGACTAATGTTGCTTTGAGCACCGAAAATGTCACATAATGATGAATGAAGGGATCGTGCTAGGACACTACATTTTTGCTGACAGGATCAAGGTAGACCCTGCTAAAATAGAGGTAATTCTAAAAATTCCAACTCCCAAGATGCAAAAAGAGGTACGTAGTTTTTCTGGGACATGTAGGGTATTACAAAAGGTTTATAGAGAATTTTTCAAAAATTTCATCGCCATTATTTTCTTTTCTCATGAAATTTGTCGACTTTTGGTAGACAGGAAAGTGTGAGTAGGCCTTTTTGAAGCTTAAATGTTTTGTAGCAATAATTCTGGTTTTACGTGGACCTAATTGGGAATTATCGTTTCACATAGCTACAGATGCCTCTAATATTGCTATAGGTTTTACTTTGGGCCGACTAGAGGACAGGAAACCTTATGCTATCTACTACATAAGAAGAATTTAACTACGACTGAGCTCAATTACACAGTGACCGAGAAGGAATTCTTTGCATTAGTGCACGCCATCAATAAATTTCGACATTATATCATTGGGTATCAAGTATTTGTCCACACTGACCACTCTTCCATTCATTTTTTAATGAATAAACCAATTACCAATGGTAGAATTACACATTGGCTATTACTGTTACATGAATTTGATATCACAATTATCGATAAACCTGGAAAAGATAATGTAGTAGCTGATTTCCTGTCTAGGTTCAATATTGATGACAATTGCATTCCTACTGAGGATTCTTTCCCTGATGAGTATCTCTTTGCTATTTCTACTTACTCACCATGGTATGTAGATATATCCAATTATCTTGTTGCAGGGAAGTTCCCACAATATTTGTCCTCCAAGGAGAAGAGGAAGATGATACAACAGAGTGCTACCTATACCTGGATAGATGGGAGTATCTATCACACTGGACCAGATTTCTAGATCAAACATTGTGTTAGGGAAGATGAGATCTTTGACATCCTTAAGGCTTGTCATGAGGAACCTTGTGGAGGGAACTTCGCAGACAAGCGGACAAGATACAAATTCCTTTCGACAGGGTATTATTGGCCAACAATATTTTAGGATGCCAAGAAGTTCGTGAAAGGATGCGATAGTTGCCAAAGAATGGGCCAACCACTGCAATAATATGAGATGTCATTATATCCTGAAATCATCTTAGAACCTTTTGAGAAATGAGCCTTGGATTTTGTGGGACCAAATAATCCTTCATCTAGACAAAAATCCTACATTTTGGTCTGCACCGACTATGTCACAAAATGGGTTGAGGCAAAAGCACTAACCAGAGCCATGGAGAAAGTTGCTTTAGACTTCCTATTTGAAGACATCTTCGTCTATTTTGGTATACCCAGGGAGATAATCACAAATGGAGGACCCCAATTTACATCCCATACGATCCAAAAGTTGGCTGAAAAATATAGAATCCATCATAGAATCACAACACCTTATCATCCACAAGCTAATGGCCAAGTGGAAAGCACCAACAAAGTCAGTAAGGGGATTCTTACCAAAACTGTGGCCTATCACTGAAGAAATTGGGCCGATAAACTTCCATAAGTGTTGTGGGCCTACAAAACTACGTGGAGAAATACCACGGAATTCTCACCATATGAACTTGTGTATGGTTAAAATCCCTTATTCCCTATCGAGTTCGAAATCAACACATTGAGAACAACATTACAGGTGAATTTGGATCTAGCTACAACACAAAATAAAAGGTTGAACCAGCTCAATGAATTGGAGGAGAAACGACCAGATTCTATCCAGAAAACAAATATTATCCAACAACAGAGAGCTAAGTGGCATGACAGGTTCATCAAGAAGAAGAATTTTCAGAAAGGAGATTGGGCTTTCTTATACAATTCAAGATTCAAGGACTTTAAGGGTAAGCTTTGCACCAGATGGATACGTCCCTATGAGGTAGATGCATTCTTTAACAACAGGAAAGTGAATTTGGTTACCATTGATAGTACGAGGACACCATTGCTTGCAAATGGGCACCGTCTTCGATTATATCATAAACATGCTTCAAGGGATTCATTTGTTAACATTGTCACGAAGTCGAATCTTCATATTACAGGAGTAGGGGAAAACCCCCTTATGCTGCCAAAATTCTAATTTTTCAATAAGTGTAACAACTGAAAACCAACCTCTGTTGGCGGTTGTTACACCTGCTAAAAAAAAAAGGAAATAAAACAATCTTGTTGTGATTTTTTTAATTTTTAATTTTTTTTATTTATTTATTTATTTTCTTTTTATTTTTTATCTATTTATTTATTTAGTTATTTTTCAAGTGTAGACAAGCAATTTCTGTAGCAGTTTAAAACCACTTTATGGTGGCTATTACACACTCTGCAACAACATTTGTTATTTCAAGCATATCTTAAAATAATGATGTTACATGATCTTTTCTTTGATTTTATATTTTCTGGAAATTAATAATACATAACAGTAATCTTGGTTGTTGCATCTATAACAGCCAACGACTTCTAGAAATAATTCAAGTAAATTATTTATTGTGACACAGAATATGCATCACCATGATTCGGGAGCAGTTGCCGTGACTGCTGGAATTAAATTCGCGCACCTTGCCACCAACGTCCTCTCTCCATGTCACACCAGGTATGTCATAAAATGGTAATATCGTTATCCTCTTTTATTCAGTAATAATGGTAATCGAACATGATAATTGCCAAAAATAGAGAATAAGGGTTAGCAAGCACCCAGATTCCCCATCCATGACTACAAACAACAAGGAGGCAGTAGAGCAGAAGGATGAAGAGTAGATTCGGCCAGAGGAACCTTCCTCACCAGGTAAGAACGAGACCCAATCCTTGCTACTTAAAATTGAAAGTTTAGAAAAAGACAATGAAAATCTAAGGAAGTAGTTAGCAGAGGATAAGGTAGAGGCAAGGGCCCCAGGGTTAGACACTTTGGTTGAGGCTGTAGACAAGGTCAGGAAGGGAAATGTTCTAGGTGTTGTGTGCACGACCTGTGCTAAGAAGCTAGTGGAAGCAGGGTATAGAGTCTGTGTAGTGGACACCATCTCGAGGGAAATACAAAATGAGACCTAGGAAGCTAATGCACAAAAACCATTGAAGACGTTGTTGTTACACAAGAACCAGCAGTTGAGATGGAGCATTCCACAGAAATTAATTTGGTAGCTGATACATAGGAACCCTTGGTTAACACTATTGTTACATAAGAACCAGTAGTGGAAATAAAAGCTAACCAAGGGGAAAAAGAAGAAGATGATATCCATGAACCTGTGGTTGACACTGTTGTTACACAAGAACTGGTAGTAGAAATAGAATCTCACCAAGGGGAAAATGATACAAAAGAACCTGTGGATGACACTGTTGTTACACAAGAACCAACAGTGGAAGTGAAGACTGACCAGAGAGAAAAAAAAATTGTTACACAAAAATCCATTAATGACATTGTTGTTACATAAGAACCAGTAGCCGAAATGGAGAAGTTTCACTCTCGGGAGGTTGTTACAACTTCAGTGGTTAGTGCATGTGGAAGAACATCGGGTCCTGACGAAGGGTGGTGTTCTAAAAGAATGTTGTTGATACCAGAGTTACATAAATGGAAGCAGTTGACACTCTCTTACAAGAGGGAATGGTCTCGCTCAAGGCACATAAAAATATGATGGAGTCACTTAAGGAGAAATGGTTAAAGGAAGAATGGGAGAGAGAATGGGAAGCATAGAGACATGAGGAAGCTATGAAAAATAAGGACGAACAACTACAACTGTTACAGCAGCAGGTTCTGGATCTAAAGAATGATAAGACAAAGCTTTGTGAGTTTGCCTTGAACCTGCTAGGATGCAAGCAGCCTTCCCCATCATATCTAGTGTTCCTCTAGGAACGTTATTATTTGTTTAAGTTAAAAGCAGTCTTTGAGAACAGACCTTATTTGGGTTCTTCTACCCGTACTTTTCTTGAATTTTTTCGTACTTGTGATTTTGATGAAAAAGCTTACTTTGTGAGCTATTTTTGCATAACATAATGTGTGAATATGTCAGCACAAAGATGGTGGCAAGTGTTTTCTCCTATATGGGAGATTTGCAGTTGCGGGCCTTCCTTTCTTTTATGAGAAACCAAATCAAATGGAATATATCCATGAAATCACTTGAGACCAATGAAGAAAGGGTAGTGTTATGGGTTAGAGAAGAACCGAGAATAGTTTATGAACTAATACATGAGTTTAAGTTATTCCTGAGTACCCTGAGGGTCAGGGAATAGTTAGCCACTTATAGAAAACGCATTGTGGGAATTTTCCTCAATTTGTATGCACAAACGAAAATTCAAGCATTAACAGGGTGCCTTAAGTGCACCAAGGCTTGTAGTGCTGAATTACAGGAAGGAGTTCCTTTTGAGTACAGGAATTCCATGGTTATTGTTACACGGGTACCCGAATATGCTCAGATAGTGTAGACATTGGGAGCATTCTAGATTGGACTTAGATTTAAATTTCCTCTGATTTGGTTACCAGTAGAATACCAGTGACATTACCACTTGTGTGACTATGAAGAAGAATCTTGGCCGTGACATCTGATGGCTACTCAGGGGTATAGGGCTCCTGGTGAAGACACCATTGGTGCCTATAATTGTACAGACTTGCATCAGGGGTATAGCAGGAGGGGCTGAGGTTCTGCATGGAGACATGCAATTGTTTCAATTGGGGGGAGATGTTGGGTGTGGTTTTTATACCTATTTGCTACACTTTCTTTCCCCATTTTTTATCCTCTTTCCCTCCATGCCAATGAAACCTCACATGTTAATCACCCTTTTTATCATTTATACATCCTATTTCACCGTCATGTTATTTTCCATGTTTTTTTGAATATAATGATACAATATTCCTTTTTGTGACTAACTGGGGCCAGCATTGGAGAAGTCTTTTGGATCCTCTTCTCTTTTTTAGGTGTTTCTTGCAATAACGAGGTTATGGAGTGAGAAAGTCATGCTAATCGGTTTCAGAGAAGGGTAGAACAGATTGTTGTTACACTCTGTATGCTGTTACAGATTTCTGTTACACACTGTATGTTGTTACAGGTGTTACTGTTATACCACGTGTTGTTAAATATGATCGTTGTTACACGTCGGATGTTGTTACAATGATGTTGTTACCCAGTGATTGATGTTACATCCCAAACCATTTGACCACAAGATGTTGTTACATCGAAACTGGCAAAGTCACGGCTACTATTCCAGACACAACTTTCAAGAGATATGAATTATTTATTTAGAAGTAACAAATCCACACGGTTGTGATCTTGACCAATGTATCTGAATAACATTTGTATTTAGGAATAGGTTATAATGATTTCTATTTTATGATCAACATGAGAATCGTAAGATTCTCATGACTGATCTATTCTTGATTTTGTGTATGTAATAACTATAAAAGAAACTCGATTTCTAATGTACGGGGACAACATAGAGAAAAGAACCATTACTCTGATCTTGTAAATTTTAATTATTTTTAATATTGAAGCAACTACGGTGATGTTTTTATTGTTCCTCATCTGATTCTTTAACTAATTTCGTGTTCATTCCTGTACCCCTGCTAGGGAGGAAGGGCCCTCCTCTTTCACAGGGACTACAACGGTAGAAGTAGTTGTATATTATTATTTCTCTTATTGTTTGTATGGTTTTCTGTCGTTGTTGTATAAATTGTAGAATATATCCACTTAGGTTCGAGAATTATATTATGTTGTTACATTGATTTTATTAAACAAAATGGTAGTTGACCAGCTGTTGTAGTCATTGGTTTAGTGTGCGACACTCCCTTGCTTTGGTAATTGTGAAGTGTGATTTCATTTCTGTAAAGTGTTTTAATTTCTGCATGAATGGTTTAATTTCTTCAATTGATTCAGTGGCATCCTTTACTGTTTCTTTCCATTTTCATTCTTGGCTGTAGTGTATCGACACATATAGTGCAAACTCCATTGAAACAACAAGACCTACCCTAGGTTGACAATTAATGGTTGTAGTCTTGGTCAATTAGGGTTGATTAAAATAACACTACACAAACCAAAAAAATGAATGTAAAGCAAATCACTGTAATCTAAGTGTGAGCCATAGCTACAGAGATTATATTTGAATGCCACATAATGTCAACCATACATCATCTCCCTTTTGTAATTTTTAACTACTCCATGTTTTTCATCACAAATTCAGAATATTGTGTCATAGAACCATCAGATCTAACCTTAGATTGAACTATTTACCATAGGAAACTTCAAATTATACAAGTGTCTTACATCACAGTCATATAACCTAGGAAGAAACTTGCGAAAAATTAAGAGATCAATGCATCATTTTGAGGGGAACATGCATCACTATTTTAGGCTTGAATCCAAACTTTGAATAGTTGTTTTAGAACTTTGTATCTCAGCCATATCTTACAGGAGGTGACTTGAAAACCTTAGCATACTCGCATCGAAAAAGAACTTGTACAGTAGTTATCCAAAGAAACTCATCTATCAAACTTGGAATCCCAGATCTCTATCACAAAGATCTCAGTTAGGTAAAAGATAAATCATATTGTATCTTAGATAAACCTGCAATGGACAACTCGTCTTCATTTCAGAGGGAATTCATATTACTTTTTATGCCCAAAACTTAAGAACGCATATTTTTATAGGAATTCAGAGGAAACTCGAATCACAATCAAACTTGTATCAGACTTCAGATCCTTCTATAGTAGATTTTATTTATTTTCATAATGCCAACAACTTGTGATCTTCTGGCCTCCTTCTACCAAACTTAGCTATGAAACCATGTTGTAAAATCAATAAAGTTGTAGATTCTCCTTACTTGATAATTAATTGTGATATTAGTTGGCCTTTTATTGCTTTATTATTTATTCTTCATTAAGAAATTGCCATAACATAAAATGCATGAAGATCACAAGAAAACATGATATAGGCTCCAATCTAGGGAAAAACCGCACAATTAAGGAAAACTTGAACAATCCTCTTCTTTTAGAATTATATCAAAATGAGACCTTCAAGACCCAAAGACGAAGACCTCCTCCGAGCATAAAGTCATCCCTCCAAAATTATTCCTCAAACAAGCCAAAATTTACCAATTCAAAGATGGTCAAACTTCATAAATTCTGTGTCAACTCAGAATCTCAACCCTCTGCTTTAGGTTTGCAATTTAGACCTACAATCCTTGGCCATGCAATTCGCACAAAAACCCTATATCCTTTGCACATGTGAGCAAACCACTAAAATTTCATATCTTCTTCTTCTTCCTTGGTTTTTCTCCTTCTTCCTTGTACTTCGCTCATCTTTCTTCCTTTCTTGATGAAAAATATAAAATTCTTGTATCAATGTGACAAATAGGTTGAAGATTCTTCCAATATATACCCCTCTCAAGTGGTCAAATAAGCCTATGCTAGGTTGACTTTCTCTAGCAGGGCCAACTTGGACTTGGGAAACAAAATTGACTTTCTAGATTCAAAAATATTTTTTATTTCTTGTTACAAGATGCACAAATGAGTCTTTTACATATGAAAAAGACTCTTTTGATTCATTAAACTCTATTACCATGAAGAACATGCGACCTAGACTTGAGCATGAAACCCATGCTTAAATAAAATTATTTTTCTTCTTTTCCATGAAATACAAATTCACACAAGTACAAAGATAATTATGAAGACTGAACCTAGTTACTTTTCCAGCATATCAAGTAACCATGCATCTCTCCAAGAATAAAATTGTGTGAAACAAATCATCATCTACTCTAATATTGCAATGAGAAATAAGATAATGGGTAGATTCGAGTGCTTCACCTTTTATTGGATCTAGTGTTTTACTTCAGTCTTATTTTTTATTTTTATTGTCTTTTATTTTCTCCCAAGGGATTATGCATGTTGATGCATCTTTTCCATCCCTATCACAATGAATGTAGTGAAGATCATGTCCTTCTCCTTGAAATTGTTTACCTCACAACCTCTTAAATTTGTTCTTCCACATCCTCTTTTGCTGTTATTTCCTTGAGGATAATTGTGTGATTGATTCTTCCCTTTCTGAGTAAGGACCATTTATTCTTCAATGGATTTAGTTTCTTTCTTCCTTTTCCTAGAAAATTTAACTCATTCTGCAATATTCTCCACAAGAGAGTCAAACGTAATGGACTTGAGTTTCCCACTAGCCTACAAGGATTCAAGATAACGAGAGTATGTAGGGTATAGGGCCTTGACGAGGGATGTCCATATTCACTCCAGTGAAATCTACATAATACATGTGGCTCTAATTTCAAAGGCTATGGCCAAGGGATCATCATCATCCAACTCAAGGTTGAATAGTTTAACCATTGATTGAACATGCTCCAACTATTAGTGTGATTCGTATAGATCTTTAATGGACTATAACAATTTGTAATTGAAACTATATGATATATCACATCTTCAATTACATAAGTAGTAATCAAGGCACAAGATTTGTTGTTCTTGTTCTCCTAAATGGCACCAATTGGATATATCCTTATCATAATAGGGTTTAATAGGTGTGTTTTTCTCCTCTCATTCAAAGATGCCTTTATACAAGAAATTAAATGAGGGTGTGCTTTATCCTTTTGGAGAATTCTTGACATTTCTCCTTGCTAGTGAGCACTACACTAGCAAGAGAGACTAGGGAATGCATCTTCAAACATAACAAAATCTCTTAACTATAATATTTGGCAAGAAATTTAATATGTCTTTAAAAATAGTAAGGACTTTTAGATTGTCATCAATACTTTAATACTCAATGGATATTCAACACTCTTCTACTAAGATTTATATTCCAACGTAAAATTGTATCAAAGAAAACTTTAAAATTTCACTAAATGACCCCTTATAGTTATCATTCTAATTATGTGTTTGCAACATACCCCATGTATGTAATCAAAATCAGGACAATACCAATAGAAAAATATCTTCTACTGTACTAAGATACACCCATTCCAAATAAAACTAAAATAACATTTTTCCTTCCTCATGGGCCTTTAATAGATAAGAAATTCAAGGTAGTATAGTCTGAAATGTGCTACTAGTAGTGTAACTTGTGACTAGAGAAATGTGAATGAGAAAACCTTGAACTTATAGATTCAAAATAGTGTCATCAATGTGGAATTGTAAATATTTATAATAGCTTTTCCCATGGGAGGAGCTTGTTGTCTCTTGTGCACTTTCTATCTAACAACTTGTTTATCCCCAAATATTTAGGTATCCTCCTCAAAACATTTAAAATGTTGAAGCTTAATTATCTTACTTAGATCTCTTGCTAATATATGACCTCTTGGTAGAAATTGATTCTACACTTTGAAGATGGACCAAAATCCACCACCCTAATTGATAAGGATCTTTTATTGTGAGACTATGATTTATTGACTTAAATAGAATGTGAACTACCAAACTTGCCAAAAAAAATATTAAACATACTATAATAGAAATAAATGAATGCATATGAAATAAAATAAAATGACAAGATTGATAATGAATTGCACCCAATGTGGGCTACGTCTCTAAGTCCTCTTCTAATGGAGTGGCCTCTTTAGTTACGATGAAAAATGACTCAAATTACATAAATTCCACAATCTCTAAAACTGACTCAAATTACATAAATTCCACAATCTCTAAAACTAACTCTCTATTCTATATCTTTACAAAAAGCCTCAAAGAACCGCTCAAAAAATATCACCTTTCTTCAATCACCAAAAGGGCACAAAATATATGTAAATCCACACAAATAGTGATAAAAAATACCATAAAATGAAATGACTCTGCCTCTTCTTACAACTATAACATGTGTGGCACAGTGGAAAACCTTTTGTATATATAGTGTTGGGGATTCACATCGTTAGCATCAAACCCATGAAGGTTGTGACCCCTTCATTGTAACCATAAATTATAAATGGAATATACATTAAAACTTTATTATATCTAACATATTGGTTATTATTTATATAACCGTTGGTTTGTAATTACAACCCACCTAACCATACCATAACCATATATCACATTCAACCCACGTGTGTATATCATCCAACTTATGTGGGATTGGCGAGGCGGAGGTCCTGGGGTCAAGCCCACGAGCCTCGCCATTTTGTTATATCGTTATTACTATACCATAAATATAATTATTCCATCGTTTAACTTTAACTGTTGCATGTAGCCCATTGGTTGGGAACTTGTCACTTTCCCCTGAGGTCTTGCATTTAAATCTCGTCTGTGTCAATATGTTGAGCCAAATTTGGGAACCTTCTGCATTATTCTGAGGTACCACATGGTGCCCTTTCATTGGATCATTGCTACACAGTTATATTCTACCACGTCACCCTTTGTTTGCCACATCAACCTACATCCTTGTCTTCCTTGTCTAAAATGACAACTTCTTGTAACTCATTCAGATACTTAGGAGAAAAATAGTCAATGGAAAGAACTTGAATACTCTCATACTGATTTACAATCATTGGAGACTCATACAATTTCAAGTTCTCCACATTCACAACTAAATACATATGCATGTGTGATGGTAAACATAAGTAGAAATCATTAGTGCCAATGTTCTCCAAAATAGTAAATGGGTCATACTAGACTGGTTTGAGCTTCTTAACTTCCCCTATTAATCTATCTTTGCTGATATGTAGTGATACTTAATCACTAAATTTGAGGTTATGATCCATCTTATGTTTATCATACCTAACCTTGTACTAGGATTGGTTCTTCCCCAATTGTTCTTACACTGCTTGATGTACCATCTTGATATTTTGTATGAATTTTTGGGATTTATATTCATCTGTCTACTCATCGGAATCAAATTATTTTCCAAAAATAAAAATTAATGGAGACTTTGGCAGGTACCCAAAACAAGTTTCAAATAGAGAGATAGGTGTAAACAAATGCAATGCTTGGTTGCAGGCATGTTGTAAATAATGTAGTTATTCATCCCAAAGCTTAGGATTCTTGTTGTAGTATCCTTAGAGAGAATTTACCATGGTACTATTTACCAACTTTGTATATTTGTCAAACTATGGATGAAAAACAATACTTCTCTTCAGTTTGGTGTCCAGCAATCTCCACAAGATTGACCAAAATTCTTCCAAAACGTGTGAATCCTGATATGAAATAATAGAAGTGGGAAATCCAAAGTGAACCCAAACATGATAAAAGAATAATTGTATGGTCTATTCAATTGTCACTTGCTTTTTACAAGGAATCAAAATACACATTTAGTTGAACCTATCCACACCTACATACAAGTAATCATGACCTCTTTTAGACATAGGAAAACCTCCTACGAAATCCACAAAAATGCTTTCCCATATATGAGAAGGAACTGGAAGTGGTGTATACAAATCCAATTTTCTATTAGTTGGTTTACTAGTGGCAAACGATACACACCCATTTACATATCTTGATATTGTTCTCTCATTCAAGGCCAATAAAATAATCTCTACAAATGAGCTACAATATTTCCTACACCAAAATGCCCTAAAATATGAGAACTATGGGCTTCTATAATCACATGCATTCTTTCTTCCTTTGGAATACATAGTTTATTAACATGATAGAGTAACTTTCCTTGCAAATGGTAATTCTCTACTTGTGAACCATGAGTTAACATCTTGTACACATCCTTGAAGTATGCATCCCTAGTATATTGCTCAACATAATTGTCAAGTGCTAAAGAATCATTACACAAGATAATAGATGCATTGATCGAATGTCTAAATAACATGTCAGCCACTTTGTTACTTACACCCTTCTTATATTTGATGACTGAATGAAACTGTTGTAGAAAACCCATCCACCTAAAATGCCTTGATTGTTGTAGCTTCATCTGCGACTACAAATATTGTAATGGTTGATGATCTGTATGTATTATTGTTTCCTTTCCCATTAAGTAATGCTTCCATTTATTAAGACTTTTTATTAAAAAACACAAATCTTTATCATATGTAGGATAATTAACAACTACTTTATAAAAGGTCTCAGAGTGATAACACATTTGCTTACACTACTTGCATTAGTCTCTATCTCAAACAGTTGTTGCAAGTATGACAATGCTAACATCGGTGTTTGTTGATATTTTCTTTCAATGTTAAATGTTTTTTTCTTCTTCCCTTCCACTGAAAGACCTGTTTCATGCTAGTCAAAGCATGTAAAGGGGATGCAATGAACGAAACGTTAGCAATAAATTTCCTCCAATACTGGACTACTCCTAAGAAACTTCTAACTTTTGTTTTTGATGTAGGCTTGGGTCACTTTACAATCACTTCAACCATAAACATTGTTATCGATCAAACAAGAAAATTACCTAGTACCCGTTTTTTTAAGGTAGCAAAAAATCACTCAATTTTGAAAAATGGTGATTCAGAATACACCCTTTTTTTGGAGCATATTTTTGGCACTTTAAATTTTTTTACGTATCAAGTATGAACATTTTTCTTTAAATGTTAGTGATTGTCATGCAGATTTTCAAAAGTGTTTATGCAACATCAACACATTTTTTAGAGGGCTTATTTTTGACACTTTAAATTTTTTATGTATCGACTGTGAACATTTTTTTTGTTAGTGATTTTCATCTTGATTTTGAAAATTGTTGATGAGCATCAACCTTTTTTGTTTAGAGGGCTTATTTTACACTTTAAATTTTCTAATGTATTAAGTGTGGATTTTTTTTTTTAAATGTTGGTGACTTTCATGTTGGTAATAGAACATTAAAAAAAAAGAATTAAAAAAACATAGCAAAAAAATCAAATATAAAAAAATAAAAAACCATAAAAATGTAAAAAAGTAAAAAAACTAAAATTAACTTGTAAAAATAAAAAATTAACCAAAAAAAAACAATGACAACAAAAACAAAACAATAACAATAACAAAAAATGAAAAATTAAATAAATAAATGTATATTTTTTTCAAAAACAAATATAATTTAAGGAAAAACAAATTAAACAAAACAAAACAAAAATCTAAAACCATTTTTTAAGTTAAAAATAAAGAATAAAAACCTCATTTATATATATATATATATATATATATATATATATATATATATATATATATATATACCAAAAGTAAATTAAAATAAAAAGAAAAGTTATAAAAAAAATCAATTAAAAAAATAAAAAATATATAATATTTAAATTAAAAAATTAAAGATAAAATAAAATAAAAGTTTAGGATTTTTTTTAAAATTAAAATTATAAAAATCTGTTAAATTAAAAATAAGTAAATAAATAAAATAAAATATTAAAAAAAATTAAAATTAAAATTAAAAAAAATCCCGCCACCTCTCCCTCTACCTCACCCTATCGTCGCTCTCTCTTCTTCCTCTCTCCCCCTTAACCCCCTTCCCCACCCAACACCAATCCCCCTCGCTACCCCTCCCCACTTCCTCCTTGCCTCACCCCTCACCCCCTCCCTCACTTCCCGTCCACCCCCTCCCTCTGCCCCCTCCCTCTACCCCCCTACCCTCCCCATTCCACCTTCCCTGCCCACCCGGGCCCCTAGCCAGTGGCCATAAGCCGATTCCGAGTCGTTGGTCGAGGGCTTAGGCGGGCAGAGGTTGGCTCCATGGAGTGGGGATTATAGGGGTGGGGGGAGGGGTAGGGGGTGGAAGGGGAGTGAGTGAGGGGGGGTGGGGTGAGGAGGGAGAGGTGGATAGGGATAGGGTGGCAGAGGTGTGGAGTGGAGCGGGGAGGTAGAGGTTGAGGCAGAGCGAGGGGGGTGAGGTGGCAAGGGGAGTGCGGTCGGAGGGAGAGGGGAGGAAGGGATGGAGGCAGTGGGGTGGGGTGAAGGGAGGTGTGGTGGATGGCGGGATTTTTTATATTTTTTTTACTTTTTATTTTCAAATTTTTATAATTTAATTTTTTTTTTCTAATTTAAATATTTTTTAATTTTAATTTTAATTGTTTTGATTTTTTTTTAACTTTAATTTTAATTCTAATTTTTTTTTAACATTTTTTTTTTTATTTTTTTTTGCTATATATATATATATATATATATATATATATATATATATATATATATATATATATATATATATATTAAATGAGGTTTTTATTTTATTTTCTTTTTTTTTTAACTTAAAAAATTGGTATTTTTTTATTATTTTTTTCTAATATTTTTTTTTTGATATTTTATTGATTTATTTTTATTTAAATTTTTCATTTTTACAAGTTTTTTTTTTTTTTTTTTAATATTTTTTTATATCATTTCTATATTAGATTTATTTTTATCATCAATCATCCCCTTGCCAGCCCTAGCCAATTGGGCCTCAGAGTGGTCGTTTTTTTTTGGGTTTTTAATTTATTTTATTTTTTAACTTAAAAAGAAATTTGTTTTTAATTTTTTTCGTTAATCGTTAACTTTTTTCTTAAATTATGTCTATTTTTGAAATATTCCCCCCTTTTTTATTTATTTATATTTTTTTTTATTTTTTTTGTTCGCTTTTTTTGTTTAAATTTTTAAATTTTATAAGTTAATTTTGATTTGTTTTACATTTTATAGTGGTTTTTTGTACTTTCTATGTATTTTTTATATTTGATTTTTTTGCCATGTTTTTTTATGTTTTATTGCTATTATTATTTTTTTCAATTGTTTTGTATTTTTTTTTTAATATTTGAATTTTTGTTTTCTTATGTATCTTTTATATATATATATATATATATATAGATTGTAGGGTCTGTGTCGATGCTTGTCTAGCAACCCGATCCCATTATGTGCAATGTGATAGTTGATTTTAATTTTTTTGTTATAATGAATCGAGTCTGCCCCCACAATGTGTCAATTTCATGGTTGATCTTTAAGTTTTCATTACAATGGGTTGAGTTTACCTATATTGCGTGTCAATTTGGTAGTTGACTTTTTTTTTTTTCTTTTTTTGCATTGTATCAAGTTGTCTTATGTTAAGATTTTAAAATCACTATACATTTAGCATTTAAAAAAAATACTCTTGGTATAATAACTCTTTCATTGAGGTGTTCATTTTTTAAGTTTTTTTAGTTATAAAATTTTTCCATAATGTCATGCTTGAAATATTTTGAAAATTTGAGATTGTTGTACTCATAATCTTTGGTTTAATTCCATGGTTGAAAAATTGTCAAGATTTTTATGTTTTTTTAAGTCGTGATATTTTATCTTTAATGCTATGGTTGAAAACAAATATAAATATTTTTTCTTAGCACCATGCCTGAAAATTGTTGGAATTTTAAGGTTTTTCAAAGAAGTGATATTTTAAATTTAATGTCATGCTTAAAAATCATTGGAATTTTAAGGCTTTTCAAAGACATGATATTTTATCTTTAATGCCATGCTTGAAAATCGTTGGAAATTTAAAGTTTTCCAAAGTCATGATATTTGATTTTTAACGTCATTATTAAAAAATGTTGAAAATGTACCCTGAAAAACAATAAAAACGTTATTCTGACATCAACACTTTTCAATTTCAAGGTTTTTTTTTTGCACCAAATAAAATGGTTTTGATTGTTTTTTACTGTTATTTTTAAAAAATATTGAAAAATTTCTCTGAAAAAAAATGGTGATGTAACATCAACACTTTTTATTTTTTGGTTGTTTTTTCATGCTTTTTTGGGTTTTTTGGGCTTGAGCACCCATTTTGAGGTATTAGTTCCCGTTTGATCGTAAATATGTTCTTAGATGGATCTATTTTCAACTCACCACCATAAAAATGTAACCCAATTACACTAATGATGTCTTACCAAAATCACACTTCGACAATTTCACATATAACTTCTCCTTTTTCAAAGTATCAAACACTTTCCTAACATGCTTGACATGTTCATCACAAGTTCTAATAAATACCAAAATATCATCTAAGTAGAAAATCAGAAGGTCATCAATAAATGGTCAAACAACATCATTCATCACACGCATAAAATTTGTCAGGGCATTGCAAAGCACAAAAGGCATCAGTAACCATTCAAACAAAACCTACTTTGCTTTGAAAGCGATTTTTCAAACATCACCTTATGCAATCCAAATCTGATGATAACCACTTCACATATATAACTTATCAAAGTAAACAACATCTTTTAACTAACCCGACAAATCATCAATACAAGAAGAGGGTATTGACTCTTTATCGTGATCTTATTTATGCATGAAAGTCATGCACATTCTCCATGTACCATCCTTTTTTGGTACCAGATCCACATGGAGAATAACTAGGCTTGATGACTCCCTTTTCAAGAGACTCTTGGACTTGCTTCTTAATCTTCGCATTTTCAAACACGACATCTTGTACATACAAATATTAGGAAGAGGGGAACTTTCTTGCATTTGAATCTCATGTTGAATCTCCTTCTTAGGAGGTAATCCTTCAAGCTCCTAAAAAATATCATCAAAGATAAAAATTAGTTTAACTAATTAATCCTTATGAGAAGGATCACAACCTTTAAAAGACTTAAATTGTTCAACATCTTTTGCTGTCACAACCATAAGTAAAAAATTCTTTCTTTTATGAGGCTCTTCATTTTCCCTACACTAACAAGTGATAAGTTAGTATTCATGCCATGTGCTCTTACATTATACTCAACACCATCTTTGGTGAGGTGATATTTGTTTTGCTTGAAGAATATGTCTTTCCTATCATACAAATAAGGGCTTCCCAAAGCAATTCCAGAAATATCAAGAGGGGCCACATCTAATTCAACCTCATTAGTTAATTTAAAAGTGTAGAAAATCTAAGTTTACACTGCTTCATTTCAGATATTAAATTCACTTGGGAACCAATACCAAATGGAGTATCCACTTTCGTATGCTTAATAATCACCCTGATATGAAAAATCTCACTTCTTTCAACACTAGGATACATAATAGAACTAAAACTAGCATGAGAAGATGTTTTACCTTGCACTCCTACAACTGTGACCTGAGTTTCATCTATTGAATCAGATCCCAACTATTGTTGTACAACTACAACAATATTTTGTTTTACTTTGCCTCCAAACCTCTTAGGTCTTAGTTTAGTATGTAGCGTCCAACAATAAGCATCATCATGCCCTTCGTTTTTGTAATGAGAGCATAACAAAGTTACCAATCAAACGAGAATTGTACAGAGTTCTCACTTTTTAGAGGTAGCAAAAAAATCATCCGATTTTGATAAGTGTTGATTTAGAATACACCTTTTTTTGGAGCATATTTTTTATATGTTAAGTTTTCTTATGTATCAAGTATGAACATTTTTTTTAAAATATTAGTGATTTTAATGTTGATATTGAAAAGTGTTGGAATGCAACATCAACCCCCTTTTTAGGGGTATTATCTTTTACACTTTAAATTTTCTAATGTATTAAGTGTGGATAATTATTTTTTAAATTTAGCAATTTTTTAAGTAGTTGTATTCTTCTTCTTCTTTTTCCCTGAGATATTTATTTTTAAGTGTTTTTCAGGCTTGTTTTTTTTTTCTTTCCAATTTTTTTTTGTAATGGAATCTTCATTTTTTTCATAACTAAAAAAAAAAGATCTATATTTTAAAGTTAGTATTTTTTATATATTTATGTATCAAGCAAAGTCTTTCAGTGATTTTTATCGGAAGACTTTGCTTAATTCATTATGGATCATAGAAGCCTAAATACAAAAATATTTACGTATCGTTAATTAATATTTCAATGCACATCAAATATTTGTCACTAAAGAAAAAAATTATAAACATCTAATAAAAAAATAGACATTTTGAATATAGATATAATAATAAAAATATATACATTTTGAGATGTTTTTGCTAAAAGTGACATGTCAAATAAACGATTTTTATGGAAAATTTTTAAGAAAATAACTTAAACAAATAACATTTTTTATGAATTTTATGTCAAAATAATAATAATCACAACTGTTTTAAAAAAAAAATGATTTACATAAAAATTAAAGTGAAAATAAGATAATACAAATATTAAACATATAACGATAATAATTGAATACTTATTATTCTCATAAAATCTCGAAGTCAAAACATTACACATATAACTAACGAATAGTTATCAAAATTGAGCTTGATTTGTAAGCATAACTTAAATTTAATATCATATAATCCATGTTCATCATCTTTTAGAGTTTCATTGTTGTCTTCTTACATAGAATTTTTTGCTTACGTTTAGTCATTTTCCTCTTCTAATGAAGCTTTCATGTCTACAATTCTTCCAAAGTATTATTTTCCAATCATTCCATCTAATGTTTGTTGAGGTTCCTTTGCCTTTTTTTCCACGCGTAATTCATTAAAATGCTCTTTCAATAAACCAACTTCTTGCATTGCATTTGAAAGAAATTGAATAACACTAATTATTTGTTGAATAAAACCACATTGTAGTGAGTTTTTTCAATGGAAATGCAATTTCTTCCCTTTTTTAGGCAACATCCTAGTGTTGTACCTAATCATCGGACACAAAATAAATAATTAAGTAAATTAGTATGAATACATAAAAATTAAAAAACAAATTATTGAAATTCAATTTTATATAATAAAACTTACTTAAACCTAAGAATAAATCCAAAACCCAATCTCCTTCATTTGAACATAAATCTATAAGATAGTTAATCAATGCCTGTGGTTTTTGATAAATGTTAAGTATATATCCTTTTGCATCTTTATCCTCATATGTTAATTTTCTTATGATAACATCATGAACCAGTACTTGGCAATGACTCTTTCCATCTACTTGATTGAGAAGAATAGGCTTATAGCTATTATCTTTCTTCTAACATTCAACATGGATTAACTCATAATCACTTATAATTGGTTGATCTCCACAACCAATAAGATTTTACATTTGCTTGTAACATGAAATAGTAAAACTTCAATTAATTTGTACATAAATAATTTTTTTAACATTAATCAAACATACAATTTCAATGTATTACCATGTAAGTTACATCCTTGAGTTTGTTTTTCCCTTAAAGCTTGATAATAACATTGCAAATTGTGTGTCTGAATGAAATGTCACAAATCTCCGAAGTGGTGATGTTGTGACTTCTTGAAAGTCCATAACCACTTTATTAAAAGCTTGATATCTATAAGGAACACTATCATATCCAATGTCTGGGAAATTGAAACCATGAGGAATATCTGTAATACATAGGGTATATTCCCTTTTAGGTATGAGTTTTGCAATGTCTTCACAATTCTCAGCCTTTTCAACTTAACTTTTCCAATAAAGATTTTGAAACTATTTGGTACTCCATCTGCATCCTTCTTCGACATGTTTAATGAAATAAACAAATGTGTGTATAAGTAATAAAATAAAAATATTTTACATATGAAATGAATGTATAAATCAACATACCTTTTTGAATGCAAGATAAAAATCTTTGTTGTAGAACTTTAATTTGGGTAGTTGCATACAACATCATCCCAACTTTCTTCATTCAAGATTTTAACCATATGTTATTATGTTTTCATATCAATATTATGACTGAATAAATATATAAATCTATCTTAATATAGTGATATGTAAACAAATATTACCAACAACAATATGTTATATTTAAAATAAAATTATAATCCAAAAATAAGTAAAATTAATTTAACAAACTTATTTTCAAAATTTCTCACACATTTCATCCAATGATAATTCACCTAACTTCACACAAAATAATATTGATTTGAATAGTCTTTCAACCTTCATTCCTTGCATTTTCTCCCAAGTGTGATAGTCATATCATCTGGAAGATGCTTGATTTCATGACCTTCCTTACTGTTGGTACATGTTAAGGGTTTATACTTTTTAACCTTCTGATTTTTTATGAAAATATTCTCACATGTTGAAAATATCATCAATCAATTCCCATATCTCTCTAGTTCTACATCCCAATTGGAAAATATATCCATACCTATGAATATATATAAATTTACTTTTCCACCTTTTGAATTGAGTTTTTCCTCAATTTGATAACCTATTTCCATACAACATTCCTTTTGAAAGCTTAGATTGACTTTTTCCTTATCCCTGCCACATTTTTCTTCAAATTCACTATGAATAAAATTGACCTTTTGGATGAAATTCATAGGCATCCTATAATCAATATGTATATTATAATCCCATGCTAATAATTGTTCTTCTATTTCTGTTAAACCAGTGTAAATGATACATTTCATTGTTTCAAAAAGTGAGTTATTGGGATATTCCTCCATCAATTGTCTTCTAGCCTCCACAAAATGGTTCCCCCCCAATTACATAATATTTGTATTCAAAACATATTGACCTATCCAATGCTTCTTTGTTGGGAACTTGAATCGGATCAACAAGAACCACAAAATCAACCATATGTGCATATGGATTTTACCTAATCAATGTTTTCAAGTTATGGGCATGAAGGTGGTGTGACTTTATAATTTGATATTTAAATTGTTATTTGGCTTATAGAATTGGCTGACATTAAGCTGAAACGTTTGGCCATCATTAATTAAGTTTTTCTTCATCGACTAATTTCAAATGGCATTTTGTTTTGTTTTAATAATGTTATCCTCTAAATCAACACCCGGTGTTATGATTCCCCTGTTTCCTTTAGAGCTTTCACTCTTATCTTCACTAGTGCCCTTGATTTTTTCAGATTGGCCAACTTTTGATTTTTTCCTCTTATCGATTAGCATATTTTCTTCTAAATAAGCATTCTCCTCATCAGCGACTGTAAGAGAGACATTCATGTGCATTTTTATTTTTGGTTTTTATAGCTTTTATCCTTTTCAATAGCAGTTCTAATCTCATTCTCACTAATGGAAACATATTCTTCAACTTCAAAGTCCAAATCTTCAAAAGTAACATGTCTAGCTTTACTAAATTGATAATAAATACCCTCTAATATAATTGAAAGACTCTCAACAAAATCCTATTAAACAAAATATAATATGTCAATGATAAATAAGTTATAAAAAAGATATTGATACTTACAATAATCCATAACACACAAATATAAATAAACATACTTATTGCAATGTTGAGTGCGACTTCTTCACAAACTTTATAGATTCTTCATATGTGTCATACTTGACCTTTAAGAGATAATATCTAACATTCTCATGTGTTTTTGGAAGTTTTGTAAGAACATAAATAATATCTATATTCAACACCAAACATAGGTCTTGTACTGTGTCCATCACCTCATAATTTTCACCATAGTAAATCATACCACAATATAGATAGATATGCACACCTTCATTGCTTTCTTTATTTTTAACATGCTATATAAATTTTTATTTATTTATTTCTAGTGCATTCTTCCATTCAAAAGTAATCTTGAATGTATTTGAGGGTCTAGTTGCTTGACTTTTACCATGTGTATAAGTTCGACTTCATTCAACAATATTTATAGAGGGTCCAACTACAACTTTAGATGATGTAATTGATGCTCTTGTTCTAGAAACATTCACAAAGACCTTCTTTGATGCCATATTCCTGATATATATATATATATATATATATATATATCTTAATTAAACAAATAAAACAAAAAGATAATTAAAAATTAAGTATATTCATTATAATTTAATTAAAAAAATACAACAAAAGCAACAAAAACAAATATAACAATTTTTAAAAATTATTAAAAACTACTAAAAATTTAATTTTGAAATTTTGAAATAAAAAAAGCACTTAAAATTTAATTTTAAAATGAAAATTAAAAAAAAAGAACAATCAAAAAAAGTATGCTTGAGCGAGCGCGCCCATGGCCTTTCGGCCCCTAGCTGGGCGGATGGCCAATCTGGAATTGACCCTCTGCCCAATCGGGTGTTGAAAGGCCACGGACCCAACCACTTGGCACAATTTTTTTTTAATTTTTTATTATGAAAAATAAAACTATTTTTTTTATAAATGTAATTTTTTTTTGAAGGAATAGTCTTTTTTTTTGTATCTCGGAGGAACCCAACAACCTGTCTGACATGTAACTACTAGTAAACCTTAAGGGGTTTACGACATTTCCTCCTTGTCATAAACTAGTCACCTCAGGGGATTTGAACCTAGGTTTGTCTTCTTTCAATGATTTCATAAATTTCAAATTAATGAATTGATATTCCCCCCTAAGACAAATTTAAAAATAAAAAATAAAAAATAAATGATTTGTTTCCAAAAAAGAAATTCAACACTAGTTTTTCCATTTAAATCCCTAAAAAATATGATTTTCTTTTCTTTTTTTCCTGAAAATCCTACAAATATGAGCTTTTTTTTTGTCTTTTCCCTAATAAAAATATAAAAAAGATTGAATTTTTTTATGTGGTTTCCCCCTAGAATATGATATATATATATATATATATATATATATATATATATATATATATATATATATATATATATATATATATATATATATATATATATATAGAAAATAAAATAAAAAGTAAAGTTTTGGAGCATAAAAACAATAAAACAAAACATTTTCCCCAAAATTTTCTTTAAATGGTAAAAATAGAAGGAAAACTAACCTTTGAAATCTAAAAATTTGTTATTAAATGTCTTATCAATAAAAATGCAACTCATCTGCAAAATTGCTCCAAATTTTTGAACAAAACCCAGAAGACTTGATGTGATATGACGAATAAAAAGAACAAAAGTTATTATATAATGAAGATTGTGGGATTACTTTAACATTTTATGAATGTGGGATTAAAACTAAAATTAAGAAAAATTAATATATAATTAATATTATAGGTTTAGATTAACTCTTATACAATATGAGATAAAAGAATAAAGTATAAATTATAAAAATTAATTTAATTACCTAGTTAATGTTAAATAATTGAAGTAAAAGATTTATTTTAAATTGAAAGGAATTCATTAAAGGAAAATTTGTGTGTAAAATTTGAATAGAAAGCAAGGCAAAATTTTAATAGAATGTTTTCAAATAAATTTTAGAGGGAGATTTTGGAGGGAAATATTTCAAATGAAATTTTTGGAGGGAATTTTTTTGGCGAAAGTTTTTGGGAGAAAACTTTGGAGGGAAAATTTTCGGCAAAAAAAATTGGGGGGGAACTTTGGAGAGAATTTTTCATTCTCTAAGTTATAAATTGTCATTGGGAGAGAGTGCATTTCTATCATTCAACATCTTTCGTTTGAAAGTCATGGATTCTTCTTATAGTGAAGTTCCTCTTTCTGGAGCATCAACATCTTCCTCACATAACGACCCTATTCATATTGATGAATATAACATGAATTATTTCACTATGAATAGAGAGTCAAATTTTCCACTTGGTCCTAATCCTTAGGATTATCAGAGTAGCACTAATGAAGAGAAGGATGAAGAATTTCTTGTAAATAGAGAGTCAAATTTTCCACTTAGTCCTAATCCTAACGACTATGAGAGCACCATTGACGAAGGGTAGGATGAAGAATTTCCAATAAATAGAGAGTCAAATTTTCCACTTATTCCTAATCCAAAGGATTATGAGAGCACCATTGACAAAGGGCAAGATGAAGACTTTCTAATAAATACAGAGTCAATTTTTCCACGTAATCGTAATCTTAAAGATTATGAGAGCACCATTGCTAGAGGGGAGGATGAAGAATTTCTAGTAGATAAAGAGTCAAATTTTCCACTTAGTCTTAATCTTAAGAATTATGAGAGCACCACTGAAAAATGGGAGGGGGTGGATAAATAATTTCCAGTAAATAGAGAGTCAAATTTTCCACTTAGTCATAATCCTAAGGATTATGAAAGCACAACTAATGAAAGGGACGATGAAGAAATTCCAGTAAATAGAGAGCCAAATTTTCCACTTAGTCTTAATCCTAAGGATTATGAAAGCACCACTAATGAAAGGGAGGATGAAGAATTTTTTGCAAATGATAATTTTACTATGAATAGAGAGAAATTTTCCACGTAGTCCTAATCCTAAGAATTATGATAGCACCAGTAATGAAGGGGATGATGAAGAATTTCCTACAAATGATAATCTTACTATGAATAGAGAGTAATCTTTTCCACTTAGTCCTAATCCTAAGGATTATAAGAGCATCGATGATGAAGGGGAGGATGAAGAATTTCCTGCAAATGATAATTTTAGGGGCACAAATGTGAATAATACATTTTCTATGAGTCAGTATTTCAAAGGCACTCAAGGTGATGATGAATTTCCTCCAAGAAATGATTTGAAGGGAAAAAACGTTGATGATGAAATTCCTCCAAGCGAGGATTTAAAAAGTACAGATGAATATCGTGAAGAATTTCATCTGACTTAGGATTTCAAAAGTGCAGATGATGGTAGTGAATAATTTCCCTCAAGTGAGGATGTTAATGAATATTTTCCAAGCAATGATGGTGATCAATTTCCTAACCATATTCAGAATGATCATACTAAGGATCCTAATGATGCTGAAAATTATTCTAGAGAGGATAATGAAATGATGGAGATCTTGCAAGCAAAAAAATATTGTAACTAGGAGTAGGAGTAGACATTTTCATATCAATCCAAGATATTGAAGTTATACAAGGGGTAGGACAAAATATCTCACAAGAAGAAGTTCTACCAGTGATCTGATTTCAAATGAATTTTGTCAAAAGGATTGCTTGAAACATATGGATTTCAAGTTTGCATTAGAGAAAAGGAAGAGATATTTTTCAATGAATAAAAGCATGAAAAATTCATGTTTAGTGGGTTGCATGCAATCTACACTAGCGGGTTATGATTATCATATTAGGAATTTATTACTCCTTAGAAAGGCTTTCAAATTATTTCATTCAAGTGGTAATTTTCATTTGTAGAGAATCCAAGCAAGATTAGAAAAAGATCCCACATTTTATTCAGAATTAGGTCATAGACGAGAGGTTGGGCCATTAGCAAACACTGCAATGTCATGGATGCAAGACTTTTTTCAAAGCATAGAAAGTGTATGCCAAATAAAGACACAATACATATTTCAGATAATTTTTCAAGACAAGAAATCTACGACTTATACAAAGAATATGCAGAAGGTGTTAAAGGAGATGGTAATTTTATTACATATTCATATTTTACGAGGATATGGAAGAACGAATTCAACAATGTTCGTATTCCTAAAAAGACAAGGATGGGGGGTTTGCAGTACATAAACTTCTCTTCAATCGAAAAGGTATCAATGTCAAGGGGAATAAAGAGGTATGCATTCATAGCATTATTTTAAAAAATTAGATAGTTAATAGGTTTATTTTAGGTTATGTGTAGATTCCATTGTCAAAGCACTTCAAGAGCATCGTAATCAACAAATGAGTGAAAGGATAAAGTTGTATAAGAATAGAAAGAAGTGTTGCGATAATCCAAATAAATATTTGGGTTTGATAATTGATGGTATGGACGAGAAGAAAACACTTCTACCACATTTTTTTCGCACACCAAAAAATTTACAAGAGAAAAATTGTATTCATATTCACTTGATTGGTTGTATGTCTTTAATGGGAAAATGATGCCAAGGGTTTACTTCACAACTCAAAATATTCATAATGATGAAAATTTTACCATAACCATAATTCATGATGTGCTTTCTCATTGGACTGGTAATATTCTTGAAGTTTTGTATCTGCAATTAAACAACACTAGTCATGAAAACAAAAATCAAATTTTTTTTGGATATTTAAACATGCTTGTTGAATTGGGATTTTTTCAAAAGGTAAAGGTTGGTTTTCTTCTTGTTGGGCACACTCATGACCATATTGATCAAATGTTCAATCGTTTTTCAGTAACATTGAGGAGGAAGGATGTTGGGAGCTTGCCATCATTAATTGAATGTATTAAGAAATCATACATTCCAGAACCTGTTTTTCTTGTGTTGGAAGAAACTATTGACATGCAAATGTTTATTCTGGGATCACATGGTGAGGAGAAATGCATTAAAAAACTTAATGAGATTAGCTTCCAACATAAATTTCGTATAAAAAAATTGATGGGAAAACACTTATATGGGGCAAGAAGTATTCAACTACTACATAATGGGGGTTGTCATTAGGTTTAGCAGTTTTGAAGTTAATTCCAAACCATTCAATATTTGCATCAAATGTATTGTTATTACAATCTGTTGTAAAACTCCATAATGCACAAAGGCATAAGAGAGACATAAATTATTCTAAATTCTTGTAAGAAATAAAAAAAAAATGCATTAGAGATCCATATGAGCACTTTGATGTTGTTGATTTAGTTTGGTGGGAGTCCTTTTTCAACAATCAAAGCAATATCATTTCAGGATCAAGAAAATAAGATATATTTTTTAAGAATTAGTTTATTTGGCCACAAAATATTGTTATCGGGAATAGTGTCTATGCAGAGCTGCTAATCCCACTAAGGCTGGTAGCTACCTTAGAAACAAACACACTAAAAACTACTTTCATTTTCCTTTATGAAAAATAGATAAGAGAAGAATAAGGAGACCAACCTCTGTCTTGAGCTTGGTTCCTTGCTCGATTCCTCTCTCTTCTTGTAGGTCTTTGCCACTTGCTTCCTTGTCTACCCAGCTTCAAAGAGTACCTGTAGAATCAAAGCAGCATAACACTATCCAAGAACATAGATCTATTATCATAAACAATATAGGATCATATGTACATAGACCATACAAATGCATAAATAATCAATCATACAAAAATATGGAGGAAAACTTGAATAGATTTATTGATAATCAAGAAAGAGCAAAGAGAATTACAACCGATTGTTCTGACCCAGCATCATCCTCTCAGCAAGTAAGCCCTTCTTCACCTCATGAAAAGCTTAGATCACCCAGCACTATGATATTGCACCAAGAAACCAACAGCACTTCCTTACAAGATACAAAATTCCAGCCTCCGGATCTCTGGGATGAGGGATCCATATATAGATGTTTGCAAGGGAGTTGAGTCAGCTTTTGAGATTTGATTAGTGTCTTCCTCTGATAGTTCTTGATTCCACTTGGAGATTGATGATCTCTTACTCATCCCTGGTCGAATTCAGAGAGGCAAGTGTCACAGGAGAAGTTTCTGGAAGATTCCATGCTTCTCCACCTTGCGGATTGACCCTGCCATTTGTCCCTTCTCGCCCATCGCACCCCATAGAAGGGATTTTTGACATGCATCGCACCTACTGTGTGTATTTAGGTGGGATGCAACGCACTTTGCCTATGGAGCAGGTGAAATGGTCCATTTTTGACCAGTTCTGAGTAGTTTTTCATGGAGAACTTCTGGGAGATGCTGTAATTAGTTGACCTTGTTCTTCTATGGGTTGGAACAACACCTTTAGGGACTTAGGAGCCCTTGGTTTATGGACATTTATGCTTGGGGTTGCAGTGCCCAAAAATGTCTATAACAAATATGCCAAATGAGCATGAGGAAAGAAACATTGTTGAAAATCAACAATCTCAAGGTATTATTAATTCTCAACATGTATAGGAAAGAGAAATGTATATTGGTTCTAGAAGATGACATGCACAACGTGAAGCCATGGAATACCTTTACATAGGTTCTATGCAGGATGTTAAGGAGGGTTTAATGATCATAGTGTTAGAAGATGGGGATCCACATGCCTATCCATTTTGGGTTGCCAAGGATATAAAGGTCATTAAATAAAATGAAGATGTTACAACTATTGAAGTACATCGGTATGCCACAAATACCCTCCCATTCAATGGTTTGTACAAGAGATGGTAGTTGATAAACAAATTGGCAGAAAGAGAAAAGGAAAGGGTACACATATAAATCATCACTACACAAACTTCTTAAAATTAGAGAATGTTGGCACACTTGTTTATGAATTCAATTTAACAAAGAGAGAAACTCTTCACTTCAAGACCTTAGAGTCTCTGAAGAGGTTTCTACTAGAAGAAACAATGTTAAGATGGGAGTCCGTTGAACCCAATTGTAGATCTAGAAGACTTTTGAAACCTGAAATGGTGGGCATGCATGTTGACTCAGATGGAGCACTAGTTGATGAAAGGGAAGAATATGGGTTATCTTCATCTGCATCCAGTCATTCATATGAAGATGTTGTAGATTGTCATGGTGTGCTAGAACTTATGAGCGGTTTTGAATCATTGTCTAAAACATTTTATGTAAATGGTGTTTGCTTGCTAACTTGAAATAAATATTTTAATTTCCATATAATATTACATGAAGTTATGATTCAATTTTTTTTTGTTGGATTATATGTTTCAATTATGAAGAATTCATTTATTTAGAATATCCACAATGCAACAACAACTTTGAGAAACAATTTATGTTTCATTCAATTTACCAATGTTGATATTTTGATTAAACGTAAGAAAATATTAGATTTAATGTTGAATTTTTAAATTATACAGTGATATTACCATGATATTTATCATTTGGTACACCATAGTTTAAAAAATGTTGCAATTTTAATGCCTCATTAAAAGGGCATACTATGTTTTGATGGTCAATTTTTAGGTTTTTGTTGCAATAGGATAAGTTGTGTTAGGCTAAGATTTGAAAAGAGCTATACTTTTAGACTTTAAAATAAAAATTACCCTTGGAATAATGACTCTTTCATTTAGGTGTTCATTTAAAAAAAAATAGTCATATAATTTTTCGATAATGTCATGGTTGAAATATTTTGAAAACTTAAGGTTTTTAATTCCATAGTTGAAAATTTGTCAAAACTTTAAGGTTTTTCTAAGCTATGATATTTTATCTTTAATGTTATGGTTGAAAACAATTAGAATTTCAAGGTTTTTTAGAGTCATGATATATTATCTTTAACGACATAGATGGAAATTGTTGGAATTTTAGGGCTTTTCAGGGACATGATAATTTATCTTTAACATTATGCCTGAAAATTATAGGAATTTGAAGTTTTTTCAAAGTACTGATATTTTATTTTTAATGTCATTGCTAAAAGGTGTCGAAATTGTACCCTGAAAAATAATTTTGTTGTTTTAGCATCAACACTTTTTGTTTTCAGGGTATTTTTTTTCATTTTTTGCACAAAAAAACTGGTTTTTACTGTCATTTTTAAAAATGTTAAAAATTTACCCTCAAAAACATCGTTTTTGCATACACACTTTTTTTTTGGGTTGTTTTTTCATGTTTTTTGGTGGTTTTTTCTAGAGTTATCGTCTAGAGGTAATCGTTCTTGTTTAATCAATAAATTTTTTGCATGTTAGCTTTCCCTCTTCTTTCTACTGTAGAAACCTTCTTTCTTTCCCTCTTTCCTTTAAATTTTCCTTCAATGAACTTGGATGCTTCCTTCTTTGCAAAATCACTTTGCACATTCTTTCCCCTAGACTCAAGATGAGTATCTTGGACACATACTTCATCCACATTAGTGAGATTAAATAAAATAAGAATATGGAAAAGATAACTATGCAATGCACTGATTTATTTTAAAAGTGTCTTTCAAAAATCTAATGGAATATTTAAATCCAATAATTTCTTCCTAAATTATTTAGTAAACCTTTGCATGCTTTGTCCTTTTCCTTGTCTCAAATTTTGGCATTCAGTGATTTCTTTCTTAGTATAAGCTAACAAATAAAACTGCTTCTTTAATGCATTAGTGAATTCCAACCATGAAGAAAGGATCTTACCATTCTTTTTTATACCTTCTCAAAGTTTACTTTCCCACCAAACCAGTGTTGTACCTTCAAGCTGAAGAGAGGCTAACTGAATCTTTACCTCTTCTTCAACAATTTGTTGAATACGACAATAAAATTCTATCTGTCAAATCTAATTATCTAATATTTCTAGATTAAGCTCGACATTATATAGGGATAAGTTTAACTTAACATCAAAACTAGAAAAGTCCTTCTTTGAAGCAATCTTCTTATGAAGACATGGAGACAGAGAATTAGATAGAGAAGAAGGAGGTGAAGAAAGAGGAGGAGAGGGAGGTCTTGAAGGAGGGGGAGAAAACAAAGGAAGAGTGGGTTGATCACCCTCATTCTTTACTTGATTGGTGCCTTCTCCTTTTTGAAGTCCTCTTTCTTTATAAATCTCTTCCACTCTTGACTATAACAAATTGAATGCCTCGATAAAATCTAACTTAGAGTTAAAAGTATTCTCTTATCTTGGTGAAGCCATATATCCTCTCTAAGTGAATCTCCTTGAACCAACTTTAGGATTATAAGCTTCAAGTTCACCATTTCCCTTCTTAAGCTTAGACCTGGTAATCATTCACACTCAAAAACCAAATAAAACTAAATCACAGAGCTTTGATAACAAACTTGATTAGGATCTTTTATTGCCAGTCTATGATTTATCAACATAAACATAAAGCAAAATAAAAAAACTTGACAAAAAGCTATTAAATAGACTATAATAGAAATAAACAATTGTAAATGAAATAAAACAACACGACAAGATTGAAAACAAAGTTAACCCAATGTGGGCTATGTCTCAGGATTTGCTTCCAATGGAGTGGCCTCTTCAATTATGATGCAAAATGACTCAAATTACATCAATTCCCCAATCTCTAAAGTTGGATCTCTATTTTCTAGATTTATAAAAATCCTTAAATAACCCTCGCAAAATCTCTCCTTTCTTAAATCTCCAAAACAGCACAAAATCTAGGAATTACCACACAAACAGTGATAAACATGCTACAAAGATAAAGGGCTTAAACTTTTCTTACAACTATAGCATAGTTTTGGAGGTCCACATCCTCGAGGTTGAACTTGCGGAGGTTGCAGCCCCTCCATTATAAGAATATATTTTAAATGGAATATACATTAAAACTTTGCTATATTTGGTGTGTTGGTTATTATTTATAACCATTGGTTTGTTATTACAATCCACGGAACCGTAATATATCACATATATAGCATTTGACCCACATGCATATGTCATCCAACTTGCATGAGAGTGGCAAGCATAATGGTGTTTATGCAAAGGTCTTGTGTTCAAGCTCGCGGACCTCCCCATGTTGGTATATAGTTATAACTATACCATAACTACAAATATTCCATCATTTTACTTCAACCATAACTAATAACCCATTGGTTGGGTGCTTTTCACTTGCCTCTGAGGCCTCGTGTTTGAATCCCATCGGTGCTAGTCCGTTGAACCAAATTTTTGAACCCTCTGCATTGTTTCGAGGTGCCACATGGCACCCTTCAATTGGTCTGCCACTACACAGTTATCTTTTTCCACGTTACCCTACATCTGCCACATCACCTTCTGTTTTCCACGTCACCTTGTATCTACTACCATTTGTCACATCTAGATGTTGCCACGTGTCATGGTAAGTTTGAATTTTTTCCTATTGGTCAAAATATTCAAAACGTCATAAATTATTCATATGGACACCATTCGTTGCGATTCAAGCTGTGTTGGAAATGTCTCGTTGAGTTCTTCGACATGGCACTATTTCCATCATATTTTTGGGAATATAATTTTAGGCCTTTCTAGATCCTCTTGGATCACTGATGCTCATTATCAACATGGGGAAAACAATGATTATGTGGTAGGGTTGTTGGCTTCTCCTCCCAAATATGACTCGAATTTTCTACCTTGAGATAATTCCACACATTAAACGACGGGTAAGTGACCATAATCAGCTATGTAACTAGGATTTGACCCCTGATGATGGACGAGTGCTCATTGATTTTAATTATTTTGGTATCATCCATGTCTCAATACTTGGGACAAAAAAAGGGCGCTCATAAAATCCTTGTTTGTAGTAAGGGGATTCGGTAGAGTGGTATAGAATATATTGAGGATTGAACATCACAAGATAGGAATGTAGTGGTCCCATAGTGAGCTTAAGGAGAGTTTTCGGTCACACATATATTTCAAGTTGCAATTAGGGTACAAAGAGAGCATAAGAGAAGTTAAGGCATGAGGATAATTCCTAGCAGAGATGATTTTCTATTTTTTAACTATAAGGTGAGAAGCCAAGAACTTTTATGAAAATTTGAGGTGGAGAATCACTTCTATTACTTGGTAGAGGGATAGGATTTTGACAGGAAAAGGAATGAGATGAGGGCGAAGATGGAAAATGAGTTACATTATGTGAGGCAAAGGTTCCTAAACTTGACTCCCATATCATGTTGGAAAAGGTTGGGTAACTCTTGAATTGATGTATTCCATTAATGTGCAATTACTTTTATAAAGTGAAGTGACCCTTCATTTCTCTTTCAAAGGGTCTCTTCATCTTCACTAGAATTCAGATGATATTTCACGAGTACCATTATTATAAAAAGTCGATAATAGGCCGTGTTGTTCAAATATGAGTTATGATTACAATAAGAGTTCAAAATAATAATACTTAACAATAATTATTATTATTATAAAAGGTTGATAAGAGACACAATATATTCCCCACGCATATAATGGTAGGATAGTTAGGTATACTAGCCCAACCACATTAGTAAATGTGGTTGAAAAACGTTGATAGACTTTAATGGTATGGATCTAATATTAATGATAATATTCATATTCATATTGATAAATATATTATAATAATAATAATAATATTACCAAAATAACTATCTTATTATTATTATTATCGTAATCATTTTAATATAATTATTGTTATTACTAAATAATTATGATTATTATTATTATTATTATTAATTAATATTACTACTATTATTAGTTTTATTGTTAATTAAATTAAATAACATTATTAACTAATAAATATTATTAATAATTAATTAATTCATAATTAATTAATAAATAATAATAATAATTAACTAATTATTATTATTATTAAATATAAATGTTGTTTTTTTTATAATTTATATTAATGATTGTTAATTAATTAAACTCAATGGTTTTATATTTTTAACCCTAAAGAAATAATGGTTGACCATGTTTGGTTTTCCTATCGAGACAATCTTTGTCATAATGCGACATTGGACTATGGTTGAACATGGTTGTTCATGGTTGATTTTCATATGGAGACAATCTTTGTAACAATGCGACGTTGGACCATGGTTGATTTTCATATTGAGAAAATATTTATTACAATATGACGTTGGACTATGGTTGACCATGATTATAAACCCAGGGGATTTATATTAAACCCAAATATTAATATTATAAACCCTATGAATAATATTATACCCTAGGAATATGAACCCTTAGATTAATAAACCCAAGGGCATATATTAAACCCAAGGGATAAATATTATAAACCCAAGGTATATAAACCTTAAGATAAATATTATAAACCCCAAAATAAACATGGTTGACCATGGTTGACCACGATTGATTTTCATATTAACACAACCTTTGTCACAATGTGACATTGGACTATGGTTGACCATAATTTATTTTCATATTAAGACAACATTTGTCACAATTGGACATTGGAAAATGGTTGGCCTTATAAAAGTTTGATAAGAGACATGATCTATTCCCCACACATATAACAATGGGATAGTTAGGTATAATATCCATCAATTATTCATTATTTATTTATTTCATCATTATTCCTCATAATAGGAATAACTATATAATTAAAAATATAGATGTTCAGTAATATGGCTGGCTTTTGGTGTTCTACTTTCACCAGCTAGCATTCTTGGCATCTTTCCAAATGTTCAACAACCTCTTTCTTCATTCCATGCTAGAAAAATTCCTTTTTAAGAGCAGTAATCATTATTTGATAACTTATATGAGTTATGTAAGGTCTTTTGTGATATTCATCCAATATTAGTCTTTTAATTTTATCCACATTTGGAATATAAAGCCTTCCCTTTTATACCAATAGTCCATTTTCATTAATTTCATAATCAGGTTCCTTCCTTTGAACAACTTCATTCCTCATATTTTCACAAATCTAATTATAATTCTAGTCTTGATGCCATTTCAATCTGTTCATTAAAATCTTTTTCATTTTTTGTAACAACCACTTCATATATTTGTTTCAAACTTCGACTCAACACATCTACCACCTTGTTTTCTTCCCCTTTTATGTGTTTAATGTCGAAATCATATTCGCATAGGAAGGCCATCCACCTAGCTTTCCTGACCTTCATGTCAGGTTAGCTGAAAAAATATTTTAAACTTATATGATTTGTAACTAAGGTAAATTTCTTACCAATCAGGTAATGTCACCACATTTCAAGGGTGTGGGTGACTACTACCAACTCAATATCATAGACTACATAATTTTTTTCATGTTCTTTTAGTCTACGGGATTCATAGGCCACCACATGTTCTTCTTATATGAGTACACCTCCAAGATCTTCCAAGAAAGTGTCAATACATACTACAAAATCCTTATTAGGGTATGTTATTTTTAGCACAAGAGAAACAATAAGTAGATGTTTCAATTTCTCAAAACTTTCTTGACATTTTCACAAATTTTATTCCTTTCTTTTGCAAGGAGGTTATATGTTACACTAACTTATAAAATACTTCTATAAATTTGCGGTAATAACCATTGATTCCCTCAAAATGACCTCACATATGCCACATATTTTGGAGTTGGCATATCAAGAATGGCCTTTACCTTTTATGGATCCACTGTTATCCCCTCTTTTAAGATTACATTCCTGAGATATTGTATCTTGTCTCAGTAAAATTCACATTTGCTAAATTTAGCATATATTTGATGTTCACATAAGGTCTTTAGCACTATCTCCAAATGTCACTTATGCTCTTCCAAGGTCTTTTAATATATTAAAATATCATCTATAAAAAATAATATGAACTTGTCCAATGATTTGTTGAACACAATTGTTACAGATCCATTTGGGCACATCAGTCCCATCATCCAGATCAGTGTTTTAGGGCTCATCAAACTCTAATTTTAGTTGCTACATGCCCTAAACAAGTCAACCTTTTGAATGCCTCCTTCCCAGATAGTTTCATGGCCTGAAGACATCCTGAAATGACCTCTAGAGGGACCAGCGTAGTTAGGCCCATGCAAGGGTGCACTGCAGAGTAGTTAAGTCCATGCCAAGGTGCTCTGCAAAGAACTTAGGCCCTCTTTAACCTGCGTTGGGTGAGTTTGAGTGAAATTCACATAAGGTTTGGGGAATATTTTTATCTTATGGAGCCTTCTAGAAGATTCTCCTATGAGCTTGAAAATAGATGAGGAATGAGTTAAGATACATCCTATCCTGCCATCCCTTCCTCCATGGAACTAATTCTAAGTATGGAAGGCCATTCAATACCCTCATTGATGACAAAACATCCTCCATCTTCCTATAAATTGAGCATTATCTAAGTGATCAAGGGGCTGGACTTTGATGATTGTAAGGAGATAATGTTAGTTTGAGAATTGAGACTATTGTAAGTGTCATTATGCTACCGGATTGTCATGCTTATTATGTGATGTGGATGGAACCAAAGCTAGAGGAGTGACTTCGAATTAGGCTTCATGGTTGTAATTCTTCCTTATATTCAATAAAGTATTTGCACCTTTTTCCATATGCTTATCTTGATTTGTGATGCTTATATGTGTGAATGTACCTGATTCCATTTACTTTTAATAAATAGATCTTTTTCTTTGATTGGTTCTTTGTCTTCTATTGATGTTTATAGGTACTTCTCAAGCATGTTAAGTATGGGAAGGAGTGACAGGACCGATACAAAGGAGACAAGAGAAAAGCGAAAGTACAAGTAGGTCCTATCATTCTATTTGTCTTATCTATTGTTTATAGGAAAAGGTTAAAGTGCTTTAAATTGTTGTTCTAGATATAGCTACTGTCTAGGGAATTAGTGTTTATCCATAGCTACCAAATTCCTCATGAAAACATTGTTCATCAAACACATGAAGGTGGCAGGTGCAATCATAAATCTAAAAGGTAATACTGTAAATTCACAATATCCATACTAGGAAAGGTTGTCTTTGGTATGTCTTCTTCTTTAATTGTCAGCTAGTGGTAAACATATTTGAGATCTACTTTAGAGATCACAATTGCTCCATTAACGTGGTCAAGCAAATCATCTATTCTGGGAGGGGGTACCTATTTTTAATTTCCAACTTGTTTAGCTGACAATAATCAATACACAACCTAAACGTTTCTTCCTTTTTCTTGACAAAGAGGACTAGTGCCCCATGGTGATGTTGGGTAATTTAATTATTAGTTAAATTACTTGCATTTAATTGTCAAATCTGTGGTTCATATCCTTGTGAAGCATACTTACACTATATATGTTAGGAAATTTAGTTTTAATCAAGCATAAAATTATTCTATGAAATAATGGCAAGACAAAAATGAAACATATTTATGAAAATATCCAATTAGGCATAAACACATGTTCTTTTTCTAATACCATTAACACTTCAAAAATAAATTCAAAGTAAGACTATGTTATGAAAATGAACAAGCGATTCTAATATAATGAAATCCGAAAGCAATTCTATCCTATAAAAATTGCAAGCAATCTATTCTATTGAACTTGATAGTAATTTACTAATCTAGAAAACAATAAATTATTTATAAAGCGAGAAACCAAGATTTAAAACCAAAGTGCAAACAAAAAACCTTTTGAGATTAATGTGTGCATACAAATCTATTCTAAATCTGAAACTTCAGTGAATGAGAGAGCAAGAAAGCAAATGTTTTTAGTTGTTTTTGGACTTTTAACAAGTGCTTCTCCTATAAGAAAATAACACACATCAGCATAAAGTGAAATGAAATTCTAATTAAAAAAATCGAGCATTCAAATAAAAATAGAATACAGAACTAAATGCAAAAAATCAAAGCAACCGAATTAAAGTGAAAGCTATACTAATCTCGCATGTCTTCAGGGGGGCCTCCTGAAGATTACAAGATGCTACAAACTCAGATCACGAGTTTAAGATAACCAACCATGAGATTTAAATCACCATAACATAATTGATATTAACTAAAGTGCTTCAAATCATGTTTTCACAATAAGAATATATGCTAAAGTATATCAAAGTTTGAATTATGTTTTTTCTTCCAAATGAAGTGTTTATATAAATTATTCAAATGAAACAACCTGAGGATTCATTGCCTAATTTCTAGAATCTAAAGTGACATCTCCTTGCCATAAATTTATTGAAGCATGGCTCATTCCAACTTCTTTTTTCTTGATTAGGCATTGAATGACACATTGACAAATTGTTTTCTCATGCAATCTAGAAAATAGGAACCCAAAGAACTAGTAATATCTCCAAAAAAATAATGCATTTGAGGAAGAAGCCTATTGAGAGCCTAATTGGGCTCGTTCTGAAGAAAACCCATGTTTTCTTTCTTTCATATTCATTTTCATTTGCTCGTAAATTGCATCCAAATTCAACTGGTCAAAACTACTCTGTTTTTCCTTTGATCTCATGCTATAGGTTCACATGTGCGAATTGGGTGGACATTGACCAATACAAATCCATATTGAAGGTTTTAGAAAAAAATTACATGTGTCTTATTTCCTTATAAAATGGTGCTACTACCTCAATCACAGAGATAGCTACATAAACTTGAACTGAGTTATAAAATTTGAGCTGGCCAAACTATCATTAGTAAAACCAAGCATAATTCTTCTTAATTGATTGAAAATATAGGAACATCGATGTTAATCAACCACTTAGACATATAGAAGATCAGTATGACATTTGTGAAGAATTAGGGTAAAATGGTGGGAAGTGAGTGAGTTGGTGCAATGGATGGTTGGAAGTAATGGTTTAATAAATGAAAAAGGAAAGTGAAAATGATGAAAAATTAGTGGCCCAACAGCTCCCCCACATAGAGATATTTTCATGTCCTCATGCAAATTGAGTCTAAAAAATGAACTCACATTCCTCCTCCTTTTCTATCAATTCAATTGGAGTTTCTCTCATTTTCATGCCCAAAGGATATTGAACTTGAAATGCCAATGTGATTCATTGTATAACACATTAGCATCTAGTAGCTTGAAGTTATTAGTGATGGGGTCTCCCTTATCCTTAGAGGGCATTCCTTAAAAGGCTCTCTAATATTTTAAATCAGCATTACCTCCTTTCTTAATCCACAAAAGGTTGTCATATTTCATTCTTGGACAGTGTTGCTTCAAAAGATGTTAGTTGATCTTATCAATGGATTTGTATACCAACTGTCCTTTCTCCTTGCTAACATCATAAGAGCTTAAATACTTGATAATTTCTTGATTACTTTCATAAAGTGAAAAATATTTGTCACTTCCTTGAAGTCCACACCTTGTCTCATCTCCATGGAAATAAAACTAACTTCCAACATTAACTTCTTTGATGCCTGACATTTATGTCAAGTCTATCATTTTTTAAGGTTGAATGCTTTGATGGAAAAGGAAAACATCGAAGCAAACAAAAGAGGAATGAACACCATGACAAAAACAACAACTCCAAGGAATTTATATCTAATCCCAAAGTAGCTTCTCACAATTACTATTTTGGATTTTCCTTCTATTTTATCCATCTTAGAATTCATGTCACCAAACTGTGCTGCAATTAGACCATAAAGTGTCCAAGAAATGGGGTTGAACCAATAAAACCATCTCTACCACATTGGAATTTTTAAGCAAGGGACAATGAACCCACATAAGATATTCCAAAAGAAATAAAAGGTTGATGAAATGATTGAATCAATGTCGTAGCTTGGGGTAATAACAATTGTCATCATCCCAAAGTAGGTGAAATATAGGAAAGTGAGAAAACATAAAGAAGAGGAATTAGAAAATTTTGGCAGATGTCCACTCAAGAGAAATCATGGAGTAGACCATGACTGCATAAATACTCAAATTGATCTACATTAGTAAAAAGGAGAAACAACTTACCTCATCCAAGGCTTAACTCAATTCTTTTCAATGTGGATGATTTCCATTACCATGCTTTTGGAGGTGTGCCTCAAAGCTTCTTTATACATGCTAAATTAGGGTTTTGATGTCCTTTGCCTGAACCTTATTAGTTTCCTTAGCTAAACCTTGATGACTATTAACTAAATATGTAAAGAAAAGAAAGCATTTGTGTTGCTACTAGTAACTCCCATTGCATTTTCTTTATGTTATCAAAAGAACTTGTTGTCGAAATTTTTTCACTTTGTACTCAGCTCTTGTTCTTGTTTGCTGCATATATTCTTGCAAGGTAGCATCCTTGTGATCCCATACTTGTAGAAGAGAAAATGTGCAACAATTCATACAAAGGTAATGACCAAAACAACCTTGTCTTTAATCTTCAAAATTGAACTTACATTTTCTTCTCTCTCTCTCTCTCTAAGATATTTCATTTTTTTGTGTAGACTTCAGAGTACTTTGAAAATGTTTATTTATTGTTAAAATATTTTGTGAACTACAATTACAACACATACCTTTGCTAAATCCAGCTCTTGCATAGTAGAGGAGTCAAAACAAAACATATTTCTTTGACCTCTATTCTCTTAAACATATGATCTGAGAAAGGAGTGCAAGCATCTATTCATTAAAAAATAAAGAAATATATATCAGTAGCAGTACACAATGGATCAAAGAATCATAAAATAATATTTATCAGTAGCAGTACGCAATGGATCAAACAATCATAAAATAATGTGCAACAAAAGTGATGGCCACCAACCACTACCTTCATTCCTTCACAAGCATATCTCATCAATTATCCTTTGCTCCAAACCCCTGAAATCTCACTTAGACCCAACTCTTAAACACATCATAAACTAGTATATTAATATTTGACCACTGATATGAGATTTGAAACTCAGGGACTATAAGGGATTCATGATTACTACTACTATGGATCATTTCCATGCCAAGCTTTCATACTCATAATATTTGCATGATGACTTTTGAATATATTTCACATTATTTCTTGATGATAAAACTTGTAAACAAAGCATAAATTTGGTATAAGGGATAGGTCAATGATGGAAAATATGGTTGATAATAATGGAGTGCATGAATGGTAATTGAAGTGGTTTTTCATCACATTTTCCTAAATTTTTAATAAACTAAAAAGTATTATAAAAGTTTTACCTCAAGTTTACCTTTTGAAGAGCTTGGAATGTTGAAGTAGGAGTTGTATACACTCAAAATAGAAGGATTTTACCAATTCTTGAATTTTGAGCTATTGAAGATTTTGAAAATGAATTTTTGAGCCATCCAATGTTGTACAAAAACATATACCACGAACACATTTCAATGCCAAATTGAGTGCTTCAAAAGGGAAACAGTGTATTTTTACGTTTTTCACCATAACCCACCTTTAGAATCCCATTCTGATAAATAAAAGGGAATGATGTGAAAAAATACCAAATTTTGTCCTAATTTGTGCACAGTGATGAAAAGTACGAATTTGCCTTAAAAACCCACCAAAATGTGCTTTAAAATTACATTTTTTAAAATTATGCCCACATATTACTCAATTTACCATACTCTGAGAAAACCCTGCATCACAAAAATTTTTATTTTTGCTCCATTTCTTGTAATCTTTGTGCAAAAACTGCTCTGGAATAGGCTACTACAACTATCAAACAGGCTCCTACAACAACTTTTTGTAGCTAATACCGACTTTTTGCAATTGTTTCTATCTTTATTTTGAAAGTTGTCTTCTTTGAGTCTAAACTATTGATTTGGATTGTGTGTTTCATGCTGAAGTAGAGACCATGAAATTTGACTGGAGATTGATCTAATTTTATTTATTTTCTAGAAAAGGAAATGAATGAAAAATACTTCCATCATGTTGTTGGTGGATGATAGTGGAATAAAAGACGATCATGTTGCTACAAGAAACTTGTAAAACAAGTAAATGAACTGCTGCAAATTGTTTTCGATTTCATTAAACCATAGAGTCTTCGTCAAAATCAAAATCCATGGTACAATTCTTACCATGTGAATGAATGTTTCGAATTCGAGCATGGAAATAAATCAATGGAATACCGATCATCAATGACAATCATTAACTAATGCGAGAGAACTCACTGATAATGTAAATCATTGAGTGTCAAGGTACCTGAGTGCCTCTTGAACGGGACGAATGAATGTGTTGAAGTCAAGTCACCTGCAAGATCTGAAAATCAAGATACATTGTTTTATTCCCATTATTTTCAATGAGGAGGCTTGCCATTAATGTATGCAAGTTCCAAGGCCCTAAATAGAATCTCTAATATTAGTACAAGACAAGGTGTTGAAGTCGATGGGACAAGACCTGTTGGAAGGTGGGCCTTAAGGAATCCCACATCAGCCATCTCAAGCATAGAACCAAAAATGTTTGAAGAATCATAATAAAATATTGAAATCATCATGAAATTGCAGAACTATTGTGAAATTTACTCGCCAGTTTCTTGGTTTTCAAGCAAAGCTCGTGTCCAATTGCACTAGTAAACTGGTTTTCACAATATAAATTATTTTTTTCTCTTTATTTTGTTGATATGTCCTACTCTACTTTGAAAAAAAAATCTCCTTCAAGTACAAGAATACTTCCAATAGAACCATGTGCATAACATGATGAAAAATAAACTCATATGAAGGTTTGAAAGATATGCTTTGATATATACTAGAATATAAGGGACCAACTACTTTAATTGAGATGGTGCTAAGAAAAAATAAGGAAGAAAGTGGTTCTCCATCTTAATGATTGTTTGGAACCAAAGTTCAATATCGTTGGGATGCCCTTGGTTCAATTGCTCATTTAGATCTTTCTGTATGTTTTATTCTGCCATACCATTCGAATATTCTACTATGGAATGGTCGATCTCTTGGATGCATAAAGGATTTGATGATAGGCATAGCATAAAGTCTTTGATCTTAGGTTCCAACCGCTGCTCTTCATCATATGTGGTCCACGATTATTTAGTCTTCTGTGGATATTCTTTTTCTTCTAGACGTTGTTCCTCAAAGACAACTGGAGAATCTTCTTTTTGCAATACTCTTCTTGATCTAGCATGAATATCATTTAGATCAAGTAGAGTTCTTTGAAAAATTTGTACCTCAACATTGTAAGTAGATTGACATATTTTATTATTGGAGATCCAAAATGATTGTACGGGTAGTTGAGTGGGAATGATTTTTTGGAGTGGTTGAGTAGGTTGTGATGGGAAATGTTTAATTGAGGTCAACTAAGGGTGAATATGAGGTTGTGGTGGAGGTGAATGGTATGGATAACATTGAGATTGGTATTGGGGATAGTGAGGAAAATATTGAGGATAGGATGGATTTATTCCATAAGGCCCTTCCCAACCTTATTTCTAAGATTGGTTTTGAGGTTGGGATTGAGATGACCAAGGTTTCCAAGGTCAATACATGTTCCAATTACTTTGATATTGTTGTGCATAACCTTGAAATTATGAACTCGAATATTGCATCATACCGAGTTGATGAGGCTTCCATGGTTTTCTTGGAGCTACATAACAAAGTTGTCCCAGTGTTTAATTTGCTCCCTGGTAAACTTCCTTCAACCCTGGTAATGATGGGAAATCTTTAGTAGCATGTGATTTTTCATAGATAACACAAGTTTCAATATCAAGTGGACATTCTCACAAAACATGTTTCTTTCTACATTTAGGGAAAAATATAAACAAAGAAACATTATCAACCTTTTGCTTGTTTTGTATTATTAACATATTTATTTGTTCACTTAAATTTCCAAGAATGTCTAGAAAATGTTAAGTTCATTGACTTACCAATATTGATGTTGAATTACTTACTCTTGCCATAACTGGACCATGAGGGGAACTACCATACTTTTCTTTTCCTCTTGATATGTGCTTGCACAATTCACAAATCTCTTGAAATGAAAATTGAGAGACATCTCCTTTACTTATTAGGTTAAGAATATCAATTCGTTCATCCCTTATAGATTTTAGTAGGAGAGTTTTTAATGTGTCTAATACTAAATCATGCAATTTATCACTTTTGAAATTACAAGTAAACCTCTCCACTAAATCTTCTAGGATTTCATCCTATTTTTTGTTCATCTTGAAGACTTCATCTCTAAGGTCACGGTGTATGCAATAATATTTATATTTTTCCAAAAATACTCTTTTCATATCATTCCATGTCTGTTGGGCCTCAAAATAGTCCCTATTTTCACTCCATTATTCACCAATATTTTCACATTTTACCTTCATGTCACCTCCATTCCACCTCCATATCATTACATTTACCTCATTATTGGGTTCTAACAATACTTTTCCAAAGTTTATTAATTCTTAACATTTCTAAGTGAATTTATGGCTAAAACTTAGAAAATAATATGCTTAAACTTATACCTAACAATTAGCATGAGTTTGTTGACATGTGTAGGCACAAAGGAAGCTTCCAGGGCATCTTTATGTGGCCTTGAATGATCAAATTCGAATTTGATAAGATAAGCTTCATGGAGGAGATCATGGAGGATAGGGTTATCTGTCATCATTGGTTGAGAAATATGTGGGTCAAAGGAGAGAATAGTGGGTCTACATTTATGAGGTTGTTATCATAAGTTTTTGTATAAATAGGAGTACCTCCTCCATTCCAAAAGAAGAGGACTCTTAGAGCATTGTATCCAATTGATGATGGAATAGAATAAGGCTTCATTTTTCATATATTTCCATTGTGTAGTTTTAGAATGTAGGATATGAATTTATGTAGTTTTAGATAGAAGTTTTCTTAATGTAGTATATGGGATAATTTGTCTTGTTCTTAAGAGAATTGAGCTCACTCTAAAAGGATGAGAGAAACATGTTATTTCATATTAGATTTTATTTCATTCAATTGCTTAGATGTTTGAGGATTTGATTGGTGAATGAGTTTTGAATTAAAATCTTATCAGCATATGAGAGAACAACCAAGAGTCTAAGTTAGACTCTCTCTCTCTATGTGATTTGCATGATAATTGAAATTCATTCTTTTGCTTCTATGTTTCAAGTATCATATGAGGAGATACCAAGAGTCTAAGTTAGGCTCTCTCTCCAATGATTTATATGGTAATTGAAATTCATTCTTTTGTGCCTTTATGTTTCAAGTCATTTAATTTCTTATGCTCATGAATGACTCTTAGTTTAGTTTGGATTAGTACATGAGAGGACAATCAAGAGACTAAGTTAGTCTCTCTCTCTACTTGAATCTAAACAATAACTAAGTTCATTCTCTTGTTTTCATTTTAAGTTTTTAGTTTCATATGATACTGTAGGGAAGGACAACCAGGACCTCCTTAGTTAGGAGCCTCTTCCCTTGCATATTGTATTGAATCTTAAATAATTTAGTTAGACATAGAGTTAGTTGCCTACTCCTGCATATATTGTGCTAGCATCATCACAAGCTTACGAGTTTCCCTGGTCGATAATTTATGCAGCAATTTAAGTCCAATAAATTGCCCAACAATGTCCTTATAGAATTTGTTCCTAAATTGATGAACCATTTAGGAGCTCTATCCTTCAATATTGCTAGAAAAAAAAAATCAACATTTGAGTGTTTAATAAGTAACCATAATATCTACAAATTATTTCAAATTTGAAAAGAAAGGTTTCTGGGTCTTCTAATCTCATACCATTGAAGTTGAGAAGTACAAATGGAGGGATGTTTTTCATATGAACATTTATATCAGTATCCTGAATGGGAAATCCAAAAGGATCTTCCTCATTGTCATCATCTACATCCATTTCCTCTACCTCCATTTTCATCTCTTCTTTTACCTACAAAAATAGGAATTCATGATGTGGTCATGTGGATATTATTGCACCACATGATTTAGTAGGGGCGGTACGTGATTGAAGTCTTTTTTTTTTCTTTTTAATGAATCTACCTCTAGGATGTACTAAAATGAAATTAATCTTATGCAGCTAAAAATGGATGCAACTAAGAATGAGATGAAATTGAAAGCTAATACCTATGTATACTTCTCTAGCAATGATGCCAAAAATATTGGGTAATTTAATTATCAATTAAATTACTTACATTTAATTGTCAAACCCGGGGTTCATATACTTGTGAAGCATACTTGCACTATATATGCTAGGCAGTTTAGTTTCAATCAAGTAGGAAATTATTTTATGCAATAATCGCAAGACAAGAAGGAAACCTATTTATGAAAAGGTCTAATTAGACATAAACACATGTTCTTTCTCTAAGACCATTAAAAATTCAAAAATAAACTCAAAATAATAAATGCTATGAAAATGAAAAAATAATTCTAATCTAATGAAATTAGAAAGCAATTCTATCCTATAAAATTGAAAGAAATCCATTCTATTGAACTTTAAAGTAATTTACCAATCTAGAAAATAATAAATTCTTTCTAAAGTGAGAAACCGATATTTAAAACCAAAGTGCACAAGAAAAAAAAAAAAAAAACCTTTTGAGATTAATGTGTGCATACAAATCTATTCTGAAGCTGAAACTTAACCGAAAGAGAGAGCATAAAAGTGAATGTTTTTAGTTATTTTTGGACTTTTCACAAGCGCTTGTCCTATAAGAAAACAATACACATGAAGTTAAATAAAATTCTAATTAAAAAAATAGAGCATTCAAATAAAAGCAAAGTACTGAACTAAATGCAAGAAATCAAAGCGACATGATTATAATGACAACTATACTAATCTTGCATGTCTTAAGAGGGGCTCCTAAAGATGACGAGGTGCTATGAGGTTAGATCATGATTTTAAGATAAACAACAATGGTATTTAAATCACCATAACAGGAACGATATTAACTAAAATGCTCGAAACATGGTTTTCACAATAAGAATATATGCCAAAGTATATCAAATTTTGAATCGTGTTTTTGCTTCCAAATGAAGCGTTTATATAGATTATTCAAATGAAACAACCTGAGGATTCATTGCCTAATTTCTAGAATCTGAAGTGGCATCTTCTTTCCATGAATTTCTTGAATCATAGTGATGAGCCCCAAAAATGGATAATTATATGGGCTCATTCAACCTCCTAATTTTACTTAATCCACCATTCTCATTACTTTATTGCATAATTTTGATTATTTTTATGCTAATAGAGTGAATTGGGTTAGTCATTATGCCAACAAGTCTAATGTGTGCTTTGTGTAGTCTTTTTGGTCAATTTGGAGACAAAATTGAAGGTTTTAATGAGCACTTGGCAGCCAAATTCGTGGGAGAACAAGAGAGAGGATTTGTAGGAAGGTGTCCCCTTCATTTATGGGCCCTTACCTCAAATTCTCCACCATCAGCTCGGAGTTCAAAGGCCACCAAATCAATTATCCAAGGGCAGCCAAGCCAGTCAAGTAGGACTGCTGTTAACTGCAAGTTTTGGGCAGCCGAGTCCCTAAAGTTTAGGAGGACTGTTGGGGTCCTCAATTTGTATAAATAAGAAGGCTTACGGCCTCATTTTGGTTAGCCAGTAGTTAGTCATTTTGTATTCATTTTGTAGTCATTTTGTAGTTCGATTTTTAGGCAGTAGATTAGCTTTGCTCTCAGCACATTTTCAAGTTCTCCTTGTGGACAGTTTTTGGAATGTAACATTTCTTGCTCAATAAAGATGAATCCAGCTTTTCACCAGCTCTAAATCTCTCTTAGGAGGCTGTAGCTCTTGGGGTTGGGCCCATCTCAAGTTCCCAGTACCTCCTTTGTTTACTTTCATGTGTCTTTGCTGCATTCTTAGAATAAAATATGCTATTTAGATTTAAATCTTGTTTTGTTATTTAGGTTGTTTTTGATGAGTAAAATAACTTTTCATGCTCAGATTTAGTTGATCGGTTGCTAACAGAAAAAGCTTCAAGAAAAGGGCCAACAAACATCTGTGGTTTCACCTCTCCCTCAGTGGGATCAGGAGCTGTGACTAGGATGACTTTACTGCCCACAAAAACATTGATTTTGCTTTGCCATGCAATCACTAGTGTTTGATCTTCATGTGTAGAAGTTGGTTACAAGTTCAGACTTTCGTTTGCTTAGTTGCATGAGTTAAAATACATGGTTTCATTGCAGGTCACAATTCTGTTCATTCTCTTTACTGACAGCTAGCAAATTAGGTCAACGTAACTAGGTCTTTGAATTTACAAGTCTTTGTTAGTTCAGATTGGAAAAACGACTTGCAGAGAACCTGTACAACTCCTTCATCTGCTTATTCTCCATCAGCACCATCCACTCCACCCTCTACTTAGAATCCTTACCTCACGTTTGCCACATTTTCTCACATAACCCTAGTTTTTGTACATCATTGTTTTAGCCTTCTTTGAGCCAAATTAGCTATCTACACCTTCTCACCACTCCATCCACCAGTCCCTGGGCCACTTCAGACCCCTATCCTACCTCCATATCCATTCATGCATCTTCCCTCACTCACCCATCCTCCAAAATCCAATTTTTAAACATCCTGTAGAAATTTCTGAACATCATGTAGAAATTCCTGAAACATCCTGTAGAACCCCTGCAGACTTCCTGTAGAAGCTCACGAATGAGGTTTCTTGATAGCCAAACTCTATGAAACTCTCTGGAAGGGTGTTAGGGACCCCTTAGGCCCTCTCTAAACCTTCCTGACCTCTTCCAAGCATTTCCTCTCGCCAATCCACCTCTGCACAATCAAAAACAGTTAAATTGTATGCATGATAATTTTGACAACTTATTCAAAAATACAAAAAGATGTTTCTTCAGATAGTGATAACTTAGACACATGCATTTTACCTTCCTAGAAGTCAATGGAATCTCTTTCAGTAGCTTGCATCCTCTTTTTCGCATCAGTAGGGCTAGCTGGTAAAATTAGGGTTTGCTAGGGTTTGCATTTCCTTTCTGCTTTCCAGTTTCTTTCTGCAAGTAAATTAGCCCCTTTGAGTTAGCTTTCATTCATCAGTTAAAAAGCTTCTTCTAAGAGCTCATAGAAGTTGGCTTAAGCTCCTAGCGGACTTGTGCCAGCTGACCAAGTGACAGTTGCGGCAAGAGCTAGTACTTGTGCATACAGCACCGTCGCTTCCAAGTTTGTTACGAACTACCGGGTTGATAAAATTAAAGAAGGGAGTTCCAGGAGTTGCAGCATTATTGCTGCAATACTGGGGCCCGCCACCTTTTTGGCGTCGTTGCCGGGGAAGCATCAGAGTATTGGTGATTGTCGCTTTTCTTCTATTTTCCACTACAATCTTCCGCTAAGTATTTTATTTCATTTCCATTATGCAATTTCATTTATGCAAAAGTAAATTAGCATTTCCCACTTTCATAGATTAGCATTTCAATTCCGCAAGCATAGACTAGCATTTCATTCCCGCAATTTCATTTGAGCAAAATAGATTAGTCCTTTCCTGCTTTCACTTCAATTCCGCATTTTCATTTTAGCAAGATAGTTAGTTGCAGTTCAATCTATTTCAGTTTTGCAGGTAGAAGTAGAAAAAAGCAAAAATCAACCAAAAAGATTTCATTTCATGCCTTGTAGGAGTAGAGATAGGTTAGAAAAATGATTGCACAACACCCCCACTGCTTCACACAGCCAACATTCTCTCTTCTTCGATGACTGTGATTAAAGAACCCTTAGGTGGACAGCAAGACATATTTGAAGAACCTCAAGGGAAGAAGAAGAAGAAACCATTCCTCTGGAGCAAATGGCTACAAGCATAAATGTTGGGAGCAATCCCTTGTCCAAAGACGAATTTGAAGATCAGATGGAAGATTTCAAGAGTGATATGAGGCAGTTTCTTGCCATGCAATTGGATACCATGTGGAATCTCCAAAAGAAGCAAGAGGAAGCCAAGAGGGCTTTGGTCATATTTTGTCCCAGGTGCACTAGAAAGCATCCTAGGAACGAATGTCCAATGCACTCCCTAGAAGTGTGTTTCATCTGTGAAGAATACCATCCTACAAATCAGTGCCCTTCCTTGCCTGGAATTAAAGCTGCATATCAGAGAACCAAAGGAGCCACTGAATCACTCCGTTATATGAACCAAAGGAGGCCACATGGACCTAGATCTTACCAGCAGGAACTGCAAGGGGCATCCGAGACCTATTATGACCCCTATCAAGCCACTTTCATGCCTTCTTGGGGTCCCCTTGCTCATCCTTCCTGGTTCACACCTCCTCCTTGTTCCTTCCTAGATCCATATTATGCCCAACCAGTTGCTCATTCGTTTCATTCTTATGCTCAGCCACAGCCTCAGTGGAATGCACCTCATCAGGGGTGGAGGCCCCAATACAACACTCCTCCCGCTTCTTTTCCTCCACCACTTGCTCATCTACAACCATCGCCTCCTGCTCCACCAAGGCAACCCCAAATGCCTACCCAACCACAACCCCATCCACATCCATCTCAAATATACACCCCCACTCAGCTACCCGTACCACCATTTCCAAACCTGTCCATTGGAGTAGCTCAAAACTATTGCAATGTTGAGACACAACATGTCCAAATGACTCCTCCTGAGCTCAATGATATTCACCAAAGCTCAGGAAGAGTGTTGCAAAACAGAGATTATATTGACAACATTGAAGGACCAAAGGCAAAAGAAAATTCCAAAGAGGAGATCAAAGAACCATGGGCTACACTTGATGAAGAGAAGAGATCAGAATCAGAGATCGAGAGAGTTCCCTCATGGTTACCATCAAATCTTCCATGTATTCAAGAGAAATATCAGCAAAAAGAGGAAGATGAGGAAGTCATGTTAGAAGGTGACATGAAACATGATCCAGATCAGCAAAAGAACCAAGGATATCAGAGCTATATTGAGATATGATTTCAGACGGTCACTAAGTTGTAGCGGTACTCTCTTCTTCAGCTATGTTTGATCCCTTCAAAGTCAAATCATTTGGTCTCTGAAATCCAGACAGCTGTCAAAGCATGCATTTCAAGCCTCCACATCATCTTGTCTCTAATCTCGATGTGCACATGGCTCCATTAGAAGTATTCTTATACTTGAAAATAATTTTGTTTTTCAAGTAGGGTAGGGTAGAAAAAAAAAATGAAAATAAGATGAAAATAAAAATCTAAGGTGAAAACCTCCTCGGAGGCGCCTTAGATTGGCTCATTGATTGAAAACCTCCATGAGGCAGTCAATGGGTTGGAAAGAAGAGAAAATAAAAAGGGAATAAGATCCCTGGGTGAAAACCTCCCTTGGAGGCGCCGAGGGCATGCAATTAGGGTGAAAACCTCCATGAGGCGCCCTAGTTGTTTTTCAAAAAAAAAAAGAGAAAAAGAAAAATAAAAATAAACCTAATTTGCATTGAACAATTGCAGGTTGTAGTAAGGACATTTCAGGTCAGGAGGATCACTCAAAACAAAGACAAAGGAAATTTTGTGCCTTCTATAGGAAGTTCTGTATTTCTATAGGAAACATCCTGTAGAACCTTCAAGCGAGCCAGATTTGATTTTGGAAGGGAATCTAAAGCTTGGAATCTATTGGTTATGCCTGCAAGCATCCATGTTTCCATCCCTCACCCTTGTCCATCATTTTTTTCCATGTCATTGTGCTTCATTCCTCAAAACTGTGTTTTCTATAGGAAGTTCCTGTAGAAATTACAAGAAGTTAATAAAGGATTGAAAAAAGTAGTTTGACGAACAGGGTAGATTCCTCAAGGGTTCAGAAGTCCTCCTGCAATTTTCAAACTCCTCCTCCATCATCTCCATGCCTGCATCACAGCCCAAGCTCATTCTTTTTCACCATGCAAAAACTTGCAGAGTGCTTTGAAGAAAAAATACATAGAATAGAATTTGTTTTTTCCATAACATGAAAACCGTGCATCCATTTGCAAAACCATCTTATGGGGAATTGTACAAGGGTGATGGCAACATGCCTTAGCAATTTCAGCCAATTCCGGTGCACGGTTTCCAAGAAATTAGCCTCCATCACCTTCAACCATTTTTGCATTTTCTCCATATCCGTGCATCCGTTTTAAAACCTGTTTCATGGGGAGATGCATATGGGTGATAGTAACCTACCCAAGCAGTTTTAGCCAATTCCGATGCACGGTTTCCAAGAAATTGATCTCTGAAATATTCAGCCATTTTCCATTTTTCTCAAAATCTGTGCATCCATTGATCGCAATTTTTCTATGGGAGGTGCATCATGATGATAGGAACATGCTCAGCAAGTTTCAGATCGATCTGATCTATCGTTTGGGAGCAATGGCGAAAACAAGTTTCGGTCCTGTGAAAATTCAACAGCAGCAGCTTGAGGGTGCAGATCTGAACGTGAAAATGAACTCCTGCAGCTTAGATCCGGCTAGAGGATACCTGCACAAGAAAAATAACCACATATCAGACAGCAAAGAGCTTATAGCACAAAGGATCCATCATGCAACCACCGAAACAGATGCATGCAGCAGCAAAAAGTACCTCACAGCAACCATTTGACTTCAGGTACGTGACTAAAACTAATTCCTCTGATTGCATGAATGTAATTCGGAAATAGCATGAGCAATGAGATGGTTGGAATTAAAAAAATCGGTGGCCAGCTACTGGCCACCCTCATCCAGTTCAACAATGCTCGGTGGGTGAATAAGACACGTGCGCTCAGCCATCTCAGGAGGAAATCGGAAAACAGGTAGTGATGACCAGTTAAACCTCAGCGTGATTGATGGACGAGATTACAGGCAGAGAACAAACAGTTAAGCACTATCGGGGACCAACAGTCTGAATGGGGCCAACGTGCAGTTGGCCAGCTCACCCTCCATCAACGGAAATCTCCATAAAACAGCAGATCGAACTCTCACCGCTGCTGTTTCCAGTTTATCATCGTCCTTGCAGCTGTAACTTCACTCCCCCACCACAAATCATGCCACAATTAAATGATGCTCGGCTGACTCTCACCACCCGCTGATTAATTTGCACTTGCAACATTCTTAGCTGAAGGATGCGTCCTCCGCTCCCACAATCGGTTAACCTATCGTCCTCCACTGAGTTTTTCGGCCTGTTCAAAATTCTCCTACATACCAAGATCGTTTGGAGGTGCTAAGACATCCTACAGAAGCCAACCAGCATTCTACAGAAAGACGTTCTACAGGAAAGTACAGCAAAGCCTTCCAGAGTAGAGAAGCCTGAGTTTTTCTTCATCCAGTTTGGAGATTGAAGAGAGGTAGGCTGGAAAACACCATTCCCATGCATGATATTTCGAAAGGTGGTGAATTAAACTGTTTTGAATAAGAATGTATGAAACAAGTCTTCCTGTGAATCCAGAATAGTAGTTTTCATGTGTGTTACACGGAATGTTTAAGTTGGTTCTGCGTCAAATTCTCTTCCACAGTTCTTGTTAAGAAATTCCTCTGCTAGAAACGATAAACCACTGTGAGGGTTAACCTATGCATGAAGAATGTGAATTTTATGTGATTGTATGCATGCTGAGGATGAAGCTTTGCACTCAGCCTGTGGGAGCCTGATCCCCTTTTGACAGTCGGGTTTGGGCAGCAAAAGCATTATAACCAGGGAATTGGTGCAAAGTTGAAGTACAAACACCTGAGAAATCCTGTCCTGAGGACCAAAAGAGGAAAGCATAAAAAAACAATCCCTTTCTGCTCGGAGCATTGAAACAGGGCACTCTCACCAAACCAGACCAACCAGCTTACATCCTTTTTGGAGCAAGGTCAGCCTTCAGATTAGGAAATATATTACCTATGAGAGGCGATTCAGTATTGTATATGGTTATCACTTCCATTTGTTAACTGAGCTCAGGAATAAGATGGATTTAACCACAGCACAAGTCAAAGAGAAGGCACCCCCAACCAAGCAAGCCAAATCAGGGAAAACTGCTTCTATAGGAAGCCAGAAAACGGCCACTGCAGGACTTTCTACAGGAAGTTTGGGGAAAGGGCAGCAGAAGGAGAAATTGGCCGAGATTTTAGCTAGGGAGGCAGCAGTTGTGCTGGCCACCCTAAGTACATCCCCCAAGCAGAAGGAGAAGTGAAAGAGGGAGCCTTCCATGTATTTTAAGGCGAGAAGGAGCACACGGATCAAAGTGGGCAGACCCAAACCATAGACAAGGGAGAAAATTGTCATTAAGGACACAAAAGCTAAACAAAAGGAGGAGCCTCCTTCAAGGATGTCCATCACCTATGAATGAGGAAGCCAAAAACCTTCACTTGGAGAGAGAGAATTCAGATAATGGACTCAAAGACAGTTCTACAGGATGCTGAGACAGTTCTACAGGAAGTTGAGAATTCTCTAGGAAAAGAAGCACAGGCAGTGGGAAGGAGCAAAGAGAAAAGCATGGTTTCATGACTGAGAAGAGGACATCACTTCAAAAGCTTGGCATGACAGGGAGGCCACCAGGGCCATCAAAGATGAGGAGATAGATTGGTTGCTCAGAGGATGAGCAACACTTTCAGTAGGGGGGTGATGATGAGCCCCAAAAATGGATAATTATATGGGCTCATTCAACCTCCTAATTTTACTTAATCCACCATTCTCATTACTTTATTGCATGTTTTCGATTATATTTATGCTAATAGAGTGAATTGGGTTAGTCATTATGCCAACAAGTCTAATGTGTGCTTTGTGTAGTCTTTTTGGTCAATTTGGAGACAAAATTGAAGGTTTTAATGAGCACTTAGCAGCAAAATTCGTGGGAGAACAAGAGAGAGGATTTGTAGGAAGGTGTCCCCTTCATTTATGGGCCCTTACCTCGAATTCTCCACCATCATCTCGGAGTTCAAGGGCCACCAAATCAATTATCCAAGGGCAGCCAAGCAAGTCAAGTAGGACTACTGTTAACTGCAAGTTTTGGGCAGCCGAGTCCCTAAAGTTTAGAAGGACTGTTGGGGTCCTCAATTTGTATAAATAAGAAGGCTTAGGGCCTCATTTTGGTTAGCCAGTAGTTAGTCATTTTGTATTCATTTTGTAGTTCGATTTTTAGGCAGTAGATTAGCTTTGCTATCAGCACATTTTCAAGTTCTCCTTGTGGACAATTTTTGGAATGTAACATTTCTTGCTCAATGAAGATGAATCCAGCTTTGCACCAGCTCTAAATCTCTCTTAGGAGGCTGTAGCTCTTGGGGTTGGGCCCATCTCAAGTGCCCAGTACCTCCTTTGTTTACTTTCATGTGTCTTTGTTGCATTCTTAGAATAAAATCTGCTATTTAGATTTAAATCTTGTTTTGTCATTTAGGTTGTTTTTGATGAGTAAAATAACTTTTCATGCTCAGATTTAGTTGATCGGTTGCTAACAGAAAAAGATTCAAGAAAAGGGCCAACAAACATCTGTGGTTTCACCTCTCCCTCAGTGGGATCAGGAGCTGTGACTAGGATGACTTTGCTGCCCACAAAAACACTGATTTTGCTTTGCCATGCAATCACTAGTGTTTGATTTTCATGTGTAGAAGTTGGTTACAAGTTCAGACTTTTGTTTGCTTAGTTGCATGAGTTAAAATACATGGTTTCATTGCAGGTCACACTTCTATTCATTCTCTTTACTGACAGCTAGCAAATTAGGTCAACATAACTAGGTCTTTGAATTTACAAGTCTTTGTTGGTTCAGATTGGAAAAACGACTTGGAGAGCACCTATTCCACTCCTTCATCTGCTTATTCTCCATCAGCACCATCAACTTCACCCTCTACTTAGAATCCTTACCTCGGGTTTGCCACATTTTCTCACATAACCCTAGTTTTTGTACATCATTGTTTCATCCTTCTTTGAGCCAACTTAGCTATCTAGACCTTCTCACCACTCCATCCACCAGTCCCTGGGCCACTTCAGACCCCTATCCTACCTCCATATTCATTCATGCATCTTCCCTCACTCACCCATCCTCCAAAATCCAATTTTTAAACATCCTGTAGAAATTTCTGAACATCCTGTAGAAATTCTTTAAACATCCTGTAGAACCCCTGCAGACTTCCTGTAGAAGCTCATGAATGAGGTTTCTTGATAGCCAAACTCTATGAAACTCTCTGGAAGGGTGTTAGGGACCCCTTAGGCTCTCTCTGAACCTTCCCGACCTCTTCCAAGTATTTCCTCTCGCCAATCCACCTCTGCACAGTCAAAAACAGTTAAATTGTATGCATGATAATTGTGACAACTTATTCAAAAATACAAAAAGATGTTTTCTTCAGATAGTGATAACTTAGACACATGCATTTTACCTTCCTAGAAGTCAATGGCATCTCTTTCAGTAGCTTGCATCCTCTTTTTCGCATCAGTAGGGCTAGCTGGTAAAATTAGGGTTTGCTATTCCTTTCCGCTTTCTAGTTTCTTTCTACAAGTAAATTAGCCCCTTTGAGTTATCTTTCATTCATCAGTTAAAAAGCTTCTTCTAAGAGCTCATAGAAGTTGGCTTAAGCTCCTAGCGGACTTGTGCCAGCTGACCAAGTGACAGCTGCGGCAAGAGCTAGTACTTGTGCATACAACATTGTCGCTTCCAAGTTTGTTACGAACTACCGGGTTGATAAAATTAAAGAAGGGAGTTCCAGGAGTTGAAGCATCATTGCTGCAATACTAGGGCCCGCCACATAGCTCATTCCAACTTCTTTTTGCTTAATTGGGTGTTGAATGACACATTGAAAAATTGTTTGCTCACACAATCTACAAAATATGGCTCCAAAGAACTAGGAAGATCTCCCAAAACATAACAAAATTGAGGAAATTGATTGCATAGAGCCTAATTGGGCTTGTTATGAAGAAAACCCATGTTTTTTTTTAATTCATTTTCATTTGATCATAAACTGCATCTAAATTTGACTAGTCAAAATTGTTGCATTTTTTCTTTGATCTCATGTTGGAGGTTCACATGTGCAAGTTGGGTGGACTTTGACTAACACAAATCCATATTTGAGCTTTAAGAAACAAAAAATGTGTGTTGGATTTCCTTCTAGAATGGTGCTACTACCTCGATCACGAAGATAACTATTGAAACTTAAACTAAACTACAAAATTTGAATTGGCCAAACTATCATTAGTAAAACCAAGCATAATTCTTCTTAATTGATTAAAAATAAAGGAAAATCGATGTTAATTTTCCACTTAGACATATAGAAGATCAGTATGAAATTTTATGAAGAATTAGGGTAAAATGGTGGTAAGTGAGTGAGATGGTGCAATGGATGGTTGGAAGTAATGGTTTAATGAATGAAAAAGGAAATTAAAAATGATGAAAAATCATTGACCCAACAAGTGACACACTAGGCCTAATGTACCCATTGTTTAACAACTTCTATAACTTCATTCTTAATTCCATTAGTTCTGGAACACTCATTAGGTAAGGTGCCTTTGATACTAGTGCTACCCTTGGTATTAATTCTACATAAAATATATTTCCCTCTTAGGTGATAAACCAAGAATTTCATTAGGAAACACATCCTGATAGTCCCATATAAATTTGAACCCATTCACAAACTTAGTTTATTTATCCACTGAGTGGTCCTCCACTTGGATAGCAAAAATTTGGAATCCTTTCCTTGCATCCCTCTTCAACTGTAGTGTAGATACCTGGAACACAGAAATGGGCATGGGTATGACCCTTATAACGCAGGTTTCTCCATTTTTCTGATGTACAAGTAACAATTTTATCAAGGCAATTACTGATTTCTTAGTGCCCCTCCAGCTAATCCATCCCCACAAGGACATCATATAAGCCTAATTTTAATATAATTAAAGTCACGGTAGTATGATTTCCATTTAATATAACTAGGCATACCTTTACCCAATGAGTAACTTTTCTTTTTGTTCCAATGGTCAAATGGATTAGCCACACATTTTTGTATTTTTCAGACTTTAACTTACAATTTTCTACAACCTGAGGGCTAACATAACTCAAGTTAGTGCTAGGGTCTATTAATACAAAAACATATCGGTTAAAAATAGTACCTTATATCTCCACCATGGTGGATTTATGCTCTGCTTGGCACACTTCTAAGGTTGTGTTGATGCGCGGTATATTTCTGGCCACATCATTGATAGTGTAGGCCTCTTGAATGTTTTGTAGTTTTTGCACGGGTCTAGTGTTATTGGGGAAGTTTCGAAAAAGATGTGGTTCTTCGCAACCCCAATATTTTGAGGGTTTTGTATCCCTTCCCTTAACTCCCTTATTACTTATTTCTACCGATTTAGACCCAATTTGGGTTTGAGTTTGTTTTCTCTCGGACTAATTGATGTTTTTGTTGAAATTCCAATTATGACCACTTTTATCAGGTTGCTTAAATTTTCCATATTTTCCACCCTGAGCCACTCTTCCCTTCTTCCTATTAGACACATATTTTAGATTTTCATTTCTGTACTTGGCTTGCTGGTATCAAACTCTTGTCTTAATTCCTAAAGGCTTCGTCTTTCATTTTTGGATTAGCATACTCAGTTCACTCCTTAAAAAAGAGTGGAAGATAGTTCATAAAGCATTGTACTTTCTCTTTTTCTTATCTTATGTGCAAAACATATCCTAAAAGGTGAGTGAATTTGGTTGCTAACTCATCCATAGACATCTGGCCACGTTTTAAATCATGGAATTATTTAGCCTTATTTTCAAAATAACACTCGGTCAAATATTTTTCTCTAAACAGTCACTAGAATTCCTCTCAATTACCCTTTTTTCCATCTAAATGATGAATTGTTCTAACTTCTTCCCACCATAGGGGGGCTTTTCCTTGCAACTAGTAGGTAGCCAACTTGGCTTTCAACTCAGTAGAGTAGTGATAGACTTGAAATTATCTATTATGTTGAGCACACATGCTTTTGTTGCTTCTTTTGTTTCCCCATCATAAGTTGGGGGTATAATATTTTTGAACTCCCTATGGATTTCCATTTTGGGTTTCTTCCCTAGATATTTATGGATCTTTGATGAGCTATGATCTTCCCTTCCTCAAAATTTTCCCCCTTTCTTTCAACCATCTCCTTGGTAGTCTTATACTTAGATGTCTCCCCTCCATTTTCCTCATCCCTTGATGTCTCTACATTCTTGTAGTTGGATTTATTGTTAGATTTTTAATAAGTTTCTCATGTTCAACACTAGCTTTCAATAGTCATTCATGCCTTGCACGAAGGTTCACTAATTTTGTTTGCAAATCTTTCATCATATTTAACAACTCCTTGGTAGGTACTTGCACTTGCTGACCCAAATGCACATAAATTATTCTTCTCCAATTTAAGTACCTCCTTGTGGTTCTTCTGTTTTTTTTATCTTGTTTAGTTCTTCTTCTTATTTTATGTAACAAAAACATTTATTTTATTAATGAAAATCATGGTTAGCTCAAAGGCCATAGTATTGCAACATGTTTTGCTCTGATACCATGTGTAACATCTCTCCCATATTACATTGGAAAAAAAATGTAACTGTCCTTTAAATTATACACAATGATTTTTTTTAAAGGTAAATAATTCATATTATTTTGAGTCTTATCTTCCATGATTACATAATCCATCATCATATAAAGGTCACCACTTAGGCTACCCAATCACACATTACTTTTTTGTTCACAAGTAATATCTGACGTTTCTATTTTGCACTTATGAAATTCATCATAAAAATGCTTCTACATACCTTATCGATTCTTGGTATCTATTTATTTTTTTAGTTTTGGGAACATTGCCAAATCTTGGCATATCAAGACTTGAGCTTAACGTTGTCTCAACTCTTAAGTTCCAAGAACATCCTTTATATGCATATGCTTTTTTTGTTCATTTCTATACATACATACATGCATATATATAGGCCCCATACACTTTAATTGTTGACCTACACCTCGTTCTATAAACATATACATATTTCTTACATTATAAAAATGGTGCATGGCCCTTAAATTCCAAGTGATATAGAATCGCCATAAATATATATGTAACAATGTTATGAGGGTTCGCTTGGACTATTCCGTGTTCATCAAATTGTTTGCAAGTTACAACTTCTATGTTTATATGATATTGAAATCCAATGTGACTGCCACATAGGCATGAATCACGTTGTGATGGTTTGCAGGTCAGGGTTCAGTTTGATTACATGGAACCCTAAGCATCTAGTACATCTTATGGTGAGGATCCTTCTACAATTTATCAATGGTGATAATTTATTTGTTTTATGTTAGGGTAACTCCACTACCATGTTCCACCATCAAGATCTCATTGTTCTTTGTTTGGGTTGTGAATTGAGCTATGCAACTCTATATTAGATTCTACTATAATTAAAGAGCGGGTTTCCTCATTTATGAGAGGAATACCATCATATTTCGGTCGTTTGCTTGAATATACCATCCAAAACTTAATATATTCACATGCAAGGCTATAACATACACTTGGATTGACTTCTCTAGTAAATTTTCAAAGATTCTTGTTCCTCTTTGAATATGAATTTGCATTAGTGTTACCTTTATGTCGTCCTTAAGGTTTTGCACTCCAACTATTGTTCGGTTGCTTTGCAGGTACCCTAGCTCCTTTTTGAGGGTTTTATGGTCGCAACATCAATTTTTTATTATAAGGAATTTGGTTCGGTTTCAACAACTCCAAGAAGGTTTCTTTTCCTTGGTGAGCTTCCTCTTGCAGAGTTTACCAGAAACCCTAATTATAACCTTTTTTTAAGGGTTTTATTTTCTTATTCATATGGCTTATCACTTTGAGGACTAAAAACTCCTTTCTCCTGGTAAGAAATACAACGAATTTTCTCTTATATCCACAGGTAAAACCATTAATAACCTTGGTATTTAATTCCTTTCCGTTATGGTAAATTTTTAAGAGGTTTGTAACAATTAATGACTCGGCTCGTTCATTCGCAGGTTTGTCCCAGTGGCATTAAGATTCTTGACAGAACATTTGCTAGCATGGTGTCTATGGTTCTTCTTTGGTTCTTTCCAGTTTGATGGTACCTGTGCTTATTTAACTTTTATTCTTTCTAGGAATTCATTGTCATGGTAGACTTCTAGCTTGTTCATGGCTAGTTTGAGTTTGAGTGTTAGAGTTTTTTAGGACAAGACCATATGATGGCCATAGACTATTTTCTTTCTGTCTAGAAATATTTTTAATAATGTTAAGGGAATTTACCATTTCTTTATAAATAAGTTGTTCCATATTATCTGGGTATTTTTGTTATCCTAGTGCAGGGGTTTCTCTTCCCTCGGAGGGTTTATTCCATGTCTTTACTTATTTTTCCTATGCTCAACTGACCCATGAGGTCACAACTGAAGGTTTCTCTGGAGATTTTTAGAAATGTGTATACATATGTATATTGCGTCTCATATTTTCATTATAAATTATGGTTAAATTCAGTTGCTCCGATAAGAACATGCATCTTATTTTTAAGAAAATATGGCTAAGGCCTGTAGGTTCAAAAAAAATTCTAAAACCTTTTCTCTATGTTAAATGATAAAACCTCATTATATTTCCCTTTTTCCTTTTACAATTTATCCTGTAGCATTTAAATGCTCTAATAGAAAGTTTTACCCTTATTGGGTTATACTCTTTCCTTGTTTTTAATGTATATATGTATACTATTTCTCTTCAAAGGGAGTCTAGATATGTTAAATCGATTATTTTTTGGTATGCAGATACTATAGTTTTAATTTAATGATAATATGTAATTAGGCCAAAAACCTAGTGGACCTCTAGAATGGGGGAGCACCTCTAGTCTTTTGAGCCCTATCGTTCTTTTGTCCAAGATTGTCTATACATGGACGTACGAAAAAATCATTGTTCCTAAAAGGATTGTAAAACTAACCAGAGACATAATCACAAGCTCTCTTGCCTTAGTATTATAATATAGATATATTTATGGACATTGTATTTTACTCCTTTTAGGAACACACATTCTAATACTGGTAAGTTATGCACCTCTATTTTATTTGTGCATAAATATTTGTCTTAACACCTAACATTATCTTGTTAATTTATTGTACCCTATCTTCATCTTATTCATGTTGTTTCCACTTAGAAAGTTCCAAGAGGAACATATGGTAACTTCCTGCTACTTTTTGTACCAAAGAGGGCTTTTACTTTGCACCTGAGCAACTCCACTTTCCTATAACAAACACAACTAACCACACATACATTTGCAAATATGTATACTCATATCTATGCTCATTTAACAACTAACAATAAAACTTTTAATTTATCATTTTGTTATTTCATAACTATTTAATTTCACATTGGCAATCTATTCTATCTTTTCCTAAAACAGACTGATCATCAAATTCCTATTATTCACAAATTAAATCATTCATATACTTATTCAAATTCTTCCAGAAAATAGATTAAAGGCTTCCACATTCCACCCGACCATGAACTAGCTTCCTCAATTAGTTCCCCCCGAGCTCCACTCCTCCTTGCTAAGAGAAAACAACACAATAATACTTTCCAATCCACCTCCTTAACCCTTTAGCAAGGTCTTGCTGATTTTCTAGGGTTCATAACCAGTCTTTCTCTCCCATTGGTTATGTTTTAAAAGCAACCGTCTTTATCTCTTGCATTTCTTACTATACAAATTCCACTTCATGACATTTATCTCCAACCATGTATTTCTTTTGGTATGTCTCTACCAACAATTCTTATGAATGGCAAAAATGAGGATTTTCTTCTTTTTGTTCTTGCCCCATCATGGGCATAACTGAGACATAATTGCTTTTGACTGTTTTCCTTGGCATTTAAGAGTGTGATCTCATATGTTAGCCTTTAACATATTTTCCAAATAATAATATAGAACAAAAAATAAGTTTTCTTTTTTATTTAATCAAAATGAATATTTACATCATCACATTATGCCACTTGCCCCATTTAACCTTTCATCTACACATGAACATGGAAGTCATAAAGTGAATTTATCAAGGTATTAGAATAGCTAAATGTTTAGAAACTTGTAAAAGTTAGCACAGCCTCTAGAAGTAAGACTAAATGTCTTAACTTATTATTAATAAAGTTTTATGTTTTTCATTTGTTTTTGTGTTAGTATTAACTTATTATTAATAAAGTTTTACGTTTTTCATTCATTTGTTTTTGTGTTAGTATCATTGTTATCATAGAATTTATTTTATTTTATTTGCAAGTATTGTTTTGATTGTATTAAGATTAATTATATTAATAGGTGTACTTATTTTTTAATAGAAATTTCATAATTTTAATTTAATTATCTATAATTAATATGTGGATGATAGAGATTTAATCTCTAGTGAGTATTTTAGAATATTGTTAGTAGTATACACAAATTAAAAGTTTGAAATTTGTATCGAGAACTCCATCAGGATCTTCTGCAGATCGAGAACTGGCTCGCTGGTGTTGTCTTTGCAGAGCTCGGACAAAGACTTGTTGAAGGATTCCATCATCGACTGTGTACTTTGGAGAGAATCGAATAAGGGATCCACTGCTGCCATTGGTACAACTTTTAAACCAGAACTATTAAAAGTTTTGGGGTTGAAACCCCAATAAGAAGAAGAAAATTCTGTTTGGACTATGGAAATCAGAGAGTATTAACTTGGGAGCTTTATATAGAGAGAAAATTCTGGCTTGGTTCTAGATCTAATCTTCTCTGCGGCTGGGTTCTAGATCTAACCTTCTACGGCTAGATCTAGATCTAATATTCTGCCTTATTTCTCTGCGGTTGGGTCTCAGCTCCCACACTGTGTTTTGGCACTCTCCGTTGTCTCACGCTGTGGGGTTATCAAATGCAACAACCAATTTCATAGGCGAACCACTTGTTCAATCTTCTGCGGCTGGATCTAGATCTAATCTTTTGCCTTATTTCTCTGCGGCTGGATTATAGATCTAATCTTCTGCGGCTATATCTATATCTAATCTTCTGCCTTATCTCTGCGACTGGGTTCTAGATCTACTCTTCTACGGCTAGATCTAGATCTAATCTTCTGCCTTATTTCCTGGGTCTCAGCTCCCACGCTGTGTTTCGGCACTCTCCATTGTCTCACGCTATGGGGTTATCAAAGGCAACAACCAATTTCATAGACGAACCACCTGTTCAATCTTCTGTGGCTAGATCTAGATCTAATCTTCTGCCTTATTTCTCTGCCGCTGGGTTCTACGGGCAAGTAAAATATGGCTCCCAACTTTGCGAAATTAGTTGTTGGCTCAGTTCCATCTGCTTCTGGAGGGCAAGCTCCTGGCCATATCGTTAGTGAAGCCCCAGCTCCCACTATCCAGGTGTTCCAAGCCTCACTGAATGAAGCTTTGAAGTTTTTTGAAAGTGCCATAATCTGTCGGTTCAATGGTTTTTGGCCGTGGCTGACAACTCTCCACAATAGGATCTCGGAGGTATGGAAGCCTGTCATTTCTGATGAAATTAATATCTACCCCTGTGCTAGGGGTTTCTTTATAGTAGATTTTGAAAATCCTAAAAGCAGACAATATATTCTAGATTCCAACCCTTGGTTTTGGGAAAACTCAGGCCTATTCATGAAGCCATGGAACCCATCATTCGATCCCTCAACAGCAGTCATAACCTCAACACCAGTTTGGATTGCCAAGCCTACCCTTGCATCTATGGAATCTCTCCTCGCTAAAAGCCATTGGAAATGCAATTGGGAAATTTTACTGCCGGGGCCCAGAAACAGAGGAATATGCTAGAACCACCTATGCACGCATCTGTGTGGAAATGGACTTCAACACTGGATTCCCAGCTGAAATAAACCTAACAAGTAAAGACTATGTGTGGAACCAGAAACTCGATTATGAAAGTGTCCTCTTCCGATATCGATCCTACTTTGAGACAGGCCATCTAGCCAAAAATTGCCCAAAAGCCTCTTAGAAAAATTCTGCTAGAAAAAACCACCACATATCTACATGGTGGGAAGGAGCACAAAAAGAACACTACACTGTCATCAAAGAAGAATACTCTAGAGAAAACTCTGAATCACAAGAAATCGGGCAAGAAAGAAACAACTCTCAAGACAAGCAGGGAGAAAGCCCCACCCAACAACAAAAAGGTGAACTCGACAACCCCTCAAGCATCAACAGTTATGAGGATTCGAATACCGCACAAAATAAATCTTCATTTAACAGCAAAGCAGATCTCCTAAACCAAACTTCTCCAACTATCTTCAAAAGGACGAACACAATAGATCGCGAAGCTAAGACACCAATGTCCCAAGAACCAGAAGAGATGAAGGAGATGCAAGATAAAGGAAGTTGGAAGACCGTAGAGAAAAAAAGAAAGCTACAACACCAATCTCGCCAAGAAAGACGAGGAGCCAAACAATTAAAAACTAAGAAAATTATAGGTCCGATAGACCAATTTGGTCTCAGTGGACATTAACCACTATCATCATCATCATCATCAATTATGCTCTTTTTGTCATTTTAATTGAGTTGGTTAATTAAAAAAAATGTCATATGAACAAGTGTCATATACAATGAGTTACAATATTTTGGGCATGCCAAGTGGATAAGTCATAGTATTGGCTCATGGTATTGTAACAAAACCTACTTATAGATTAATAATTTCCATAATAAAATAAGAGTAAATCTCCATGGTTAAAATCTTGTTCCACATTTTTTTAAATGTATATATGATTAATTTATATATTAATTTTTTCTATTACTATTCTAATAATAATAATAATAGAGTTATAATTTAATTGTTTTTTATTTTTTTTAATAAAAATTATAAGTTTTAATATTTATTATAAATTAATGTTTATTAATATTTACCAATAATTTAATTTTTATAACTACTCTAGTTAACTAACTTATATATATAGATATAATTTTATAATATTAAATATTATTTTTCCTTTCATATTTATTTTATTTAAATATTTAAATAACCAATTTAATTTTAAAATTGGGAAAGAAAATTAACATATAAACAAGTTAAATAAGGCTTATAATCTAACAAGCCTAACAAATCCAATGATATATTAACAACAAACCGGTAAAACAAACAAAACTTAGCAACAAAGGAACATGCCAATCAAAAGTCGAGCAAGCTAAAATAACAGACCAACAGGGTAAAATATAAAATTGCAAATGAACCAGGCAAGTCAAGCATGCCACGAGAACAAAACAATAAATCTTTTCTTACCCGTAGCTAATTTTTCTTTTATATAAATAATTTTTCAACGTGGATGTAACTGATTTTCCTTGTATATTTAAATAATTCGAACTGAATAAATAGTTTTGAACTAAATAATTATTTTGGATAAATAGTTTTGAACTGAATAATTTGTTTGGGCTGAATCTGAATTATTTTAACGGAAAACAATTTCCACCAAAAATCATTTTCTTTTATATAAATAAATTTTCAACTTGCACGTAACTGATTTGCCTTATATATTTAAACAATTCGAACTGAATAAATAATTTTGAACTGAATAATTTTACGGAAAACATTTTCCAGCTGTCAAGCTCAATTAGGGGAGAATTTTATAAACATAATTTATGCATCACATCAACGTAATTCACTATATCTAACTTTGAATTAAATAATATGATTGGTGAAAAGTAACACAATTACCACAAAATAGTAACAAATGTTTATATTTTCATTTGGAGACAATGCAAAAAAAAATAGCATTAAATTGAATAAACTAAGTTCTATCTTGTTATCCAAATAGATGAAGCGGCTAAGTTTTGTCATGATATATTTTATAAAATATAAAAATATTAGAAAATAAAAACACTAATAAGTTAATTTTAAAAAATATGATGTTAGTATAAGTTTATATATTTTTGAAATGAAAAGAAGAAAAGTATATTTTAATTCTATTATTTATGTATGTTTTTATAAGTTTATTTAAATATCAAGTGTATTTATTTGATGGATAATTAAATTTTGTATTTAATAATTATTTACTTTGTATATTTTTAATATGTTAATTTTTTTTTATTGTTCTATGTTGTATAAGTTATTTTAGTCTAATTTATTTTTTAATTAACAATGCATCTAATTATTAGTAGTGTAATCAATTATAAATGTAACTGAAGAAAGATCAATATATGTAGTCATAGAGAAGACAACAACACAACCATAAGAGACAATAGATTAGCCCAAGTCCAGAGAAAAATCCCACAAAGGGGAAACCCTTTCAAATCTTCTTCTTTAGTAGATCGTCATAAAAGGATTTCAGCAGTGAGTACAATGATTCCAATACATATGATTTGCAACGGATAATAATGAAACTGATCTATAGATCCACAGATTTGTTATAACAACAGAGAGAAACCCAGATTTATCAGATCACTGAAGTCAACTGAATCCAGGATGTCAAATCACAGATCTGAACTCTGGTCGCCCTCATAACGACTACCCATGTGCCACTAAAACACCTTGATCGCTCTCTTTGTCACTGTATGCAAGCGATTGTGACTACAGGGTTGCTCTCAGGAGGTCATGATGCGAGCAACTGTGGCACTGAACAACTAAGACCCAAAATTGCTCCCTTACCATTATTGTGCGAGCAACCGAGACGACAGGGTTGCTTCCTTACTCATGTTGTGCGAGCGACTGAGATAACAGGGTTGCTCCCAGGGCTACCTTCTGCGAGCGACCAGGGATCAAAACCTTCCAATCTGCCTCTAAACCCAGAGTCACTGTCACTGAACTGTCTCCAAGTGACTAGAGAGCCAGAGTCACTATCTTGCCTACTCTGTGCCTGCGATCGTGGATGAGAAATTATGTTCTATGTCAGCGATCGAGATCCAAAAAACCCTAACCCAGAGCGAACCTTTCGCCTGTAATTTCAGACCTTGTGCAAACTCCTTCTGACGAACCTGTGCGAGCTAAAACAAAATAAAAAAATAGAAACATGTCTTGATCAAGTGTGTCCAAATGAACTTGAGGTCACTTCTTTTTATAGGATTTCTTGAGGGTTTACTTGGGGTTGAGATTGACCCAAGCAGTTACCCAAGTGGTTAGGGCCAACTTACTCCATAATGAATGAATGAATAAAATAATTCAAAACTTAACCTCTGCTTAACCAAATTAGGTAATCTTTGGGTCGATTTTGGTCCTCTCAAAAAGAATAATTTAATGCAAAAATCATTTTAGTCATATGAACTGTTTAATGTGAAATTTAACCCTAATTACAAAAATTAACATAATACACCAAAAAATTTGAAAATACATGAATTTTTTTCATATATTTTTTATTTTTATTAATTTCGTTGTGCTCAAAAACATGTAAAATAAATACGCATTACATACATAATTTAATTCCTCATAAAATAAGTACTTACACCTAATTTTTTCCACTACTCTCTCCCAGGAAGTGGCCCCAACTCCATCATCCAAAAAAAGATTATACACCATTAAAAAATAAGCGCATTATATTAAGTCAAAATACTAAATGGTTCTTCAAAATGTATGAGTGAAAATATAATTATAATAATTATTTTAGGAGAATGCTCCATAGCATTTGGAAATTAGACAAATTTCAAGATTGAAAATTTGAGTAAGATTAATGGTTAAACCAAGAAGTGCAAATTTGAGTGACCGCAAACGTGAATCTAATAGTTAAAAATATATGTTTTCTCATGGGAGATTATATATGTTGAAAAATAAAAAGAAATCAAATTTGTACACATTTCATTAATTAAGAAAAGTATGAAGTACCTCCCTCCGATGGATACTATATCTGCATCAAAATTATCAAAAATGGAAGGCACAATAAGTTCAAATGCCTCAGGCCTCACCATTATGCCTGTGAGGCAATGATCCCATTTCCATGACAAACCATTTTACATGTCACAATTAAGTTGTTGCCTTGTTGCGAAATCCCTCTTTGTTAAGACAGACAACATATTTCGAAAATTCTTTTAGATCAACAATCATCTGCAAGTTTTAATTTTAAAAGGTAGTTGTAAAAATTATGAAGGCTTTAAATTGGGTGCCTCTAATTCATGTTGCATTTTGATATATTTATGTGAAGAAAAGATTCAATTAATTTTTGAAGGTAGTTGTAGAAATTTTGAAGGCTTTAAATTGGGTGCCTCTAATTCACGTTGCATTTTGATATATTTATGTAAAAAAAGATTTAATTTTTTACTTGGTATAGTATAATTTTTTAAATTTTTAGGTTTTTTTAAATGTGTTAGAGTTATAAATTTAAATTGTATAATTTAAATGAGCTTAAATATATTTTAATTCTCGATTTATCAAGCATTGAGAAGGATTAAGTCTTTCGAGATGCAAACTTTTTTTTAGTGCAAAATTTGAGGAAAGGTTTTCACTTCGAGAGATTTGATCACTCTCGGTGCTTGATAGGTCCAGGGTTAAGATGGTTCTAGGTTGGTTATATAATACTCTATAATATCTATATCTTTATCTATGTGTCTCTTTCTTATTCCCTTTCTTTATCTCACCCCCCAAACATATACTCTCTCTCTCTCTCTCTCTCTCTCCTTCATATCTCCTCCTTCTATGTCTTCCTCTCTCTCTCTCTTCCCCTTCTCTCCCTATTTCTCTCCTCTCCTCTCTCTTCCCTCCTCTATTTCTCTCTTCTCCTCTCTCTTCCCTCCTCTCTCCCTCACTCTCTCCCCACCTCTCCATTGCCAGTCCCTCTCTTTCTCCACCTCTATCTCTCTATGTATTTTTTCTTTCCTCCCTCTCTCTTCCCCTCCAACTCCATCTCTCTCTCTCTCCCCTCCTCTTTATCTTCCTTCCTCTCTCTCCCTCTCTCTCTCATTCTCTCCCACCTCCCTTTGCCTCCCTCCCCCATCACTCTCTCTCTCTCTCTCCCTCCCTCTCCTCTAACTCGGTCATTATCACCCTCCCTCTCTTATTTTCTCTCTATCTCCTCCATCTCTGTGTCTCCCTTTCTCTCCCTCTTCCCCTTCTCTCCCCATCTCTCTCCTCTCTCCCCCTCGATCTCTCCCTCGCTCTCTCCCTATCTCTCCCTTGCCACTCCCTCTCTTTCTCCACCCCTATCTCTTTATGTCTTTGTCCTTTCCTCCCTCTCTCTGCCCCCCAGCTTAATCTCTGTCTCTCTCTCTCCTCCTCTTTGTCTTCCTTCCTCTCTCTCCCTCTCTCTCCCACCTCCCTCTCTCCCTACCCTCATCGTTGTCTCTCTCTTTGCCATCTAGCTTTGTCACTATCTCGCTCCCTCTCCCCGACCCCTTTCCCTCTCCCTCCCCCTCGCACCCCTCTCTCTCTTAAATTTGATTCCATGATAGTGTGTTTAAGAAAATATCTAAATTAAAAAAACTCAATTGGTTGTAAAATATTAAACCTATATTTTGGATTAATCATATCAAATACAGTACAATAATGAAAAATAAAAACAATCATGCAATATCTTTCCTCTATGATTGTTAGTCAATTTGTTTTCTCTCATCCCTTAGATCCTGAGTTAAGATGGATCTATGTCTGTTCTTAGTAATATTATTTATAGTATATATATTTCACATCTTTACATATAAAGTATTCTCATTTTTTATTTTATTGAAACCTTGATTTAATTTTTATGGGAATCTTTTTAGTAGTCGTGAGATAGGGGGTTGATATATTTTAAGAGTAATGATAACCTTTTTCCTTTTAGATTTAATTGAAAAAAATGTTATAAAAAATAAATTAAAATAAAACATTTATAAAATATTTTGATTGTGAAATAAGTTATGTTTTTTGAGCATGTGGTATTGATAAGCAATGGTATTGGCTCATGGTATTGTAACAAAACCTATTTACATGTTAATAATATCCATAGTAAAGTGGGAGTGAATATCCATGGTTAAGAATTATGTCATATTGTTATAAAATATTCTGATTGTGAAATAAATTTATGCTATTGCTAAGTCATGGTATGGTAACAAAGCCTATTCACAAATTAATAACAAAATCAAAATATAACAAATTTAATTTAACATTATTTTTTAATTATTAATTGAATCAACATTTAAATGTTTATAGGCATAGAAATTTACATTTACATATTAAATATTTACATTTGACATCTAGCCACACTAAATTATATTTACATATTAAACATTTACATTTGACATCTATCCATACTAAATTATAAAACTAAATATTTTAAGATTTTTAAAAATATCAAATTTATTTATATATTTATAAAAATATTTTAAAAATAATGTCATTCAAAATTTTATAAATAAATATATATATATATATCTATATCTATATATATATATATATATATATATATATATATATATATATATATATATTCAAAAGGCAATTTGGGTGATCCAACTTTCGCATTAACAATAGAATCGTTTAATATTAACGCTAAAACTAAAGAAGCAAGCAAATTAAGTGACCCATATTAACCTTAACAAATTTATTCATTTATTATTTCGATGGTAACTAACCATTGATTAACTTATGTGACATGCTCATTTCAGATATTTTTATTTTTTATTAAACAAGTTTTGCTTATTGGCTTATTCTTTATTTTATAGAACACCTTTATTTTAGTATTATTTTAGTTTGTTTGTATAGCCATCCCAAATATTAAATTCAATGTAAACCTAAGGATCAAATTACTGCGTTTATTAACATTTCTAAATTCTAGAGAAGCTAGAAAATATCCATATAATTAAGCCCATTAAGCCCAGTTTATGAATTGTTTATTAGGATTTCTAAATTCTAGAGCAACTAGAAAATATCCAAATAATTAAGCCCAGCATATGAGTTTTGACACGACGCACAAGCAGTTAAATTACACTAAACGGAAACCATGCGCGCCCACCAACTCAGATTGACTGATAAAACTTATTAATCTGACTTTCAAATTCAGCCCACCGTTAAAATTTCTTCGACCCCAATCTGAGTTTAATGTTACATAACTAATAATATCCGATCTCAACTATGCAACCCCGCTATCTCATATTTATTCCAATATTATCTCATTGAATAACAAATAATAATGAATGCGCACGTGAACACCGCATCTGATATTTTGATTAATTATCTATATGTGAAAAACAAAAACCGTGATATATGATTTTTTTCCCACCTTTATATGCGTGACTGATCTAATAAATGATAAAAATATCTTACCACATAACGACAGCGACTGGGTCGATAATACAGCATTCAGATAGTCTCCTCCTCTTCTAGAAAGTCTACCCTGCGGTCACATGGGCGCAAACTCCCAACCGTCCGCATTACCCGCCCATGCAGGACACTATCAAAGTATTTGGCCCCGCCACAAGGTTTACATACAGGAGAACTCCAGGCACGCTTACCAAGTCCTCGATAAAAAAAATGTGCATCATTCCTCTTCTGTGTATCGCCTCGAGTTGAGTGGAGATGGGGATTGAACACGAGCCCGAGAGAACACAGGAAAGGGGATGGGTGAGAGGGGCCATTATTGGGGCTGGGGCTTCTGGGACAGTTAGCCTCGCTATGAGCAGCTCTAATGGCCAACTCTTTGCAGTCAAATCTGCAGCCGGTTTTAGTGTGGCTTTGGATAATGAATACCGGATTTTGCAGCGTCTGGATTCTCCATACATTGTTCGCTGCCTGGGGCGCGATTACAGTGTTGAGAATGGTGCCGAGCTGCACAATTTGTTCATGGAGTATATGCCAGGTGGCTCTGTAGCAGATTTGCTGGCTAAGTTTGGAGGGCGGCTGGACGAATCCGTGATCAGGGCTTACACTCGTGGCATTTTACGAGGAATTCATTACCTCCACAGGCAGGGGATTGTGCACTGTGATATCAAGGGGAAGAATGTTCTTGTGGGTGCTAATGGTGTGAAGCTTGCAGACTTTGGTTCTGCCAGGAGGATTGGTGATGAGGAGAGAGGCCAGGAGGCCATGAAATTGAGGGGCACACCTCAATGGATGGCTCCAGAAGTAGTGACCCAGGTGGAGCAGGGGCCCGCTTCTGATATTTGGTCTCTCGCCTGCACTGTTCTTGAGATGACCACTGGGAGGCCTCCATGGAGCCATGTTTCCAGCGCTCTTGCTGCGATGTATCGGATTGGATGCACAGAGGAGCTGCCTGAGTTGCCTGCATCGCTTTCACCAGAGATCCGGGATTTCCTAGAGAAATGCTTTCGGAGAGATCCTAAGAAGAGGTGGACCTCTGCAGAGCTGTTGAAGCATCATTTTTTAGAAAAGGACTCTTCCATGGAAGCAGAGGAGGCCATTGGGGGTTCGGGAATTCCAACCAGTCGTTTGGATTTTAAGAATCAAGTATGGGATTCCTACTCTTCTCAGACCACTCCCACTCTGTCACTGAGCATCCCGAGCCCAACAGGGCAATGCAATGCGGAGGTGAATAGATCAGTTGAGCAATACCCAAGGCTTTCTCCCAGGGACAGAATGATGGCACTGACCGCAGCTTGTAAATTTGATGATGTTGCTAACAGGTCTAATTGGATCACAAGCACTCATGGTCAGTGGATTGTTGTGAAATCTTCCAGAGGTAACTCTCCAACTTCAGGGAAACCTCTGTCAAAATCAGACTTCTGTAATGGCTCCTCTGTCCAAGAGCTTCCATTTACAAAAGAAATGTATAGTGCCAACTTAGAAGTTGTCAATTATGAAAAATCTCAGCCTAGATGTGAACTAGATGAATGCTTGGACGTTGAGATTTCTGCAGCCCAACCTGAGCATCAATCATCTTTCAGTATTTCAGCTGAGACTCTGCATCATGACTTGTTTTCAGTGACAACAACATCCAATTCTATAAATGAAACTTGGGAAACGAATGGAAATCCATTTGAGGGTGATGCTGGAATTCATTACATATCAATGGTAGGAGAAGTTTTTTATATCTTTAGTAATAAGTGGACCTCTAGCACTCAGCCAGGAGCAGTTTGCTTCCCCTGTGGTATTATGTGCACCACACAATTTTGTCATATAAGTATGATAATGGGGCAATTGTACATGAGCTGCAGAGCAAATACTTATTCTTGTATTTTTTATTCAAAATTAATTTCAATTGAATTTATTTGGCTACATACCTGTGTGAATGATTCTAGCATGGGTATTTAACTTTGCATTACGATTTGTGTGAATCCTTGGGTATTTAACCTTGCATTCCGATTCGCGTGAATTTTTTTGGGAAAATTTCTTAACTTTGTACTTGCACGAATCACCATCACCATCTGTCAACCAGAATTATCAGCTTACCATGGGGATTTAACTTTGCATTCTGATTTGTGCGATTTTTTTTTGGAAAATTTCCTTTTAACTTTGCACTTGCACAAATCACCATTTGTCAACCAGAATTATCACCTGTCATCTTGTGAAAATTCCTTTTTAGCTTTTGCTGCAAATTGTTACTATATGTGACCCAACCTAAAATGTATGTCTTAGTAGAAAATTGCAAACACTACTTATATGTTAGTAGAAAATTTATATGTAAATAAATAAAGATAATAAAAAAGTATTTAAATAAAGAGTTTTACTTAATGAACTTTTAATATATTACGCGTGTTTATGACATACTAAAAAATATTTTTAATTTGAGTATATATTAGAAAATACTTTTAAAAATCACATTATTTAACTTCCTACAAATAAAAACTCAATACAGTTTCTCAATTTAGAAAACCCCCAATTTCACTAGATATGATAGGTATTCATTTTTTCATTAACAATTTTTATACCCCTTTATATTTTTTGATTAACTTTGAGCTTTATTTTTTATACATGCCAATATAAAAACCCTTTACCCCCAATTATATGTTCAATATATTATGTCGTTTTTTCCTCAATATATATTCCTCATTATGAATTCATGCAGTATGATATTGCTCCCCTAATAAAGCCTAGTGCATTCAAACAATATAAATACTTATTTGGTGAAATTTTGATAATAAGTTAAGAAAATATTTATGATGTAAAGTATTAACATTTTTATTGTTCAAAAAACAAGATTACAATCTTCTCCTAATAGGTTTAGGATAAGCTACATAAATATATATTTATCTTGGTATTAGTGCATGCATTACACCAACTACCATCATTATGTAAAACTCCAATATTATATAAACTAGCAAATATTTATTTTAAGTAATTGTTTTTTACAATAAAATTTTCTTTTTAATTGCTATCACTATTTCAATAATCTCCACCTCAACAACAATTTACCTAATATCTTTCTCATGTATCAAGCCTATTCATCACCCTTTCTTAAAGCTAGGAGAAGCCAAACACCAAACACCACCACAACTTCTTTAGCAATATTGATATTACTAAGATAAGATGTATTAATAGCCAAATGGATATCACTTTGACTATCAAAAAATACGTTCGCCTTTTACTACATTCTCCCAAACTCACCCAAAAGACCCTTTAACCAATTGTCTCCTTGCATGCATGTGAGACAACTATATATTTAGCTTAATAGTGGATAAAGCGACAATTTCTTAAAGATTTGACATCCAACTAATAGATCCTGCTGCAAGAGTAAACACAAAATCTAAAATAGATTTCCTCCTGTTCAAATTACCTTCAAAATCAGAATCAATAGAATCACAAGCTAAATCACTATAGTCATTACATGTGATGTAATTATTACTTGTACCTTTAAGATACCAAAGCACCCATTTCACTTTTGCCCAATATTCTCTACTTGGATTTGCCTCTACAACGATAACACCAATTCCATGTGAAATATGCAATCTAGTACATAGCATCACATTTATTAAACTTCCCACTATACTATCATACAATACGCAAGACGTGATCATTTTCTTTTTTACTACTAGGAAATAAACTAGAAGAAAGATTGAAATGAGAAGTCAAAGGAATATTTACAAGTTTTACATTATTCATTCTAAACTTCATGAGTATTTTCTCTGCATACTCCTATTGTGATAACCAAAGTTTACAATTTTTTTTGTATCTGTATATTTCAATACAAAAATTTGTTTTGTTACTCCTAGATCCTTCATATCAAAAGTCTTATCCAATTGATCTTTTAACCTATTGTACTCAAACATATTTTTAAGTGTACCATACATATTGTCAACATATAACACCAAGATATGCATATAGTGTTATTTTTTTTAAATAGACATAATGGTCATATTCATTTCTAAACATTTTCTGCATCCATAGTTGCTTCATCACCAGAAGTTTCTTCCTACTTCCTAGTTTCTATGGATGATTGAGTATCCAACTTAATTTTTTTTTGTGATACTTGTTCCTCATTGATATCAACTTTTACAATGTCTGATTTATGAGGGGGATATTCATCAAATACAACATCTTTATCAATGATAATTTTGCGGGAAGCAGGGTCCCACAATCTACATCCCTTAATTAAATCATCATAACCCACAAAGGTTGATCCGGATTGGATCATTATATTGTTTGTAATTCATCTTGATGCATTTGGAGTGGAAAAAGTGGAGGAATAAGCTTACGAAACAATTTTTACTGGCGAGACCCAATTTGGCAAAACGGGGCCTGAAACTTTCTGGGACTGTTTTTACTGGTGGGACCCAGTTTGGAAAAACAGGGCCTGAAACCTTCCGGGAGAATTTTGAGGCATCAAACTATGTTTCTTGGGGGGTAAATATTTTTTCTTTGGTGCTTCACCATCTCATTTTATTCTATACACATAGATCTTTCCAACAGTGCAAGAAGCACGTCAATCGAAGTCCGTATGCAAATGTTATGCCACTCAGAAGTTGACCTTCATGTGTTCACACCTACAGTTCTGGAGGATGTCGCAAAAACCAAATTATTCATGAAAAGGGGCTAGCCACATATTTTTGATGTAAAAGACTCTAGAAGAGTCTATTTTGTAACTCTAGTTAAGAGTTGATGTAGTCAAACTTAACCACTAGTAGGCTATCGTGTTGTTTTATAACCGGGCCACTAGGAGGAAGATACATTCCATTCTTTTGAAAGAATTTTTTTCCATAGATGAGCAAAGATAGCCAGGATAAATAGGAGGTAGAGAACACATATAGGATATGTTCACTGTGGCAGCCCACGGGCCAGAAACATTATTTCTTTGTACTTGTATTCATATTTCCAGACAGAGAAAGAGAGCAAAGCAGCCTCACCTTCCAGTTGGGGGTTTTCTCCTGAAAGGGTTTCCAAAAGAGCATATATTATGTCTTATGTATGTGTGTCATTTTATATTTTGTTCTCTACTTTTCTGCATATTTACCATTCACATGCATGCACTAATTACTGTAAAATCTACAAATCTAGAATTTTATTAAAACTGTAATAGTGTAAAATTTTAGTATTTTAATATATATTTATCAGATCTATTGTGACGAACTACCCAGTGGATTATCCACAACATTGTACATATCATTTGGTATCATAGAAAATTTCTTTGGGTATTTTTTGGAGATTGCAGGGATCTAGATCAGCGGGGCCGAAAATCGTAAAATCCTAATCATGGCTGACGAATCTGTAAACAAACCTCGTGATCTTGCATAGATGAGGTTTCTGCAGCTCGAACAATAAGTCACAGATATAAACCACAATGTAAACCTCCTCATGGAATCCCTAAGCAATAAGCTAGGGATATTTGCAGAAGATTGGGGTCGAATGCAAAGGAAAAATCAGAAGGGGGGTCGAGAGATCGAGAAGACACAGAGAACCAGCCAAAGAAAGAACAAGGAAAAGATCAACCCAGTTCGAATGTTGTGAATCAATCCTTATTTAAAATGGAAGAAAAATTCGATATCAAGCCATATCACGGTGATATCAATGCTTTAAAGTTGAACCATTTGTTGTAGCAACTGGAAGGTTATTTCAATGTCCATAAGATTGAGGAAGGACATAAGATCTCATTCGCACAGTTGAAATTAGAGGGTTGTGCACTAACTTGGTGGGAATGCCACACAAAAACCCTAAGGTTGGAGGGAGAACCTCCAATTACTAAGTGGGAATATTTCAAAACCCTCATTAAGTCACAGTTTTATCCCATTGGGTACATGGAGGACTAGTGGATCCGATGGCATTACTTCAAGAAAAAAATGGGCCAAAGCATGCAGGAGTACACCACAGAATTCAGGAAGATGGTTACAATGTTGGGTATCTCTCCAAAGAACCCAATTGTACTCCTAAATTATTTGGGGGGTCTGCACCGCTATCTACATGAGCAATTGATGTTGTTCAAGTCCAAATCGGTCAAATCACCATGTGGGTCACCCATCATCATTGTGCTGAAGAAGGATGGGACTTGGCAAATGTGTATATATTACAGGGCATTGAACAAAATCACGCTAAAGAATAGATACCCCCTGCCCAGGATAGATGCTTTGTTGAATCAGTTGCATCAAGAAAGATACTTCACCAAGATGGACTTGAAGTCTGGATATCACCAGGTTCGAGTTAAAGAATAAGATACATGGAAGACCGCCTTCAAAACCAGGCAAGGTTTATATGAGTGGTTAGTCATGCCATTTAGCCTATGTAATGCACTAACTACATTTATGAGATTAATGAATGATGTATTGCACCCTTTTACAAATTCATTTGTTATTGTCTATTTGTATGATATATTGGTATATAGTGCTACCTGGGAGGAGCATATGTCACATTTGACGCAGGTGTTAGAAACATTGAATAACCACCAGTTGCTAGCAAATCTCAAGACGTGCAATTTTGCGCAGCAATCTTTGGATATGGGGTATGTGATCGGTGGAGAATAATTGATGATAGATCCTTCCAAGATGGAGGCCATCATGAAATGATCAGTGCCTACTAATGTTTTTGAGGTCAGGAGTTTCAATGGGGAAACAAAATATTTGAGGAAGTTCATAACCTCATTTTCAGTGGTAGAAACACCACTCCACGCAATAACAGTAAGTGGCAAGAGTTTCTAGTGGGGAAATGGCCAGCAAAGGGATTTCAAAGAGCTAAAGAAGAAGTTAAGCCAAGCACCACTTCTGACATTACCAAACTTGCAGTGACCCTTTGAAGTGGAGATAGACGCAAGTGGGTATGCTATGGGAGTTGTATTGATGCAGGGAGGAAGGCCTATATGCTACCATTATGAAGTATTTCATGGGTCAATCCTTAACTACCCTACCTACGACAAGGAGCTCTATGCCATGGTGCAAGTTGTGAATAAGTCGAAGCACTATCTGATTGGAAAGGAGACAATAATCCACAAATATCACGAGCTGTTATAGTACTTTCAGGTCCATAGTAAGCTACAACAGACCAAGCATTACAAGTGGATGGGGTTTTTACAACAGTTTCATTTGGTGATCAAATATAAGAAGGGAAACACAAACAAGTGTGCTAACATGCTTTCAAGGCCACCCACATCAAAGGTCACAACTTTGGGGACTCTTATGGACATGGAATCATTCACCCATGATGCATACAAAGAGGCATATTCATAGGATGAGGACTTCTAGGAGGTGTATCAATAGTTGCAGAGTCAGAGTCATGTGCATGATGGTGATAACACGATTGACTACCATCTCTAGGATGGGTTACTCTATAGGTTGGATAAGATATGTGTTCCTAAAAGTGAGCGATTGCAGCTAATCAGAGAGGTTCACACCTCCAAGGTTTCAAAGCACTTTGGTGTAGGGAAGACCATGGATAACTTGTAGAGGTATGTGTATTGGCCCAAAATGCAAGAGAAGGTAGTTGGGTTCATAAGAGGATGCATGCTTTGTTGTACCAACAAGCCTAGAAACAAGAAACAAGGTCTATATTGTCCCTTACCTGTACCTACTCATTGTTGAGAAAAAAATTCCACGGAATTTGTGGGAGTTTTACTGACAACCAGGAAGGGACATGACTACCTGTTCGTGTTAGTTGACAGGTTCAACAATGTGTGTGTTTAGTTTCCCTATAAAAATATGATCAGCGAACAAGAAGCAACAAACTTATTCTTTGGATTGGTCTGGGTGCACTTTTGGATACCAAGGAGCATCATTTCAGACAAGGATAAAAGATTTCTCAGTGCATTCTACACTACATTGTGGGATAATATGGACACAAAGTTGAAGAGATATACAACATTCCATCCAAAGATAGATGGGCAGACAAACGTAGGCAATAGGACTTTGGTGCAACTTATAAGGGGATACAACCAGAAGCATACGAAGACCTGGGATGAAAATTTAGTATACATACAACATTCCTACAACAGAATTACGGAACAATCCACACTCCTACATGAAAGTCCCCATTTGAGACTTGTTTTGGATATTTTCCACCTTTACCTTTGGATATTGCATATGGGCAGCAAGGAAGAGTGAGGGAAGTGATGAGCCTCATCATTGGGTAACTATATGGACCTTAATTCACCTCCTAACTTAGTCAAATCAACTCTTCTCACAACTTATTACATACTTTGTTTAATGAGATGAGTCAAAGTGAGATATTATGCCTAGTGGACTAATGTCCATTGAATGCAGGTTTGTGAGAGAAAATAATGGAATTTTGGCTAGATTAAGGGCTGGAACTCGAATGAGACAAGGAAGAGAGATTTTAGGAGGTAAATTGTCCTCATTTAATCCTCCCTCATTCAAATATTCCTCCATCAATCACACTAGCTCGGAGTACAAGCTGCCAAGTCATGGAGATCGAAAGGCAGTCAAGCAAGTGACAGTTAAAGAGTTAGTTTATCTCGAGTTTGGGAGCTGAGCCTCCCTAGATTTAAGGAAGTCGTTGGAGACTTCAGTTGTATAAATAAAGAGGCCTAGAGCCTCATTAGGATTCAAATTTTTGCTATAAAAACACTAGTCATTTTCGAGTTCAAGACTAGTGGAAGACATTGTTATGTAATTTCCTGTTTTGATAATGAGAATGAGAATTTCCTTGATCCAGCATTGAGTTAACTCAGAGGGATGAAGCTCTTGGGTTACGTCCCAAACCTACCATCAAAGGCTCCTCTTCTTGTATTTGTATGCTTAGATTGATTTCATAGCTCAATGGTTCAATTATCTTTAGGATTATCCATTGCAAGTAGTGTAGATTTGATTAGTTTTCTTATTAGTTTGCTTCCATTTGCAATTTACTTCAACAATAGTTTAAAAGAGATAAAGGAACATCAAAAAGCTATCAAAATAGGTGTTTTGGCCTCACTTCATCCTTCAGGGATCATGATTTGAGGAAAGAACTCCTATGCAGCCCCAAAAAGACAGAATTCTAGTTTCTCATGGAATTTAGGGTTTTCTATACTTAGGCCAACATTTGATCAGTTTGCAAGAGTAGGATTTACTTATAATTTCTTCCATATTCAGCCTTACATTAGATCTCATCAATTATTCCATCTTATTCTGCAAGTTTTCTTCATGCATGAAGTAGACAGTTAGCTCATTAAACTCTGTTTTCCTAGATCATTGAAATTCTTCTTGTTTACATGATTTTTGGGTAAATGTCAATGTTTGATGCAATGCAGATGTTTCAGAAGTATAGAGATATCTCATAGTCAAAAAACTCCTTCCAACTTCATCCATCCATGATCATTCCTTTCTTGCACTAAAACCCTCGCCAATTTCATCATTTCACAAGGAAACTTCTCCAAACTTGTTGAGCAAATCCAACCATCTTCCAACTTTGGTTTTGAGTTCTGGAGTGATCCTAGGTATTTCCTTGCCTCATTCCATCCACCAACCACCTTCCCTAAGCCTTCCATCACCTTCAACACCCATCCTTTTTCTCTCAGTTGTATCCTGTAGAAATACAGGGAATCCTGTAGGTTTTTAGGACATCCTGTAGGTTTTCCTGTAGTGGCCTGTTTTGAGGCTAAATTGAGGGAGAAGCCTCTAGGAAGCTAGAAAAGGTCACCTACTAGTCTCCCCAACCTTCTAACCATTCACCAACATCCCTAAGCCACCTTCCACATCACCAAAAGAGATTAGCTTTCACACTTTTCCATAAAAAAAGACAAAAAGAAAAACAAATTTATTTTAGTCATTTACATGCACAGTAGTAGAATGTTTGATGTTTTGAATTTACATGCTTAGGACAGTAGGATTGCATACATGTTAACATAGCACTCTTTTTGAATCATAGTCTCTTAGCAGTCAATTAGAAAATGGTTTATTTTTAGCATTTGATTTCAGTGTTCTTCCTTACTACAATAGACAAGCTTTCTCTTAGAGCAGATTTATCTTTCTCTCATGAGTAATCAAGCTTCTTCTGAATTCATGGAAGTCTAGCTTGAAAAACCATAGTAGTCTATCGCCAGCTGAGAAGCGACAAAGAGAAGACCCATCACTTTTACTTGTGTATACAACACTGTGACCTCCAATTTTGTACAAACCCCAGGTTGATAAAGTAAAGTTGGTAGCCCCATGAGTTGTAGCATTCTTTCTGCAATACTGGTGCTCATTAGGAAGATCTTATGAGAGATTCTTTGAGGGACAAAAAATTTATAGAGAAGATCAGGTAGATCCATTTACAGGTACAAGACACACTACAAAGGTCATAGTAGAAGTATAAGGCTAGGCTGTTGGCATTATGATGCATGTGTTGTACTTGATGGCAACAACCTCGTAGAAGATCAACTCACTTATATATATCTAGATGAATCTACGGAAGAGATATCAGATGTGACAGAATGCATGGGATGCAGGACAGCTCAAAGGAATCAAATGACAATTCTCAGTATGACAAGTTAGCTTTTCCATCAAGTCCAAAGGGGGAGATTGTTGGCATTATGAGACAAGTGTGTCCTTGATGGAAAATCACACAGATGATAAATTATAGTGCAGCAAAGTTATTTTCAAGTTCACGCACTTTCATGCAGAGAAAAGTTTCTTTCATATAGAGAAAAGTTCACGCACTTTCATGCAGACTAAAGTTTCTTTCATGTAGAGAAAAAGTTCACGCACTTTCATGCAGAGAAAAGTTTCTTTCATGTAGAGAAAAGTTCACGCACTTTCATGTAGAGAAAAGTTTCTTTCATGTAGAGAAAAGATCGCGCACTTTCATGGTTGGTTCATGGTATTAGTCCGACAGTTTTTGATCCTATGGTTTTGGTCCATGGTATTGCATCCAAAAGTGTTGATCCCAAGTATTGGGTCCATGGTATTGAATTGTTATGGTTTTTGGTCCATGGTATTATGAAAGGCCTAAGGCTATAAAAAGGAAAGGAGATCATTTGGCTGCACACTTATGGGTTGAATATCTTAAGGTGAGCTAGATCTGAAATACTTGTGATCGGTTGGTGAGTGATAGCTAGATCTGAATCAAGGAGAAACCTGAGTATTATAGAAAAATTGGCTGATGGGTCAAGATCTCCATGGCGCATGATTAGATCTGTAGATCTAATATTCTGGGGTATGCTTGAAGACTGAAAAACTATCTATACCCGCAGGACCGCAGGTGCGACATGGTGCAGGTGCGGATACCCGCAGAGCAGAAGAGTGCGCGGGTGCGGATGTAGCTGCAGGACCGCAGGTGCGACACGGTGCAGGTGCGGATATCTGTAGAATAGAAGAGTGCGCAAGTGTGGATGTAGCCACAGGACCGCAGGTGCGACACGGTGCAGGTGCGAATACCCGCAGATCAGAAGAGTGAGCAGGTGTGGATACCCGCAGATAAGAAGAATGTGCAGGTGCGGATACCTGCATATCAGAAAGCAACATAGGCACGGATGTTTGTAGATGTCTATTGGTGAAGTTGCGGACCCTACTTGAAATTTGTTTTAACTGCCTTTGACTATTCTGCAGGGTTCTGGGTGCATAATTGATGTCTAGTTACTGGTATTGAGTTCTGATAACAACATGATTATGTTTAGCTTCAGTATTGATGGTTGAATGGATCAAGTTCTTAATGACTTATCTTTATGTGATCTGATGGACTAGATCTGGTTTCTAACTCACATATTATCCTTGTATATGTATTGATATGGTGTTTGGGTGATTCAGAAGATTGATTGATTATGTGCTTCAATGATATTAATGGGTCCAGTATGAAAATTGGATGAAACGTGGCCTTTCAGATTATGTGTTGTGCTTCAGGAGTATCCAGTCTGAAAATGTATGAAACGTGGTACCTGGAGGAGAGAAGATTGTAGGTCGGCGCCTACGTACTAGTATCTTAGCTAGTACAAGAGATAAGGGGGTGGTAGCTCCCTTCCAGTAGCAGTTGAAAACTTTGGAGCATTGTAGCAGGTAGCAGCTTGCGTACTAGTAAATGGATCAGCTAGTACAAGAACTATGGGGGTTGTAGCTCCCTTCCAGGAGAGACTGGAGAATGAGAGAGGGTTGTAGCTCTCTACAGGTAGTAGCCTGCCTACTAGTAAAGGACTGCACTAGTACAGAACTTTTCTAAAAGGATTTTCTTATTAAGAAGAAGATTGAGATGACTTGCAGTAGGTGGTTTTCTCCCACATTGGGTTTCCACCTTATATCATGGTGTTCATGTGTGTGACTTATGTGTCATGATTTGTTCTATTTTACTGCACCTGTTTACTGTTAATATGGTTAATAATGTTCTAATGCACTCATTGAAGATCAATTAACTAAATCATAAGTTTACTGAATATACACGGGTATTCTTATCTGAAGCAGCATATATGAATTAGAGTATGGAAATGAAAAAGTTTTATTGACTTAATAATACTGATTCACCCCCCCCCTCTCAGTGTTATTTCCAACAATTGGTATTAGAGCAAGTCCTTTGGTAGAAGCTTGATCGCTTGAAGGAGATCCGTGGAACAATGGGAAAGAAGCTTAAGAAGAAAGCGCCTAAGAAGAAGAAGACATCTCAGAAGAACTATGACAGTGGGAGAATCGATTGGGGATTATGTGGAAGAAGCACTTCAGATTCAGAATCACTTCAGAATGAAGATGAACTATCAGGTATGAATTTGTTATCCTCCGGAGATATCTATCCATCTAAAGATGATGAATGTGATGGTGAAATAACTGAATTTTCTCTTATGGGTGAACAAGAAAGATATCGAATAGAGGCAGTATTTAAAGGGCTTACAGATAAAATTAGAGATCAACAAAATCTATTGAACAAAAGGGAATGTGCCTGCAAAGAAGAAACTACCAAACTTGAAGATCAATTAGACGAAGGAAACAAGGTAAGGAAGTTATTCAAGGACAAGGAAAATCAATGTCAAAAGCTACAAGATGAAGTGACATCTTTAAGAAGTGAAGTCAATGAAAGGAGCACAACAATCAAGAAACTCAGAGATAGATCCAGTTACTATGAAAGTCTTGAAGCTAAGATCTGCTCGCTAAAGGAATATCTTGAAGAATCAAAGAAGAAGAATAAATAACTACTCCAAGAACTTGAAAAACAAGAAAACGAAGTTCTTGAACTAAGACATCAGTTGGAAGAAGAAAGAAAAGTTGAAGAAAACATGAAGAAGCAACATCGTGAAAGGGAAGAGCAACTTTAGGTTGAGGTAAATATTCTAAATGATAAATTAGAAGAAAAGGATAAGATTTTACGATTTCAAGATAGTGCTAAAGTCTTGGATGATATTCTTAATAGTCAAAGGTATCTTGCTATCAAAACTGGTCTTGGTTTTCATGAATCTATTGAAGGTGAATCTAGTTCACAAAGTAAGACAAGGGACTCTACTGCAAAATCTGAAATGCTCAATAAGGAGATGAAAGGTCAATCTCATCATCAACCAAGGAAACAAATTCTTCAAAGAAAATCTTTTACTCCTCCTATGAATAATGTTGAATATTATGTATGTCATAATCTTGGACATGTTGCAGCTAGATGTAGAAGAAGAAGGGTTCAAGACCATCATGCAGAAAGATCATCACATTCAAGGTACTTTAATGGATATTGCTTTGCTTGCAATATGTTTGGTCACAGAGTTGTTGATTGCTATAGAAGAAATATGAGACATGTAAGATGTTACACATGTAACAAGCTTGGACATATAGCTAAGGAATGCAGGAACAAAGTATGGGCACCATACCAAAAGGAGAAAACATCATCATCACACTTGAAGATGTGGAAGAAGAAAGAAGTACAGTCAGAAAGAGGCGGCACAACACAACATACAGACATAACAGAATCAGAGGGAGCTGGAAGTGTAAAACTTCAGTGTCCTAAATCTCATACGCAAGTTTCTTAAAGGGAAGTCATGTATATACACAAGTTGGTTATAGCATAGTCGCGTATATGATTGTTTGAGGAAAGGCAGTAGGGACAGGTTCAGGAAAAGGATCAGTTATGATTCAGTTTATTATTTGCACTGTTTGATAATGGTTACAATTTGCTGATGATGTGTGGAAATGACTTGATAGTTAGAAGTGTTCTATTTCTAACTTGATAATGATGATGTCTTGATACTTCTTGCTGATTAGATCTGACAGTAACCAAGATGGCATAGGTTTAGGGGGAGCATATGCTTTTAATGCATTGCATTATGGTTAATAGTCCTTGGTGATGATGCTTATATGGATAAATGATTCATCTTGCTATGATATGGTTATGAGTTGTTTAGATGATTCTTGGCATTACATAGTTGATATTTAGACCAGATTTGTGGTTGATTCTCTAATGGTTCTTACATGGTGATCTTCATAAGGATAAGGAGAAGTACATAGCTTGAATTCACATCTTCTTTACTTGATGATGAGTCACTCATATGCTGCTGTTGTCATATGCATAAAGATCATATATTACAGTTATGATGCAGGATTCCTATTGTTCTTGGCACATATATGGATGAGGATTGTTGGCTGGATACATGGATGATTATTCAAAGTTGCATTGTTGGAGACATGATGATGATGAGTTCTTACCTATATGATGATAGGTTGTTTCGTACATATGTTGATTGATGCAGATATTCCCAATTGATGATACTTGGTTCATGCAGATCTGGATGGCTATGGTGTTTCTCACATATGATAGAATGTGAATGATTCTGTATATACAGAATTCTGTTCAAAAGGATGAGTTGATACAGACATACCTTGATGATTCATGCACTAATACAAGTTGCTGGTCTAGTTGTTGTTGACAGATGTTCTGGAGCAGATCATACAGTGTTGTTGCTGATGTTTATCATGATCTTATTTAGGTGTTTGGTCTCTATTATAAATGTCATGTATATCATTCAATGTAAAGGTCATATCAAGACTCATGATGTAATAGTGTGTCTCTATCTATTGTAGTCATTTGATGAGATCTCTTCAGGTCATGTAACAGCCTATGTTGGTTTCCCCACTATGCCTGGGATGAATGATGTTATTCTCTTATGTTATCATATGTAAACTTTTGGTATATCACCGTTATGATGGGAGATAGATGTATGTATGAGTCTTTGGTGATAGGAAGGTCATTTATGATGTATAGAGTCATGTTCTTCTTGTAGAACATATTTTTGCAGACCTTTCTTACAGTCAGGGGGATCATGAACAACATATTTCAGCAGAGCAGAGATTTCAGCATGTTCTCAGAAAGAGCATGGACATATTGGTGCACCATGGCATATACAAAGGGGGAACTCATTCAGAGATTTCAACAGGTACTCAGGGGGAGTATGGACAGCAAAGGAAGAGAATATCTTGGTCTGCCCTTTTCCCTTGATGTCAAAGGGGGAGAGTGATTTGGTATTGTTGCCATCAAGTCCAAAGGGGGAGATTGTTGGCATTATGATGCATGTGTTGTACTTGATGGAAACCAACTCATAGAAGATTAACTCACTTATATATATCTAGATGAATCTACGGAAGAGATATCAGATGTGACAGAATGCATGGGATGCAGGACAGCTCAAAGGAATCAAATGACAATTCTCAGTATGACAAGTTAGTTTTCCATCAAGTCCAAAGGGGGAGATTGTTGGCATTATGAGACAAGTGTTGTCCTTGATGGAAAATCACACAGATGATAAATTATAGTGCAGCAAAGTTATTTTCAAGTTCACGCACTTTCATGCAAAGAAAAGTTTCTTTCATATAGAGAAAAGTTCACGCACTTTCATGCAGACTAAAGTTTCTTTCATGTAGAGAAAAGTTCACGCACTTTCATGCAGAGAAAAGTTTCTTTCATGTAGAGAAAAGTTCACGCACTTTCATGCAGAGAAAAGTTTCTTTCATGTAGAGAAAAGATCACGCACTTTCATGGTTGGTTCATGGTATTAGTCCGACAGTTTTTGATCCTATGGTTTTGGTCCGTGGTATTGCATCCAAAAGTGTTGATCCCAAGTATTGGGTCCATGGTATTGAATTGTTATGGTTTTTGGTCCGTGGTATTGTGAAAGGCCTAAGGCTATAAAAAGGAAAGGAGATCATCTCGCTGCACACTTATGGGTTGAATATCTTAAGGTGAGCTAGATCTGAAATACTTGTGATCGGTTGGTGAGTGATAGCTAGATCTGAATCAAGGAGAAACCTGAGTATTATAGAAAAATTGACTGATGGGTCGAGATCTCCATGGCGCATGATCAGATCTGTAGATCTGATAGTCTGGGGTATGCTTGAAGACTGAAAAACTATCTATACCTGCAGGACCGCAGGTGCGACACGGTGCAGGTGCGGATACCCGTAGAGCAGAAGAATGCGCGGGTGCGGATGTAGCTGCAGGACCGCAAGTGCGGATATCCGTAGAATAGAAGAGTGCGCAGGTGCGGATGTAGCCGCAGGACCGCAGGTGCGACACGGTGCAGGTGCAGATACCCGCAGAGCAGAAGAGTGCGCAGGTGCGGATACCCGCAGATAAGAAGACTGTGCAGGTGCGGATACCCGCATATCAGAAAGCAGCACAGGCGCGGATGTTCGCAGATGTCTATTGGTGAAGTTGCGGACCCTGCTTGAAATTTGTTTTAACTGCCTTTGACTATTCTGCAGGGTTCTGGGTGCATAATTGATGTCTGGTTACTGGTATTGAGTTCTGATAACAACATGATTATGTTTAGCTTCAGTATTGATGGTTGAATGGATCAAGTTCTTAATGACTTATCTTTATGTGATCTGATGGACTAGATCTGGTTGCTAACTCACATATTATCCTTGTATATGTATTGATCTGGTGTTTGGGTGATTCAGAAGATTGATTGATTATGTGCTTCAATGATATTAATGGGTCCAGTATGAAAATTGGATGAAACGTGGCCTTTCAGATTATGTGTTGTGCTTCAGGAGTATCCAGTCTGAAAATGTATGAAACGTGGTACCTAGAGGAGAGAAGATTGTAGGCCGGCGCCTACGTACTAGTATCTTAGCTAGTACAAGAGCTAAGGGGGTGGTAGCTCCCTTCCAGTAGCAGTTGAAAACTTTGGAGCATTGTAGCAGGTAGCAGCCTGCGTACTAGTAAATGGATCAGCTAGTACAAGAACTATGGGGGTTGTAGCTCCCTTCCAGGAGAGACTGGAGAACGAGAGAGGGTTGTAGCTCTCTGCAGGTAGTAGCCTGCGTACTGGTAAAGGACTGCACTAGTACAGAACTTTTGTAAAAGGATTTTCTTATTAAGAAGAAGATTGAGATGACTTGCAACAGGTGGTTTTCTCCCACATTGGGTTTCCACCTTATATCATGGTGTTCATGTGTGTGGCTTATGTGTGATGATCTGTTCTATTTTACTACACCTGTTTACTGTTAATATGGTTAATAATGTTCTAATGCACTCATTGAAGATCAATTAACTGAATCATAAGTTTACTGAATATACGCAGGTATTCTTATCTGAAGCAGCATATATGAATCAGAATATGGAAATGAAAAAGTTTTATTGAATTAATAATATTGATTCACCACCCCCCTCTCAGTATTATTTCCAACCTAGGCATCATCAACACAGAATAGAGAAATCGTTCAAGGTGGGAGACAAGCTATGGCTACAGTTGAATAAGAGAGGCTACAGGGGCCTGGTAAGAAAATCAAGGCTCTAAGGTATGAACCCTTTGAGATACTAGAAAAGGTGGGTGATAATTTCTATTGACGTAATTTACCACCATATATGTGCATTTAATCAATTGCAAATGTAGAGAATTTGAAACTTTATGAGCCTTCAATGCTAGATCAGGGACAACAATAGGCCATACATTTGATGGAGGATTTGGCACCAGATGCTTGGGAAGAGTTGAAAGAAGATAAAATTTTGCAGAAGAGGTACAGAACTACAAGACAAGGGCAACATGACCTTTGGCGGATTGGGTTGAAGGGCCAACTTCTAGGAAAAGCTAAATGGTACACCAGAGAGAAGGTGGAAGACAAATTTCCTCACCTCATTCAGTAGAGACTTTTGGGGACCAGAGGCCTCCCAAAATGGGGAGGTGTGATCTATATTGGATGATTATATTGTTTTTCATCCATTTCGATGCATTTGGAGTGGAAAAAGTGGAGGAATAAGCTCAGAGGACCATTTTTACCAGCAAAACCAGTTTGACAAAACGGGTTCTGAAACTTCTGTGTTATATACCTAGGGGGATAATATGGGATACCACTTGTTATAGCTCTGATACCACTTGTTATAGCTCCGATACCACTTGTTATAGATCTGATCCAAAAGATATATGAGAATAGAAATAACCCAAGAATAATAAGATCTGAATAGATAGAAATGCTTCTTTATTGATCAAACCCTTAAGGTAGGGAAACACCATACATTCACCCCTTAAGGAAGGAGAACACTCCACAAGCCATATGCTTGTTCACACAATAATCCTTGACACCATTCCTTGACCTCTTCATGTGGAGTCTCTAGCCTCTATATAGGCCTCATACATATAATACCATGGATCATTACCATGGTTCCCTCATACCATCAAACTAATACCATGGGCCCATTACATTATTACTAAATACTTGTGGTCCCTTACATGATATGGGTTAACCACCTTATTTATTACTATGGCCCATCCCATTATTACATTATTACCTTGGGTACCTCCCTTTGTACCCCATATTATCCCCCCTAGGTATATAACATTCTGAGAGTGTTTTGAGGCATCAAACGCCATTTTTTGGGGGTAAAACTTTGTCACTATAGCGTCACGCCATTTCATGCTATTCTACACAGAGATCTTTCCAACGGCGCAATAAGCGCATCAATCAGAGTTCGTATGAAAAAGTTATGCCACTCAAAGTTGGCCTTCCTGTTTTCACACCTATAGTTCGGGAGGATGTCACGTCAACCCACATTATTCATGAAAAAGGGGCTAGCCATGTGTTTTTGATGTAAAATACTCTAGGAGAGTCTATATTGTAACTCTAGTTAAGAGTTGATGTAGTCAAACTTAACCATTAGTAGGATATTGTGTTCCATTATAATCAAGCCACTAGGAGGAAGAGGAATTTCATTATTTCGAGAGAATTTTGTTCCATAGCTAAGCAAAGATATCCAGGAGAGATAGGAGGTGAAACACACAAATAGGATTTGTGCACTGTAGTATCCCACGGGCCATAGGCATTACTTCTTTGTACCTGCAACCATATTTCGAGACAGAGAAAGAGAGCGAAGCGATCTCACCTTCCAACTTGGTTTTCTCCCGAAAGGGTTTCCCAAAGAGCCTATCTTGTGTCTTATGTGTGCGTGTGAGAGATTATTTTGTCATTCTCTACTTTTATGCATAATTACCATTCAAATCCATGCGGTAATTACAGTAAAATCTACAAATTTAGAATTTTAATAAAACTTTAATAGTGTAAAATTTCAGTATTTTAATATATATTTATCAGATATGTTGTGATGAACTATCCAATGGAATATCCATGACTGTTTATAGATCAAATGTATACTTCTTTGATTTGGGATCTAACTTAGAGCCCCAATTTTTAGGATTTAAGAACATAGGCTTCACAAAAAAAATAAAAATTGAATAATGACAATCTAATGACCTATCCATACCTCTTTAGGAGGCTTACAATATATTGCAATTGATGGTTACTATTTTACCAAATAGAAAGTTGAAGTTATTGCATCTTCCCATAACTCTTTTTGAAAATTAACATTATTGAACATACTCCTTACTATCTCTAAAAAAATCATATTCGTGCATTCTGACATGCCCTTTTGTTGGAGAGTGTATATTGTGGCTTTATGTCTTCCAATCCGAACTTCCTTGCAGTATTTTTCAAAGTCCAAAAATGTGAACTTTCCTCCATTAAATGTTCCTAAACACTTTATTTCCTTGTCATTTCTCTTTACAATAGAAACTGTAATTTTTTTAAATGCGTTAAACACATGATCTTTTATTTTTAGAACATAGACCCACACCTTTCTAAGGAAAATAAATGTTACAAACTATGATGATCCACCAAAAGAAATTGTAGGGGATGACCCCCAACATCTAAATGGATATAATCTACCATACTTTTACTTGTATGACTACCTATTTTAAATTGATATTTACACTACTTCCCAAAAAGTCAATGTTTACATAAAATTTAAATTCAATGGTTTTAAAATCTAGAAGTAATTTTCATTTTATTAGTAACTTTAATCCTTTCTTACTCATATGACCAAGTTGTTGAAGCCATAAATGAGTAGATTCATTTGCATACTTATATACGACCACTGCTTCAGTTATACAAGTTCTCCCCTCTAACGTGTAAAGGTATCCAATCTTTGTAGCCTTTATACCACCAAAGTACCATTTGACAACTTCATTGCTCCACCTTGACCTGTATATTTGTAACTTCTAGAATCCAAAACTCATAAGGAAATTAAATTCTTTTTGAGTTTACGTACATGTATTACCTATGTCAAAATACCTAGAATATCATCAAGCGTGTAATCTTAATTCTCTCAATCCAAACAATCTTACAATAAACATTGTTTCCCATAAGAACAATACCACCATCAACAATAGAAAACCAACTCCTATGTGGACACGTGATGCGAAGCACCATAATCTAATAACCATTCTTCATAGTAATGTGGGATATTACAAATAGATAAAACTTCATCAACCATACCTAGAATAATTTCAACCGAATTTGCTTCGATATTGGAGTCTTCATTGGATTCCTGTCTCTTCCAACAATATTTCTTGAGATTCCCTAATTTATTGCGGTATCAACATTTTAGTTTATCCCTTTTACATTTTAACTTATATATTGGTGTACCTCTTAAATTTTCCACTTTTCTTTGGATCAACTCGTAGCCACCATTGTTCCTAGTGTGGATGTCTCTACACCGGATTTCCTCCACACCCCCTTGGACAACAAGGATCCCACAATAGAATCATAATTAAGAGTGTTAGTTTTTCTAAAGATGATAGAAATGACTAACGGGTCCTCAGTTTCAGGAAATGAACATAATAATGTAACTTAGTTATCTTCATCATCATTTTTTACATCCATGCTAGTTAACTAGCGTAAAAGAATATTAAAAACATTTAAATGATTAGCAATTTTGTTACCTTATTTCATCCATAAAATATACGATTGTCTCTTCAAGTAAATTATGTTTGTTATATATTTTTTCATATTATGGCTTTCCATTCTATTCCATAATCTTGCTATTGTTTCTTTAAGTTTCTGAAAATATTAAAAGGAATATCATCTACCAAACGCAATTGAATGGTGTTGAGAGCTATTGCATGACATATATTTCTATTCCTCATTATTCATACCCATAGGTTTATTTCTCTTGCAATCCAATGCTTTATGTAATCCTTGTTGCACCCACAATTTCCACATCTTGAGCTTCCACAACTCAAAGTTATTCTTTCCACTAAAATTCTCCACTTTGATTTTGCATTCAAAATATTCACCATTGAATCTATATGCAATCTCCCTCTAAATTGAACTTATATAATTGAAGTCATATATATATATATATATATATATATATATATATATATATTCCTCCACCAAAATGGAAAACTAGGCTCCACAACCTCCACCAGATAATTGAATAATTGGCCTCTACCAAGAATTAGGGACTTCCATGGAAATGTATATAAAGAGAGACTCCTCCTTCTCCATAAATTTAATATATATACATACCCTTGCAGAAATTCCCACATGGGTGCCTAATTTTTGGGGTAGAGGCTGAGTGTTCGACTATTTAATGGAGGTTAGATATCCTAGTCTATCATTTTGGTGGATATATATATATATAACCACAAAAATTATAAAATGGTATCTATAACCTCCACTAGATAGTTGAACACTCGACCTTTACCCCAAAAACTAGGTACCTATGTAGAAATGTCTGCAAGGAGAGACTCATCCTCCTCCTTCACGAACTTCACCAAATTAGGCATGGTTCTACAACCTACACTCGATTAGGCACAATACTCTCTCATCTATGACCTCCATAAAAAAAGGGTGTAGTGCTTGGGTAGAACTCGATCCCTCTACTTCATTGAACACAACCTTTGCATCTCCAACTTCACCTCCCTTTGCTTGGTACATTCATCTGTATCCCAACACATGACCAAATCTTCTGCTTGAAAGCCAGGGTGTGACACCCCACCCCACAACAATTACATACTTACTAGGGTAAACATGAGTTGAGTGTTACTATCCATGAACCAACTTCCAAAATTTGGTTATGGAAATGGGGCCTAACTTACCAACTTGTACAAAACTTACTACAACACCCAGGGACATGTGATCACACACTTAACAACTTGATTGCACTGGTGGCCATCTCATTGAATTCAGACCACTTCTTAACCTAACTCACAACCAATTGCAAGCATGAAGGCGAGTCAGTGCGTACAGAGACCTCTAGCCACACGCACAACCCATCCTCCATGTGGCTACAACCGAAATTACCCAGTTCTGAGAGTGTGACCAGAAACTCTATTTCAGAATTTTAGGGCTAGCCTATAGGCTGAATACCTAGAATTTCCCAGAAATCTATCAACAAAATGTATAAGGCTTCAAGATTTGTTTCCAACTTCTACTCTTGCTCAATCTTACACAACACATGTTAGTCATTTCTACAAACACTTGGTAGACATGGTACCTGTAGGTCACGAATGCATAATTGTCATTGTTTCAATAGTTTCATCAGATGTTCATAAAGAAGACTTGCTGCGCTGTCATGCTAGTTGCAACAAACACTCATTAGATCAAGCATTCACATGACTATTCAATAGATTGTCAACCATGAGCAAGATCAATAACAAGAGAAAATTATATAATAAGAAGTATACCATGCATGTAACCATCAATTAACCATAATGAAACCATGAAAAATTAGTCATATAATCTTACATTAAACTAGAACGTGTGCTCATTGAACTCAATAAAGAATAACAAAATATAATATACATAACTCCAACCAAGTAAAGGACTTCCACATACCACTCAACCATAGATTGGTACTGAACCAAATATCTCTTTTAGTCCAATCACCCCCCTTCCATATTACACGCATGAATGTGGGATCACATTGGATAAACCAAAACATAACCAAATAGGGAATCCAAACGTTAAACCACCTCCACCCTCAAGCTACAATTATTTCACCTAAACTAGTCCAGAAATCACCAAAACAAATACAAGCTTGGATGCCTCAGAATTTCTTCACCATACCTAGAGGAATTTTCCTGTCTCCACCCACCTATCAAGAGATTACCTGGAGAAAACCATATCCACTCTCAACCCTTGGGATTTCCCTTAGAACACCTCAACCAAGATCCAAATCTATTAACAATCCAAAGATCAACCAAATAAAGAACCCACTACATCATGGCTATCCAGGAAATGGCATAGGCAAGACTGTACATAACTGTCAATCCAGGTAAATATCCATTCCAATGAAAACAAAATGACCAATAATTTAATGCATGGACCATGAATTCAAATCCCAACATGATAAATCACACATGCACATTGTTACATATAAAAATACTTATATTGATTGCTATTCCAATCGTCCTCTTGGCTTCCACATGAATTCCCCTTTCGTTGATTACTTCCATGCTTATCTGTTGCTTGATTCTTCCTTGTTTCCAAGTGCTATCCAGGTGCTCTCTCTTGCTGTAGTGTTCCCTTTATCCTTTTTCCTCAAATAGAATGCTGAAATGATGTCACTCCAATTTATTTTCCTTTTCCTTTTCCTTTTTCTTCATTTTCCCTTGCATGCATATTCTTTTACCAGTGTCTCCTTTTCTTGTCTCTTCCTCTTCCCCATCTGCCAAAGTGGAATTTGTTTCATTTTCCTTTATTTATTTTTCAATTTGCCACATGTCCTTGTTAGCATGTAATAAATAAATTTCCATTTATCTCCTTTTGCCTCTTGCAAATGCCAATGCCATTTTCCATAGCTAATAAATAAATAATTTACCACAAATTGATCCCAATGTAATTTTTTTCTCATCATTCATCTTGGAATATGTGTCCAATTACCTTTGTTTGATTTTTTCTTTCATAATTTCCATACATTATTTATTTACATGGAAATTCAACTCGGGGTTGTTACAAACCCTTCCCCCTTGGGGGAACACCCTCCTCGATGTTCTATGACATGTATGACAAGACATACTACTTATGGAGCTTTATAAACACATCTCAATACAATATTTACAATGATATATACATATATACATATGCACATTTTCTTCAACTAGCAAATAAACATACTGTTGATGGAGCTTTATAAACATAGCTTGATACAATATTTACAATGATATACACATATATACATATGCACATTTGCTTCAACTAAAAAAAAAGGATACAATAATCACATCTAATCAACAACAAGGGAATCTAAAGGCTCACACCTCCACCCTCAAGAGTAGTACCAAGGATTCACCTCCTTCCTAGGTAGTCCATAATTTACTGCTAAAATCAAAGTCTGAACACAAAATCTTCAAAAATGACCGCTACATATATTAACTCAAGATTGGGTTCTTCCCAAGCTATCCAAAGCTCCAAGGAATACTATCTCAACACACAGCTTCCAGGGAACCCAAGATGTTACAGGGTTCCAGAGATCCTATCCCAACCCACAGCCTCCAGGGAACCTAAGAACCAATCCCCTTCACTTCTCTTCTCTTCAAAAATTCCTTGCCCTGCCTTCTAGTACCAACAAATTATATAACACATAGGCCCAGACACACCCATACTTGCTTGTTTGAACACATATACATCTCAAGTACACATACACAATGTACAAAACAACACATTTACATGTACACATGACACAACACAACAAACACACATGTTACAAACAAAATGTACACAACACACATGGCACAATACAACACAAACACAACAGAACATGTATAGAACAATAGTATTTCACATTTAGAGACCACATCATCCCTATTAGGCAACCTTGCCTCTAGTTTCTTTCCCACGCTTTACTACATGCATCCACAACCCAAATCTCAAGTCTATGGTTCTTTCCACTGCCCATACTTGTCCCAACATGCCACATGTTACATTGCTTTCATTCTCTTGCTGTAGCTTTCAACATTTCCTTTTCATAGCATAAACAAGGGCATAATTAGAAGTACATAAAATCAAAATCATAAATTAGCTAGGGCTACCTCTTTCCTAATTGATTCCTCATGCACCCAAGAATATTTTCATGGCATCCATACCATCATTCTCTCATAGGAATGATCCTTGACAAGAACTTGTCAGTCACAATGGCTTGCTTTAGTAATCAATCATGTTCATGGATAACACACACACACACACACACACACACACACACACATATATCAAGTAAGTTCAAGGTTTAGAGAACCTCCTTTGTGCCATTTTCATGGTTTCCATTTCACTGTCCATTATTTCCCATGGACCCAACCAGCCTTCTAAGTGGTTTATCAGCCCCAAGGCACAACACTTAGTGGCATATATGTCCAATCCTTTGACCAAGGATTCTAGTTAGCATACCTGTTATCATCATAATCAATATTTTATAGACATAAAAATAATACCAATATGAGCACATGAATGCCACAAGAATTCCCACTTGCTCATTGGATTCCTCACAAAATAGGGAATCTCATCAGATAACCTCATCAACCATGTCATTCATATATTCATCAATTTTTATGAGCATAATCAATCACCCTAACAACAACCTATCAAATACAATGGCATTGCATATACTCATTTAATCATCAACATGTTCATGAACAAAACATATATTCGCATAAAGTCATACAAAATCAAGGTTAAGAGAACTTCCTGCATTCGTTCAAATCACACCTTCATTTGAAACAACAGGCTCAAAACATAGCCAAAAGAATTCCTACCCAATTCATTTCTTTTACCTTTTTATGTTGTTGCAACTGAGTCTTACTAGATGTGTTATCGAATTCACCCAATTGTTATTTATATGAACATAAGAAAATCAGCTGTTACATTGCCATGCTAATACCAAGCATGTTTCTCTGCAACTGTTCACACATGTCAGTCACATGTTCCAAGGATCAAGTCATCATGTCTGTTAAATTAAAATCTGGCTTTTACAATACTAGCATCAACAAATCAAAATCAATCTTCTACCAAGACCAAAATCATCAAATTTAAAATCTTAATTTTACCAGGATTAACAACCATGACATAGACTATGATAAACTCATAGTCATTAGCCATAATGCTACAAGTAGCACCCACTTGCACTCATGTGCATATTAGTTGTCTTAACACATATTGTGTTGGTACAATTGTCTTAAAACAAGAACATTCATTCATGAAATCTCATAAGAACATACTCATATCATGCACTTAATAAAAAATTCAAACAATACCTTAAGGGTGCATAAGTGCAAGAGTCATAATCAATAGTTCTTAGTGTTGAAAATACTTGGGGGGGGGGGGGGGGGTGAATCAGTGTTTCTTACTTTTAATTGTTCTAGTGATTGCCAAAAGCATACATAAATATGTATATGTATACACAAGAGACAGAAATCAACAGCTGGAATTAATGCTTTTATTAAAAAATCAAGATAGTGTAATGAAATAAATACAATATAAGTATATATCGGATTGTGAATGGTTGCCAAGCTCCAACTTGGACTTCAGTGAGGCTCTAACCTCCAGAGCACTGACTCTATTTTGCAGTGGTTCTGCACTTAGGAGCATCTACCCCCAATGACTTCAGTCCTATTCAATTCTGAGGCCCCAACCTCTTGGGCTCCAACCCAACCTTGATATAAACTGTTCTGCTACTGTTCTCTACTCACAAGCTTGTTGAGCTTTTGCTATTCTCTTGTTCTCTTGCTTCTCTGGCCTTTCCTTCCTCTTGCATGTTCTTCGGCTTCGTCTCTCACTGATTATCTATTCATCAATCGCCATCTCACTTTGTTTTTATGTTTTTATGCATTTCAGATGTCTCTGACTCTTAGTTTCCGCTTTCCACCGCCTCTTTGGATTCCTCCTCGGTCGTTGTCGTTTCCTATGAATTGCTTGATCTTTTAGCTTCCCGATCCATGGCTTCCTCTGCCTATTTGGATTCATCAGATTCTTACAGGTCACGTTAATGCGGAAGAGAGGTCGAATTACAATTGTTAGCTCTGCTATAATCCAACAATTCGAGGATCAAATACAGGCCTGATCGGTTCGTTTACACTCAGAAGGGATGTGCATCGGTCATTCTTCTCCTACTTCTTCACTCGTTCGCTTTTTTATAAACCCTGCTACCTCCATTTTTACTCTATAACTCTGTGAAAATTCACCGTTCCTTGCCTAATCCTCAAATTCACCGTTTCCCTGTCATAACAATCGGAAACCCGTGCAATTGAACCCGCACCGTTCGATCATCGCATCATGATCCGACGGTCTCCGCTGCTTTCCCCGCTTGTTAAACCCAGTTTATTTCCCCCCACCATTGATCGCGTTCACCACAATCTAACGACGTTCGCTCCTCCCGATGTTGTAACTTAACCGCATGTTAACGCGCGATAAAGCAGTTTTCCGCCGCGTCCCGTCATCCACGTGTTGTGCAATGAATGGTATTGCACGCCATGGTATGTTTACCACCCAACTCCGAAAGCAGTGTGGGGAATACCACTTACTGCCCGTCCGCTTGTCCCTGCTGGTTAACCTCCGCACATCTTTATCGCCCGGTAGTCGTCGAATCTTTTCACTGGAAATCTGACAGCTCATGTTTGTTTGCTGTTAAACACGTCCATTGCTCCTCCAATAGCTCCTGATAACTCAGTCTACTTCCTCTATGGCTCTGATGGCTCTGTGTGCTCCTCTCGTCTCCATTTTCTCCTCTGGTGGCTCTGTCTACTCCTTGAATATTGCCATATTGACATCAATGACAATCTGTGTCCAACAATCTCCCCCTTTGTTATTGATGGCAATATTCTTCTGCTCTCTCCCCCTTTGACATCAATGGCAAAGGAATGCATACGGACTCCCCCTGTCAAACTGCTCCCCCTGTCCTGTTGCATCTTTATGAATGAACTTGAGTGATGATAAAGAAATAACCCCCATATTTTGACGCAGATGTTTGAATGCTTCTCGAGGAAGAGGTTTTGTGAAAATATCAGCTATCTGCTCCTTTGTACTAATATATTCCAGGATGATGTTTTGTTCAGCTACTTGCTCACAGAGGAAATGATACTTGATTGGTATGTGTTTGGTTCTTGAGTGCATCACTGGATTTTTGCTTAGACTGACAGCACTTGTGTTGTCACAATAAACGGTAATTGGTTGATCTGTACATATGTAGAGATCTTTTAGAGCTTCCTTCATCCATAATATCTAAGTACAATAGTCTCCTGCAGCAATATACTCGGCTTTGGCTATGGATAATGATATGGATGATTTTTTTTGCTGAGCCAGGATACCAAATAGTCTCCTAGGAAGAATGCATTTCCACTAGTACTTTTCCGATCATCTATACTTCTAGCCCAATCAGCGTCGGTGTATGCATTTACAGTCACTGTTGAGTTCTTTAGGTACCAAAGATCACAATTAGAAGTTCCCTTCAGATATTTGAGAATTCCTTTTATAGCTAATAAATGGGATTGTTTGGGAGCAGATTGAAATCTTCCCACCATTCCTACTGCTTGCGTTATGTCTGGTCGTATAGCTGTTAAGTATAGAAGGGCTCCAATCATTGACCTGTAATGAGTTGCATCTACTAGAGGGGAGTCATCATATTTGCTCAGTTTGTAGTTTGTGGTCATAGGTGTGCTCATGGGTGCACAGTCCTCCATTCCATATTTTTTGAGCATGTCCTTTAGATATTTGGTTTGAGATATACACAATCCTGCTCTGGTTTGAGATATTTGAAGTCCAAGGAAGTGGGACAACTCTCCTATCATTGACATCTCAAACTCTTTTGACATCCTTTGAGAAAATTCATGGCTCATTTCATCATTATTACTAGCAAAAATTAAATCATCGACATAAACAAGAGCAACTAGTAACTTACCTTCACCTGTCTTTATGTATAGATTACTTCCATCCACTCCCTTTTTGAAGCCTTGTTGTTGTAAATAGTGATCCAGTCTTGCATACCAAGCTCTAAGAGCTTGTTTCAACCCATATAAAGCCTTTTTCAACTTACAAACTAAGTCCTTTCCTACTGTTAGATCAAAACCTTCTGGCTGCTCCATGTAGACTTCCTCCTTGAGTTCCCCATTTAGAAATGTTGATTTCATGTCCATTTGATAGATTTTGAATCCTCTTGAGCAAGAAAATGCCAAGAACATCCTAATAGCTTCCATACGGGCCATTGGTGCAAATGTCTCTTCAAAGTCAACTCCTTCAATTTGTGAATAGCCTTTGTAGACAAGTCTTGCCTTGTTTCTGATAACCTGTCCTTCCTCATTCATTTTATTTTTGAACACCCATTTGGTTCCTATTATGTTTTTGTCCTTTGGACGAGGTACCAGCTCCCATGTCTTGTTCTTCTCAATTTGGGACATTTCTTCTTCCATGGCTTTTACCCAATGAGGATCCTTCCTTGCTTCTGCAAATGTTTCTGGTTCTATCATAAATAGGAAGGCAATGACTTTTCTCTTGGGTGTGATTGTTATCCTTCTTCGGGTCTGCACACCTTCATCTCTATCGCCAATGATTTACTCTTCTGGATGATGTCTTTGGACATACTTCATCTTTGAAGGGGTATTAGGTGGTTCTCTTTCCTCTTCTTCTTCTTCTTCTTCCTCTTCTATTTCTTCCTCTTTAGGTTCTTCTTCTTCAATGAGAGAGTCATCTTCATGTTCTTCAATTTCCTTTTCTGGAAGATCTTCATCAACCTTTACATCAATGCTTTCCACTATTTTCTTCAGTCGATAATTGTAGCACTTGTAAGCCTTGCTCCGTGTAGAGTATCCAAGAAATATCCCTTCATCAACTCGAGAATCAAACTTTCTGGGTGAGCCATCATTTATTTTTATGAAGCACTTGCTTCCAAAGATCTTGAAGTACTTCACCGAAGCAGGTCTTCCTTTCCATAGCTCATAAGGAGTTTTTTCACAATTTGGTCTTAATTGAGTTCGATTCAGTGTATAGACAGTTGTCCCTACTGCTTCTCTCCAGAATTTAGGTTGTAAGTCTGCTGCTAATAGCATAGTTCTTTCCATTTCTTGGACTGTTTGGTTTCTTCTTTCAACTACCCCATTTTGCTGAGGTGTTCTGGTAGTCGAGAATTCTATTTTAATTCCATGAATATTACAGAACTCACTAAACTCGTTTGATGTGAATTCTCCTCCTCTGTCTGTTCTGAGACACTTAATTTTTGAATTTTTTTTCATTTTCTACAAGGGCTTTTAGATTCTTAAAACACTCAAAAGTTTCAGATTTATACTTTATGAAATATATCCACATCATTCTAGTATAATCATCAACAAATAACACAAAGTACCTTTCTCCTTGGAGTGCTTGATTTTTAGTTGGCCCACACACATCAGCATGGATGATCTCCAAGGGCTTCGATGTATAGAGCTCCTTTGTCTTGTGGTTGGTTCTGGTCTTCTTTCCATGTTGACATGGATCACACACTACTTGATTTGGTTTGGACAGCCTTGGGATGTCTCGTACAGCTTTGATATTGCTAATATTAATCAGATTTTTGAAGCTTGTATGTCCAAGTCGCTTGTGCCACAACCAACTCTCATCTGCCTGACTTAAGTAGCATTTATTTTCTTGAATCTTGTTCAGAATGTAAATGTTGTCTAATGTTCTCACCCCTTTTTCCATAAGTTTCCTTGAGGCAGAGTTCCTTATTTCACAGTATTTGGTGCTGAAAACGACCTTATGTCCTTGATCACAGATTTGGCTAACACTCAGGAGGTTGTGTTTGAGCCTGTCAACTAGCAGAGCATCTTGAGCTTTTCATTTTCCATTAATTAGAGTAACTGTTCCTTTTCCTACAATTCTGTTTGATCCGCTTCCAAAGGACACATTCCCTTCCTTTTTACTCAGTGAGACAAACTTCCTTCTGTCTCCTGTCATGTGTCTGGAGCACCCACTATCTACAAACCACTAGTTTTCATTATTTTGAGCATATAGAGCCAGGCCGCATTTGTCCATGCTGGAGTTCTTGCTACTCATCTTTCTTCCTTTGAGTGGGCAGTCTTGTTCATAGTGTCCATTATTATAGCAGAAAGAGAAAATCAGATCAAATTTGGTCAAGGGATCAAATGAATTGAACGTTTTGATTTGTCCCTGCCTTTTAGGGGCATATGAGTTGATTATTCGGTCCTTTAGATTTGTCTTTTCACTTCTGCGAGCCATACAATGTCTGGCTTGATGACCGAAGTTTTTACAGTGAAAGCAGTGTCCAAGAAAGATGGTTTTGTACTTGTTGAAGCAACCATGATTTGAGTCGATTTCCATCCTGGGAATTACTCCTCCCTCGTTCTTCGGATTTGCGATGGGCCTTTGGTGGAGTACAAGTTTGTATTTGATGTAGTGTCCATGATTCGAATCCACATTCTTCTTTGGAGCAACTCTCTCTTCATTCTTAGGATCTGGGATGCACTTTTGATAACATATTCTTTCATCTTTTGGATTGCAGGAAAGTGCATTGACATAGCTTTTTGCACTATTCTTAGTGCTTGAGGATTCTCCTTTGAAACCTATTCCAGACTTGCCATGTTGAGTTTTTTGATTTTTCAGAATAGTCTCAAGTATTTGGGAGCTTTTACAACCCTTTTTAATTTTCTCCAACTCCTTTCTCAGAGACACTATTTTGGCCTCGCGTTCTTCACAAGTCTCTTCCTTTTCTTTAAGCTTTGCTTCCAAGAGATCTTCTCTCCTTCATATTTCCTCTCTTTCCACTTTGAGAGAAATGATTTTGTTCCGTAGTTTCTCATTTTCTTCAATGGCACTTATTAACAGTTTATCTACATTTCCTTCCAACCCTGAGTCATCATCATCTGCGAGTGCCATGAATAATGCTTCTTGGCTTTCATCATGATCACTTTCCTCATCTGATTTCTTTTTGATGACCATAAACTCATCCTCATTAGACTCATCTTACTTGGAGAAGAAGTTTTTCTTATTGAACCCTTTCTTTTTATGTGCCATTCTTTTATAATTTCCTTCATCATCACTGTCATGTTTATGAGGACATTTTGCTGCATAATGACCTATTTTACCACATTTAAAATAGATAAGAGGATACTTGCCTTTAAGCTTAGATCCTCTCTTCAGCTTTCGTACAAATTGAGCCTTGAATGCTGCATCTTTGGAGCTTGGGCTACCTTTCCTCATTTCATAGGCAGTGAGAATTCCATGGAGTTCATCCATTTTGAGGGTATCTATATCCTTTGCTTCTTCTATAGTGCTTATTTTGGAGTCAAATCTGTTTGGAAGAGACCTTAACACCTTTTGAACAATGGTACTTTCTTCATTTTTTTCATCCAATCCTTTCAGGGAATTTACCACTTCAGCTACTCGGAGGAGATATGCTGCAATGTCTTCTTCATCTTCCATCCTCAAAGTTTCAAATTGTCTTCTGTGAGTTTGAAGCTTTGCCTTTTTTACTTTTGAGTCTCCATCGTACAGCTAACTAACTTCTCCCACATTTCTTTGGCAGATGTACAGTGCATGATTTTTTTAAACTCGGAATCAGTGATTCCACTAGTGATGGAGTTCATGGCCTTTGCATTTGTGATGTAGGCTTTCCTCTCATCTTGGTCTGTTGGAAGAGTGGTAGTCGTTTTGTATTCATTTTGAACAAAATGCCAGACTTCAGGTCCAAGGGACATTAAGTAGTAGGTCATTATTTTCTTCCAGAAACCAAAGTTAGTGCCATCGAACAAAGGAGGTCTTCCTGATGCTTTGTGATTTCTCATCATGGCTGCGGATCCTTCTTCAAGCTGTTAGGCTAGTATGAAGAAGCCGGCTCTGATACCAATTGTTGAAAATACTGGGGGGGGGGGTGAATCAGTATTTCTTACTTTTAATTGTTCTAGTGATTGCCAAAAGCATATATAAATATGTATATGTATACACAGAACACATAAATCAACAACTGGAATTAATGCTTTTATTAAAAACTCAAGACAATGTAATGAAATAAATACAATATAAGTATATATCAGATTGTGAATGGTTGAAAAGCTCCAACTTGGACTTCAGTGAGGCTCCAACCTCCAGAGCACCGACTCTGTTTTGCAGTGGTTCTGCACTTAGGAGCACCTACCCCCAATGACTTCAGTCCTGTTCAATTCTGAGGCTCCAACCTCTTGGGCTCCAACCCAACCTTGATATAAACTGTTCTGCTACTGTTCTCTACTCACAAGCTTGCTGAGCTTCTGCTATTCTCCTGTTCTCTTGCTTCTCTGGCCTTTCCTTCCTCTTGCCTATTCTTCGGCTTCCTCTCTCACTGATTATCTATTCATCAATTGCCATCTCACTTTGTTTTTATGTTTTTATGTATTTCAGATGTCTCTGACTCTTCGTTTCCACTTTCCACCGCCTCTTTGGCTTCCTCCTTGATAGCTGTCGTTTCCTATAAATCGCTTGATCTTTCAGCTTCCTGATCCATGGCTTCCTCTGTCTATTCGGATTCATCAAATTCTTACAGGTCACGTTAATGCGGAAGAGAGGCCGAATTACAATTGTTAGCTCTGCTATAATCCAACAATTCGAGGATCAAATACAGGCCTGATCGGTTCATTTACGCTCAGAAGGGATGTGCATCGGTCATTCTTCTCCTACTTCTTCACTCCGTTCACTTTTTTATAAACCCTGCTACCTCCATTTTTACTCTATAACTCTGTGAAAATTCACCATTCCTTGCCTAATCCTCAAATTCACTGTTTCCCTGTCATAAAAATTGGAAACCCGTGTGATTGAACCCGCACTGTTCGATCATTGCATCACGATCCGACGGTCTTCGCTGCTTTCCCCGCTTGTTAAACCCAATTTATTTTCCCCATCGTCGATCGCGTTCACCACAATCTAACGACATTCGCTCCTCCTGATGCCGTAACTTAACCGCATGTTAACGTGTGATAAAGCGGTTTTCCACCGCGTCCCGTCATCCACGTGTCATGCAATGAATGGTATCGCACGCCATGGTACGTTTACCACCCACCTCCGAAAGCGGTGTGGGGAATACCGCTTACCACCCGTCTGCTCGTCCCCGCCAGTTAACCTCCACACATCTTTATCGCCCGGTAGCCGTCGGATCTTTTCGCTAGAAATCTGACGGCTCATGTTTGTTTGTTGTTAAACGCATCCACTGCTCCTTCGATAGCTCCTGATAACTTTTTCTGCTTCCTCTATGGCTCCGATGGCTCTGTGTGCTCCTCTTCTTTGGCTCTGTCTGCTCCTCTCGTCTCCATCTGCTCCTCTGGTGGCTCTGTCTACTCCTTGAATATTGCCATATTGACATCAATGACAATCCGTGTCCAACACTTAGAACACATACTCCGAGAAACCCACTTACCGGTAACAACTTCTCATCCATGCATTCACAACTTGTCACAGTATGCATATCAACAAGAGTAGATGTCACTTGTGCCACACTCTCATCAACACCTTATTTTTCCATAGCCTTGGTTCCTCAAGGCTACATACAATACTCGCATTGGTTTCCCAATGACTTTTTCAACCTACTCATGGTTACTTGTTCATCATTAACAATTCTCAGTCATTTGAATCATGCCTTGAACAGACTGAAGTATTTATGCATCATCCATTACTGTATGCACCTAGCATACCTTCATGCATATAGCATGTCATTATTTAATATCTATTTGATGGATATGCATCTCTAACTAATTCATATCTGACATGCATATGATATTATTTATAAACTTATGACAACTTCTAAAAACATCAAATAAAATTATAAACAAGCAGTAGTTAAGTTAAGAGATTCCCCTTCATAATTTCGACTACCTCACTCATTCATGAACTTTTTCAACCCTTGTTCAAATTCTCTAGGGAATCTAGTCATCATTCTACATGTTTATCAAGCCACATTGATCCTGGGAATATTGTCAGCTACATCCCCAACTATCTATGCCTCCTGAGCACTGTAGATTTGAGGTTTGGCACCCTAATATGATGGACAATCCTTCTTGTTATGGTCTCCACCACAAGTACAACATCTCAATGGTTATTTTCCATTGCCTTTATTTTAATACTCCATAGGCTAAGATCCACATCCTTTCTCAGCTGCAATGAACTTGTTATGAGGTGCCACATTTTCCTTCTCACTTGAATCCTGAGATCTTCCTCGCTTCTTGAGCCCTTTTCCTTTATTCTTCTCACTACCCTTCCAGTCATGCTTGAATACAGGCTTGCACTTTGACTGTTCATAGTCATACTTCAACTTTCTGATGGCTTGCTCAAATGAATGAGGCTCATCAAACTCAATCTGTTCTTTGAATGCTAATGGCAATCCATTGATGAATCTTTGGTTCTTTACTTTCTCATCCTTGAGATATGGAACATATCTCAACAAATCTAGAAATTTGGTTACATATTCTTCTTCTAACATGAAACCAATCCCGAGCTCATAAAATTCCTTAGCCTTTCCATCATAATACCTCTCAGACATATACTTCTTTCTAAAGAGTCTTTCAAATTCTTCCCAATTTAGCTCTTCTTCCTTGATGCCTCTAATATTCTTGACATCTTCACACCAGATATCTGCTTTTCCTTTGAGACTGAAAGTGGCTATCTTTGATTTCATATTTTTTGAGTAGTCACGAAGTCTAAATATTTTCCTCATTCCAAGAAGCCATGCTCTACATATTTTGATTTGGTCATCTCACCATTGAAAGTAGGAGGCTTGGCTTTCATGAATTCCTCTAGAAAATACTCCTTCTCACTCCTCCTATAATTATGTTGAAGGTGATGGCAATGGTGTATTCCAAAAGTAGGGCTAGAATAATATCCTTGCGTACTAGCCCTCCTGTCAAGTGTATCCAGGAGTCTGCCACTCTTTACTATGTCATCCTTGTCCATCCTGTACCTTTTTTGTGACCTTCTTCCATCCACCCCATTATTGCTTTCTTCCTATATATCTCCATGAATGGTCCCCAACTGTCCATGCATCTATAAATATGAAAGGCTTTGTAGGATAATTACATTAAACTCAACTTTATTTTCTTGAGATTTCGCAAGACTTTCCTGGACTTCAATCAACCACTCATTATCAACTTTACAACTTCTAATCTCTGACTTCAAATTTCTTAATGTATCTTCTAGATCGGGAGAGTCTCCCTCTCCCTCCTTCCCAACTGATTTCTCCCATCCCACTGATTTCTCTTCTAGCCTGTAGGGGAGTCATATGAACTATACTCAATCATTCTTCTCTTCATCTCTTGGCCTTCTATTTTCTTGCAACATACCATTATTAGATAAAATAAAGGGCATAATCAAAATGTTACTTCAATTTATTGTTGGTGAGGCTATTGCATCTACATAGGTCAATCCATATTAGTACGTTGCATAATAATATAAAAGAATATAAGCTCGTACATGAATCAAGATAATAACACCAAACTTGAACAACATCATGTACATAACAAAAAAATTAAAATAACTGACGTGCATGCATGATAAACATATAGATAAATGACGTGTATGCATAATAAACATATAAATGATTGACGTGCCACCAAAACAATAAAATAACTCACAAATATACATGTCAGACATATAGATTTGCACAACAATTTGAATTTACGCCAAGGTCCAACGCTATGAACCTTTGCTCTGATACCAATCTGTAACACCCCACCCCACATTTACCCACTTTAACATAATTACCAGGGTCAACATGAGCTAAGATTTACTATGCATGGCCCAACATCCAAGATTCAGTTATGGAAATGGGGCTTATAGTATACCTAGGGGGGATAGTATGGGATACAGAGGGAGGTACCCAAGGGAATAATGTAATAATAGATCAATAATAAGATCACATCATGTAATAAGAAGTATACCATGCATCTAACCAAAAATTAACTAGAATGAAACCATGAAAAATCAGTCATATAATCAACATTAAAACAGAACTTGTGCTCATTGATCTCAATAAAGAATAACACATAATATCATATGCATAGTGCCAACCAATTCAGAGACTTCCACGTACTACCCAACCATAGATTGAGATTGAACCAAATCTCTCTTTCAACCCAATCACCCTTGTTCCACATTCCAAGAATGATTGTGAGATCACATTGGATAAACCAAAACATAACCAAATAGAGAATCTAGAGGTTAAGCCACCTCCACCCTCAAGCCACAATGATTTCACCTAAACCGGTCCAGAAATCACCAAAACCAATACAAGCTTGGATGCCTGAAAATTTCTTCACCATACCTAGAGGAATTTTCCTGTCTCCACCCACTTGTCAAGATCTTACCTAGAGAAAACTATCTCCACTCTCAACTCTTAGGATTTTCCTGAGACCACCTCAACCAGGATCTAAAATCTATTGGCAATCCAAAACTCAACCAAATGGAGAACCCACTATATCATGGCTATCTAGGAAATGACATAGGCAAGGTTGAACATAACTGTCAATCCAGCCAAATATCCATGTAAATGACAACAAAATGATCAATAATTCAATGCAAGAACCATGCATTCAAATTCTAACATGATAAATCACACATGCACATTGTTACCTATAAAAATCCTTTTGTTAGATGTTATTCCAATCTTCCTCTTGGCTGCCACACAAATTCCTCTTTCGCTGATTACTTCCTTGCTTGTCTCTTGCTTGAGTCTTCTTTGTGTCCAAGTTCGTTACACGTGCTCTCTCTCTTGTTGTAGTGTTATGTTTCTCCTTTTTCCTCAAAGAGAACGTAGGAATAATGTCTCTCCAATTTATTTTTATTTTTCTTTTCCTTTTCCTTCATTTTCCCTTGCATGCATATTCTTTTACTATTTTCTCCTCTTCTTGTCTCTTCCGCATTTGTTGAAGTGGAATTTATTTATTTTTCTTTTATTTCTTTTGCACTTTGCCACATGTCCTTGCTATCCCATAATAAATAATTTTCCATTTATTACCTTTTTCCTCTTGCCAATGCCAATGCCATTTTCCATAGCCAGTAAATAAATAATTAACTGAAAATGGATCCCAATAAAATGGTTTTCCCTCATTCAATTGGAATACATGTCCCATGACCTTGGTTTTATTTTTTCTTTCATAATTTGCATGCATTATTTATTTACATGGAAAATCAACTCGAGGTTGTTACACAATGTTTCCTCTACATGCAAATATGAACCAAATCATGGATAAAATTGATCTCCTTAGTCTCCAACATGCTCTTAGATGTTCTTTCATGCACAAATCCCCAACAAATCATAGATAGAACAACTCTGCTCAACCTCCAACACAACCTTGGCTCCTTTTTTGTGGATCTCCACCAAATCAAACTAACATTTTCCTCCAAAATCTATGGCTTGGGATAGAGACTCACCCAAATAACAATCAATATTTTGGGAATGTTACTCATCTCACACTCTAATAGCACATGTTGGTACTATGTGAACCCACATAAAATATAAGTTGTGGTAAAATATTTATATGTAGAGAAACAATAAAAAAAGATAATAAAGAAGCATTAAAACAAGGCAAAGATTTACACAACAAAACCCTAGCAGCGTGTCAAAGAAAACAACTATGGGGCAAGGTATTTATATTCTATGACATTATTCTCATGATAGACTTACACAACAACCTACACACCTCTGAGGCTACATAGATATATATTTATCTTGGCACCATTACATGAGCTGTATGAACTACCACCATTACATAAACTTCCACTATTATAGAAACTACAAAATATTTACTTGAAGTACCTTCTTTTTACAACACATTTTCTTTTTAATTAATTACACTATTATAATACAAATAATCTCACCTCAACTTATCATATCTTGAATTTTCATTACACGTGCTCCAAATTTTTATTTTTGGTTTGCTAGCATGTTTGTGACTTGCAAGACTAGATGTGGTTTAGGAAACCATGAACTAAGGAAATCTAAGTCATCAAAAATCACTTGAGGATCACACCCTAGCCTAGGCTACACCAACCCTTAACGTGGTTGGATTTTTTTTGTGTGTTCTCTCGACTATCACAAGTTTCAAACCTTGGATACCTTACAAAAAGAAACCCTTGAAATCCAATCACGCTAGTGACAAGATTTGAGTTTTAGAAAGAGAAATACGGTGGTAGGCTTTGATCCCCTTATATGTGCATTTTCTGCGATACCATTAATATAATCTCTCTGGGTGCAACTACACATTCAACCACTACCTCAAGGTGTCCCTATAGCTTCTAGGGTAAGTGGCCCTCACGAGAATTGAACCTTTCCAAATGGTGAAAAACTCCTACTTTTCATCATTAGATTTAAATCCTTTGGACTACAAGTGCAATCGCTAAAAGGACCTATTATTTCTTTTACTCACGAATGAAACATAAGACATTGTTTCATAAACTATTTCTTATTGAATTTGTTATCACCAAAAAATGATCACCTAGCCATTTCTAACTAGATGGATCGAAATACACCATGAAGATTTAATTTTACCATAGTAAAATCACTTTCACTGTAGAAAATAATTTAGTAAACCATTTTTATTAAATTATTTTCTTATTTAAATAAAAAAAAACCATGAGAATAATTAGATAAATCATTATTTATTTAATTTTCTCTAGGAATAATTATTAACTCATTATTGAAATAATTATTCCTTGTTAGGAATATTTAAATAAATCACTATTTATTTAATTTTACTTATTTATGTTATTAGAATAATTATTAAATCACTATTTAATAATTATTTTGATTTCACATCATTCTTAATTCTTGCGAAACAATTAATGAATCATTTTATTTGTTAATTATTTCTAAATAAATATATTTAATCATTTAAAATATATTTTTCCTCTCCAATAAATATAATAAAGTATTCGAAGTGGTTAGACCTTGATTTGGTTATATTATTTTATTATTCTCGATTTTCGAGATTAACTCAATACTTTGTTATAAATATGAGGGTTTTCATTCATTCTTCACCATGATCATAATCATCGTCACCATTATCGTTTTTTTTTGAGCTCCCATTTTGCGTTCTCCACATCTTGTTTGGGTTTTTCACATATTGAGAGAGAAGATTATTTTTTGAAGCATCAAGGACATCAAAGGACCCATCCCACGGAGTGGGGCTTACAAATCCATCTGTAGATCTCCTTCACCAGGTGTTTTTAATAAATAATTTATTTGATTAAGCTCTTTCCATTTGGATTATTGAAATGGATACTTTTATTGTTGCTTTCTATTATGGATCGTTTATACTTTTATTGTAGGTTTTCCTTTTTTGTTGCAGATCTAAATCGCTAGCAGCCATCAACTTGTTGTTAGGGTCATTTGTCACCTAGTGACTTAAGTGAAGTGTTTTTGGTACACCTTCTAATAAATTTCACACTAAGAGACTTCTATTGAGCTTTTATTCATTTCAATTACATGTTTTTTTTACATATATCCAAATTCCACAATTCTTACCATTCACCTTATTTTCTGTTTTAAAAAAAAAATATTGAAAATAAGTAATATTTTTTATTTTACAAACTCTACTTTTTATTAATACAAATTTTAAAGTTCCATATTTATGTTAAATATAAAAATCTTAATGAATCTCACTCATTCATAATAATAATAATAACATACATTAAAATTAACCTACAATCTATTATAAAATCATTATTTTGTAAATGGATAAAACCTTACATATTTAAATAGCTTGCTATTAGTGTGCCTTGCAAGTTGTGGGTTGCTCGGAAGATAGTTGACATACAATTTTCCATAACTTTTTATATTTGAAACAAGTGCTACATAGTAGCTAGTCTATGCCGCTTAGTTTGAATATAGCTAATTTAAAGTAAAAATACTAAATTCAAGTTAGTGCTAAGGTTTAGAATCTATTCAATTTAGATTTCATTCATTCGTAAATTGAAGTATTTTCTTATTATTTATAATTCTGCATTATAGCGATGGGGAATCCAATCGTATCCAATGACAATAATAATATCTTTTTAGTCCCTCACATAACATGAAGTATAAAAATTGGTTTCCATCAACATTTTCATTAACCATAATTTATTCTTAAAAATATATTAGATTTTCTATAGACTATAATATTCTTTTGCAAAATTAAATAATAATTAGAATATTGTAGTTAAAGAAAACAAATTCGTTTATTTAAAAAAAGATAAAACTATACATTTTTGATTGATTGAAACATATCAAAACATTAATTAATTGCAGTTGAATAATACATAAATTAGAAAAATGTGTTTTTAATTTAAAAACAAAATTAAATAATTATGAAAATATTATAGTTAAAGATTAAAAAAATAAAATTAGTGAAAAATATTACATTTTAATTACCAATATATAATAATAATACAAAAAATATTATCAAAATATAAAATAATTAATATTATATTAAAATATATAATATAAATATGTACATTAATATATCTCATTCTTTCAAATTAAGTACTCTAATGATAAATATAAATTATTTATCCTCTAATCTCCCTTAACTACCCAGTTGATGTATGTCTAATGCATGGAAAATTTGGAGCAATCATGGCAAAGTGTAGAAGAGACTATAATGGGACAATACCGTATAATAAAGTTCTATTGCCCAATGTACCAAGTTGTGTGCAAAGGACTAGGTAGTCGTTTAGCGATGGATGGCATGCGCAAAAAGTTTGGGGCATATTATTAATGAGTGAAGATTTTTTTCTTGCAGAGAAAATGAGATAGTTCCTAATAGGATTACAGTAAAATCTGAGGCCCAACTCATCATGTCTAGTGTGTAAGTTCGTGAGACAATTAATGTTATGCATTGGTAGAGATTTATAAGGATTGCATTAACCAAATGAAACATGTTGCCCATACCCTATTATTAGCCTAGGACCACACTAGTGATGCAACCTTCGTACTTTTGGGTTCGTTAATCGAGGCATTAACCAATGAGATGTAAAAATTGATAGTCAATGGCTTGAGAGATAAATCAGTACAAGGAAAATACCTTTTAGCGGAGGTTATAAGGAAGGTTATTAGTGTTATAAAATTGACAAAAAATGTTAAAAAAACTTCTGCTACAACATCTGTTGTGGTAGTGGATGTTTTAGTGAAGTTGATAATGAAACTTCATCACAACTAAAAAAATTTGGGCGGTCAGAGGTTTTAGTGGATGTTTTATGAGCGACGTGCTTACTTGGAAAAATCACACTGGTGTGTGACTAATATAAAAACATCAGTGCTATAAAATTAAGTAAAAGAAATTGGACTAGAAACAAATGTTTGGAGCACTGGTGCATTGAATTTATAAATAACTCGTTATTTAATAATAAAAATGCATCGGCTCATACAATCTATGATACCATGCATTGGGAAGTTGAATGAAAACAACACTGGTTCTTGAAAAGTATACCGCCACAGTGCTTATGTATTACAAAAATGCCCCAGGTAGAAATTTTCAGGAAGGGAACCAGGGCAGGAAAAAGCATTTTGCAGCCTTGATGCTTTTATCTTCTCCAATGCACTAGGTATTTATGCATAAGAATGCACCGGTGTTGATGAGTTGTATTAACAACACTGGTGCTTCAAAATTATAATGCCCTAGTGTTTATGTGTTTGCAAAATCTCAGGGGCTATACTTTTCACAAAAGGCACGTGGGCAGGGAATAAAAATCTTGGAGTTCCGGTGCTTTTACATAATCTAATGCACCTCTGCGTTAAAGGTAACGATACACTGGTGCGTTGAAGGCGAATCACACCAGTGCATGAAATGTATATCTTCTTGGTGAGCGTTTATTCTACAAATGCACCAAGATACCAATTTTTATTATTGTAGATATGGTTGTTGAAAAACTCGTATTCAGAGTGGTGCAGATTAATATACAATGTCTTGGTATCCTCTTTCTCTTTTTTAGAAATTTCGATATGTGAGTGCAATTATTGTGATATTTTAAATCTGTTATCCGTTGAAAAATAAACATATATCTTATAACAATATTCATATAAATTAAATTTTGATTAATGCATTTGTATATGATGTTTATATTAATTTGGTATATCATTATATTTCTCATCTCTTCATTATAATATTTAATCATCCATATATTTAATTAGTTGTGTAACATTTCACAACGACAATGGAGAACACAATAGAATAAATTAAAATGTATTTTATTATATATCAATAAGAGGATTTTTGTCATACGAAATGGGATAGTTATTGGTAACCCCTTGTCTTTTAGTTGGGACACTATGTCCATCACATTAAAAAAAATGTCTAATTTTCACAAAAAATTATTTCAAAAAATGCAACAACTTGCATTGATATCCAAATAGATTATCATTCTTCGTTGGAAATGTTTCCAGTGCTCGAGCTACTTCCATGACTTGGGTCATTTGGAAAAATGTTTTGTTGAATGCATCGATTGTTTTCGTTTTCTTCAAGTTCCATCTTGTTGTGCTATACAACAACCCCCCATTTGGTAAAATCCTTTAGATAATAAATGGGGACCCTTTAGAAAATAATTTGATTTAAATTCATTAAAATCCAAATAAAAAATCCAAGAACCCCGCTCCAAAGTTAAATCATATTTCGCATTTCGCAAAGTCTTGTGTGCAACACTTAACGTTACCATTTGAAACATCACTGATTTGTGATATGCAGAGAATACAGGAATATTCCTTTCCGGTCAAATCATGTCAGACTTTTCGCATGTTATACCTTCCTTTACGTATTGTGATATGGCGATGGACCCGACAAACAAATTAACTGTAATATCAAAACATGTTCGCATCCGTCAGATCGCAATCTCGCAAATCACAAAATCACAAAACTAACAATCAAACTATTATGTGACATTGTGAATAGTCGATTTGTGAGAGAATCTGGACCCACTGACACATCATTAAATTACATTTCACGTATTAAGGATGGTATGATAACATGTTTTAATGACTTTCTCCGAAAATATCATTTGCAATAGACTACATTAATGTGAGTTAATCCAAATCTTACGCAGATATCGTTTCAGGTTATGGATATTTATGACTTCACAGCTTGAAAAAATCGATGTCTTCTCACCATTACGGGTGCATTTAAGTTTTTCAATTTCATTAATTGTAAAAAGGTTTTTGTATTTGCATGTCGTTATAGTTCTATTTCTCATCCTTTGCACCTTCACTCTCGTCTTCTCTGTGGTGATAGGACAATAACAGAGACTCGATTATTCAGCTTGATGGTCAAGATGAATAACGGAAAGGCTACAAAGTCCACGGCTAAAGATGTACTGGAATCATCACCTTTGTTTTCTGATACAACTTGTTTATGAGAATGCGGTTCTAGCTCCTGGGAGAATGTTTATAATATATTCGAGAAGGAAATACAAAATGAAGCGATGATATATGATATTCAATCCTCAGATGCTTCTTATACTGAGGTCACATGCTCTTTTTTTCATAAGGTAGTAGCTAGGCCAAAATTATTACCCTAGACTGATATGGTGAAATGAGTCATTGAAAATGTGAACATTGAAGATAGAGAATTTGTAACCTCAAGACAAGTGGTCATCGGCTCTTTTAAACCAGAGGATATCAAAAGGATGTATCATTTACCTCAACCACACAAGGTTTATGATAAAGCATTTGTTGAGAAATTTGCTGCTGAAAATGAAGAACCATCCAAAGTTATAAAGCAATGGAGGTCAAATCCTAGCAAGCACAAGATGGATAGAACTGGTATGTATTCAGTAGCCTCTCTTTCCGCTCCTTATTTATACATTGCCACAATGCTATGTAGATTATTTGGATATGCAGATGCTACCAAGATTTTAGTTGAATGGGTGCCTCTAATTGATGCTACTTCTAATTCTATAATAATGGATTGGGCCACAATTTTGTCAAATAACTTAGCCCACCATATCATAGAATATAGGAAGAACCATTTTGTCACTACAAGAACCATTCCTCCATTTTATATGTGTGCCTACATCATGGATGCTGTGTGTTTCATTTTTCCCTTTCCAATTATGGGATGGAAGTGGACTCCTCAGGATCCCACACCAATTCATGTATATCATAAATCTCTTTGGAAATATTGTTTCAATGAATGCTTTTATCAGATTTGTCAGGGGGTTATGCTCCCTATTCATTAGGTTATCTTTGACAAGAAAGCCCCAAGGTTATCAGAAGAAGCCAAGGCTGATATTCAACCTGTGGTGAGATGGTTTGGAGAGGAATTATTTACATATATTAGAGTTTTTGGAAGCACCTCTCCACCACATGTACTTTTGTGGTATGTCCCTGATAAATTATTAGCCAGAGAAATTTCATACCAGACAGTTAGCAAGGGTGTAACTAGGTCTCTCAAAGAGTCTAAAAAATCTCTCTGGCCCACTTTTCCACTTCGATGTGGTGTTTATTGTTTAAATGACTTCAGACATGCACAGGTTGAAGTCAAACACATTCACAGTTTAAATCTTGTTGAGTTTTGAGAAAGGAAGTATGACCTTATTAAGGTTGTGTATGATTTTACCTCCGTTGTTAAAGTTAAGGCGTTTATTCATGAGGATGATTGTTTTGACAATATTTTTGAAGTAGCTGAACAATTTTCACAAGTAAAAAGTTTAGATGCCCTCAGACTGAATCCAACTAAATTAGTAGAATTTAAGGAGTACAAAAATCAAAGGTTAATGCAAGTTCCTTTGAATCTACTTCAAATAATCCCATAGGAATCTTAGGAAGAAAGGGTTTTTACTAATGTCTTAGAGACATATGCAAAGAAAGCATCCAAAGATGCTGAATCACAAAAGGAGTCTACTACAGAGAAGAACCTAGAAGAACCTTCTAACAAAAATAATACTGAGAAGGGACTTGATTAGGAGAAAATGCAGAAAGAATGGGGACAGTTTGAACATATCATATATGAACCATAGGGGGGGACGAGTCAAATAATTTTTTTTCCTAAAACACCAAAACCTCCTGAGAAATCTTTGGAAATATCTCCCACTACTTCAGAAGATATTGAAGTTATTCCTGATTTTCCCTCTTCAGAGATTGTTTTGAAAGAAGAGGAAATTCCTCCTTTAGATATTTTCTATAGTCCTAAACATCGGGTAGTCATGAAGAGACAAATAAAAAAGAGAAAAATTGATCATACCGATATCTTGCCAGGAAAAGAGCTAATGGAAATTGTTTGGAAAGATACACCTATAGATCCATCCGAAAACTTGACCAAGTTATCTCAGTTTGCAAGAGCTTATGTTTCTGCAATGATTGACAAAGCAGAAGAAGTGAAAATTTTAATCAAAGAAAAGGAGGAAAGAATAAAGTAGCTGGAAGATCAACTCACAAGAGAAAAGGTGAATGCACAGGAACAGTTTAAATCACATATTGAACAAATGCGAAAGAGTTTTGAGGGCCTAAGACCTCAAAGCCAAGCATAATTAAATGCCAAAGACACTGAAATCGCAAAACTGCGATTTACTGTAGAGCGAATGAAGGATTACCCAAAATTTAATGAATTCATCAAAGAAGCTTTAGAGATCAATTTGTTGTTTTCAAAGAAACAATCAATCTTTTGTAAGCAATTAATAGATATTAGCCCATTGTGCCAAGAAGCTGATGAATTAGTGAGTCAATTCACAGATGCTAAAATCAACTTTGAGGAAATAGATGAGAAGATTTCAAACTTGATCACATGGCAGGACAATTCAAAGGGAAAAATAGCAGAAATGCCAAAGATCAAAGAATCTCACAAGGAAATTCTCTTCACTGATTGGGAAATCTAGATAAAACAGGCTGAAAGGGCAGTTTCTAGCGCAAGTGAAACATCAAATAATATGATAGAAACTATTAATGATAATCTTTGGTATGCAGGGTTTATTAAAAAATGTTCACCAGGTAATCTGCTCGAGATCGAGGATTTGCAATCAAGTTGGCATGAAAGTCTTGCAGCAAAAGAACAATGGATCAGACAGCTGTCACATTTGAATTGGGAAGCTTATTGGTCATACCTGGTAAAACTGCATAGTCAATTGATGGCCCTACAATGCTTAACCAATTCTATCATCCATATGACACCATCATTATCAGATACAGTTTATGCGGGACAAGTGAAGATAAGAATTAGGAAGCCTCTAGGAGTTCAGGAAATGATAGATATCTACGAGAAGAGGAAACAAATCAGAAGCCAACACCAATCAAGATCATATTTTTGAATTTTAAATCAATTTTAGTTTTGCATTTTTGGCATTGATTCTAAGGAGAGTCATTTCACTCCTCAGAATTTAGTGCTTAGCTATTTTTGTAATATTTTTTGTTATTTAAACCCCTTTCATGTATTTAGAAAGGGGTTTGACAATTTTATTTGAGACTCTTTAAAAACATACACTTTTGTACTTTTAAAGGCTTTCTTTAATTTTGAAGATCTAGTCCATGAAGTTTATTTGAGAAAGTTTGCTAAGAATTGCACTTCTGTTTTTCTATGATCAATCTTGGAGAAAATGCATGGATTGCAGCTTTATTGTCTATGGATCAATCATCTCACATCGGGTACTTTTATCATTGCATAGTGATTATTTTATGAACTTTTAAGTTGTTTATTCTATATGTACATTGTTTGTCAATTATGCTTTAATACAACCTATTATTTCTTCACTTTTGAAATATAGTTGAGCTGTCATCCTCTTTATTTTTGATAAGAAAATTTTTGTTAGATATTTGATGCGATACGTTTTATAGTCAACCATTTTGATTAACTATTTAATCGAAATAGTTGTTTTTACGAAAGTTTTATACTTCTTGTATGAATAATCTTCATTATCATTCAAGGTAGTCATTTATCTAGATTGCACAAATATTGATTTAAGCCCGGGTAATAGTAATATATATAGATAGTTTGATTTTTTATTTTTTATTTTTATTTTTATTTATTTATTTTTTATTTTTTTTTAATTTTTAATTTTAATTTTAATTTTTAATTTTATTATTTATTTATTTATTTTTGTTGAAACCACCCTCGTCTACCAAATCATCTTTGATAATCAAACGAATACCCATCCTACCATATTTTAGATTGGGAAGCTGGTCCCATAATTCTAGTCAAAGCCACCAACCCAAATGGATAAGGGACAATATTCAAGTCCTCAATCGAGTGGTTATCCCCCATGTTGTGACAACGAGTTTCACGGCTTCAACATTTTGGCACTAGAAGGAGGGCCAAGGCTATGAATGGAAAGTAAATCTAAATCAGAAAGCCATTCTAAGAGTCAAACTCCCTCACTATCACCTCCAACTTCCCGGTCACATTCTAGATCTCCAAATCCCAGATGTGAAGTTGTAAAAAATCTCTAAAATCCACTAGTGTTTCCCCAAAGAAATCAGATCAACCTTCTTCTACAGAATCTCCTAAAGTACAATCTTTAATTTAGAAATTAGAAGGGATTTCTCTATCTCAAGAGGTATTTGAGTCATCTAAAGTCAGCATTTCCTCATCTTTTCCTTCCTCTCAAATATTAACTAGATCGCAGAGTGAAAAAGTGGGAATACCTCCATTTGAATTTTCTCTACCTCCTCCTTGAAGGAAAGTCAAGAAATTTGAGTTTGAAACTTATAGTGAGATTATCTTATTATCACCACAAACTCCTTCATTTATTCAATCATCTTCATTGAAAACTCATTCTATCCAATCATCCACTTCACCATCTAAAATAGTTATTTACACCGGTACAGGAGCATAATCTTCCTCCACCCAATAACCTTCTCCTACTAGATAATCTTCTTCCACACAGATACCTATAATGGCTCAAATACCATGGAAAAATCTAGGAGTCATTCAAACGGCAGAACCATTACATCCATCACCTTCTCGAAAAATGGTTGCCAAAATTTAATCCCGATGATGGTCTTCCTGCTGAATATCATATAAAAAAATTCATGTTATCTATAAATCTAAATGGATTTGTTGAAGAAGATGATGTTGTACGATTATTTCCTTATACTTTCGAAGGATCAATAGGATCCTGGTACTTTTCATTACCATCTGGTTCCATTGATAATTGGAACGTCTTCCAAGAACAATTCCTAACCAAGTTTGGAGATGACCGCTCAACAACTACTCTTCTTAATGATCTCTCCAACTTAAAAGCTGAATCAAAAGAGCCCATTAAGGATTTCAATTCACGTTTTAACAAATTGTTAAATAAAATCCCAGTTGCATCCAGACCAAGTGCCGAAGTACAAAATGAATGGTACATTTCTGCTCTCCCTTCAAATACAACTATTTTTGTTTATAGAGCTGCTAAGCCAACCTTGGCTGAAAACATGAAAGAAGCTATAGTTGTAGAGAAACGAATTTTAGCCTTAGAGAAGAAAAACACATTAGAAGAAAGAAAATCCAAAAAGGTCACCTTCAAAGACGAATCTAAGAAGAAAACACCTAAAGACCCTTTCGATCTTGAAGGTTTGCAAAAAGTACTTAAAACCATGTCCAATGAAATGGTTGAGATAAAGAAACAAGTAGCTGAAACTTCTAGAAAACCTTTTATACCTTTTAAAATAAATCCAAACTCTGATCCTAAACCTCCAAATACCATATCAAATGCCGAATCAGATTTGGATGAAGAAGAAGTATCAACAACTGATAAACAAACTGATGATGAAGAGCTGGTTGAAGTACATGGAATGTGGGATTTCATTCTCCCTTTGTCAGACAATGAAGAAGAAGAAGCTTTACCTGTTTCTAGCAGAAGCAAGAGTGCTACTGATTCACCACAGTTAAGTAAAAAATGGAAACCATCAACTCCTATTGTCAAAGAAAAATCAATCGGTAAGAAATCATCTCCCAAGTCTACTCAAACATCCCCACCTCAATATAATCCTTTTCTTGCAGCCAAAACCTTGGTAATTTCTGATGATATGGAATACAACATAGTTGAAGACATGAAGAAGACTAGAGCTAATATTACACTATATGAGCTTAGCAAGCTGAAACATTAGTAGAAGCTATTGCTCAAGGAATTAAATGCAGTTCCCACTTCTCCTCTTCCTACTGCTATAATTTCTCAAGCTGCTCAAGGAATGGGTAAGCCTCCCAGTAATTCATTGGATAAAGTCAAACCAACTGATGTTGTTTTAATTGGTGGTAGATCTAATTCTCATACTCCTCCTTTTATTTTGACTTTTGAAATATTTAATAAGAATTTTCACAATTGTTTAGTTGATTCAGGGGCTTCATCCAACATTATGCCAAAAATAGTCTGCACGAAATTAAATGTTTTACCCCATAAATATGTTGATCACATTGTACAGTTAGATCAGACACAAGTCGAAGTCATAGGAGAAATTAATTCGGTCACCATCAGACTTTCTTCAAATCCGAGAGTATGTCAAGTAATTGACATATTAGTCGCTGATATTCCTGAATTTTACGGCTTGATCCTCAGCAGAGATTGGTCCGAAAAGCTTCATGGCTATTTCGCAATAGACTGGTCTCATATGTGGCTTCCTTACAACAACAAGCCAAATCAAATAAGGGTCAATCGTGAGAAGCATTTAAAGTACATTGTGACTGAACTGGAAGGAGAAAATGAGCCTGTTGCATACAACAATAATATCATTGGAAACTATTATGTTGAATCATTTTTGGGCAATTTTAATGCACAAACTTCACCTTTTCTGGAGAATTTTGTTACCTCACAGATTGAAAATTATTCGCAAACAAATTCTTCCAAATGTATCAATTTTGTAGATAAACAAGTAGTTAATTCTTTGTTTTGGAAATTATTTTTTGATGGATCTAAATCTAATGATGGGGCAGGGGCAGGTTGCATATTAGTTAGCCATGAAGGAGAGAAAACTATGTTGGCATGCAGACTTGAATTTGAATGCACAAATAACACTGTTGAGTATGAGGCATTAATTCAAGGATTGTACAAAGCCATAGGCCTTGATATCAAATACCTCCAAGTCTTTGGAGACTCTGAAATCGTGATCAAATAGGTAAGGAACACTATTCACTGCCTTTCTGGACATTTAAAGCATTATCAATCATTAGTCCAAGACCTTACCTCACATTTTTTGGCATTTAATATCTCTCCAATACCAAGACTTCAGAATGCAAGTGTTGATCTCTTAGCTAACATTGCTTCCAAACTCATACCATCAGAAGATTATAGTCCTGACCGATTTTCTATAGAGTTAATTTTTAGACCTTCTATTCCTGATAATATCACCAATTGGCGAGTTTTTAATGACGATCAAGATATCATAAACTTCTTAACATCCGAGGGCTCATACGATGACCAAATAATAGATGAAGACCAACATGATAGTCAACTTAAACAAAAGACAAATGAAAATCCCATACCCAAATCTGTAGTTAAGCTGGAGGATCTGTATGATCTTAAAGATAGATTCAAGAAACCAACTAATTCAAAACTTCAAAGTTCAACATTGAGGTTTGAATTAGTAAATCTTGGAACTGATCTAAAACCACAGAATATTAATCTAGGTCTTGGTCTTGCACCTGATGAAAGGCTAGCCTTCATTCATTTGTTGAGAAGATATAAAAATGTTTTTGCTTGGAATTATGATGATCTTAAAACATATGATACTTCTATCATACAAAACACTATTTCTATGATATTCGATGAAAAGCCTGCACAACAAAATTTAAGGAAGATTCATCCAAATTTGGAGAATCAAATAAAATATGAATTAAACAAACTTCTTAAAGCCAAAATCATTTTTCCTATTAGACATTCAAGATGGGTTTCTAACCTAGTACCAGTCAGGAAAAAGAATGGTGATATTCGAATTTGCATAGACTTTCACAATCTCAACAAGGCTTGTCAGAAGGACAACTTTCCACTGCCTCCTATGGAACATGTACTGTAGTCAGTTGCAGGTTCAAAACTAATGTCTTTTCTAGATGGATTTTCAGGTTATAATCAAATTCTCATACATCCAGATGATCGACTAAAAACCACATTCAAAACCAAATGGGGAACATACGCCTATCAAAATATGCCATTTGGATTAATCAATGCTGGTGTGACTTTCCAAAGAGCCATGGATATAGATTTCAAAGGTTTGGTAAATAAAACTATGGTCATTTATTTAGATGATATAACAGTATATTCAAAGAAACATGGTTATCATTTAAAAGACTTAAAATAGATCCTTGAATGTTGTAAAAAGTATGGAATTTCTCTAAACCCAAAGTAGTCTTACTTTGTTTTAAGCGAAGGTAAACTTCTCAGATTTATTGTATCCAAAGATGGCATTCACATAGATCCTAATAAGGTAAAATAAATTTCTGAAATCTCTTTGCCTCACAAAAAAAAATCCATGCAGTCCTTCCTAGGTCAGATAAATTTTGTTAAAATATTTGTCCCTGACTTTTCACAAATAGTTTTACCCTTGCAATCCATGATCAAGAAAAATTCGGTTTTTAAATGGGGACATAGTGAGCAAGAAGCTTTTGATCTTATCAAACATGAAATTATAAATGCTCCCTCTTTAGAAACCTCGAACTTTTCTAATCATTTTATTTTATATACTTTCTCCTCTGAAACATCATATGCAGCCATTTTGACACAAGTCAATGATGAGAAAATTGAAGCACCAATCTCTTTCTTTAGCTCCAATTTGCAAGGTGCTGAATTGAATTACTCAAACATTGAAAAACATGCTTTTTCTGTTTTCAAATCTATAAAGAATTTCAGACCTTTTCTTCTTAAAACACACACTAAAGTAATAGTCCCATTCTCATTTGTGAGAAATTTACTAGTGCAAAAAGAATTAGGAGAGAAAAGGGAAAATTGGGTAACAACACTGCAAGAATATGACATTGAAATTAAACCAACTAAAATCGTCAAAGGACAAGGTTTTTGTAGGATGTTAGCAGGAGCTTCCAACATATCAGCAGACGAAGATTCAGGTAATACTGTGAAAATATCTGAGGTAAATCTAAACGAGTTTGAATCCCAATATGTTGATTTGATTTTTATTTGAGAAATGGATTTGCTCCTCCTGAACTTAGTTATAAAAGGAAAAGAGATTTAAGGCTAAAATATAATCAATATCAAATCATTGATAATGTCTTATTTTGAAAAAATTATGATTCCATTTTACTAAGATGCCTTGAAAAATCTGAAGCAGAAAAAGTTTTGTAGGAACTCCATGATGGCCCAACTGGTGGACATTTTGGAGGAGATACAACAACACACAAAATTCTTCATGTTGGTTATTATTGGCCAACATTGTTCAAGGACACTCATGAATATGTGCGAAAATGCAAAGTATGTCAAACAACTGCTGGAAGACAAAGGAAACCAACATTTCCTTTACAACCAGTCAACATTGAACAACCTTTTGAACAATGGGGATTGGATGTTATAGGTGAGATCGTTCCTAACTCTTCAAAACAACACAAATATATTCTTACTGTTACAGATTATTTTACCAAGTGGGTGGAAGAAATTCCACTAAGAGTAGTCAATTCTGATGCAATTATTGAATTCATTGATCAATTTATCATAACCAGATTTGTCTTACCTAATGCACTCATGTTCGACAATGCATCTTATTTTTCTGGAAATAGTATGACTGAATTCGCACTAAAAATAGGCTTTAAATTAAAGTATTCTGCCAATTACTATCCTGAAGGGAACAGGTTAACAGAGTCAACTAACAAAAATCTCATTAGAGCCAAAAGAATTGGCATAAATGTTTGACATTTGCTCTGTGGGAAAACAAAATTACTGAGAAGGCCTCAATAAGCACTTCACCATTTAATTTGGTTTATGGGAAAGAAGCTGCCATTCCATCAAATCTAGCTATTCCCTCTCTGGACCTAGTGAAATTCATTGAAGAAACTCCTTCTTCTTCATTACAATTAAGGCAAGATCAAATTCTCAAATTAGAAGAGGAAAGAAAGAAAGCAAAGATCACACATGTCTGTCATCAATAGTTAGTTAAAACTTCTTTTGATGCAAGTTCAGTTTCCACTAAGTCATTTCAATTCAGAGACCTTGTTTTGAAATGGGACAAAGCACATGAGGAAAAAGGTAAACACACCAAATTCCAAAGACTGTGGTTAGGACCATTTTAGATTGTTGAACAAGTAGGCCCATCGACCTTCATATTACAAGATTTGTCAGGAAGAATAGATTCTCTTCCTGTTAATGGGATTATCTTGAAGAAATTAGTTTCTTAGGAGATTACCTCTCATAATTGTAACATTATCACATTTATATTCTTTCATTTTTATGACTTCTAGGAAAATAAATGTTGAATAATATTTAATCTTTGCTTCATAATAAATATTTTTGAAATATTTTGATTTTTCGCTTTTAGAAGTAGAGATTGTTAAGGAAACAATTATAACATTTGAAAATTAGCTAAGTTCCATGAATCTCTGAAATTTTTTTTTCCACCGAAATTATTTATTCTTTGAAAAACCTCCAACTTTATAAAAAACTTTGGTTCTATTATCAGTCAGGAAAAGTATCTTTAACAAAGTAAAGACTATTTGCGGATAAACATATTCAACTCTGTAATTGTCATCTAGAACTCTTAAGGAGTCAATGGTTCTCCCCATCCAGTAAACTTTTCTCTTTTTAGAGTGTAATTCTAAAATATACTAAAACTTAAAAGATAAGAGGTCTCATCAAGAGCCTGCTTACCATGTTCATAGGGAAATAATAGACTGACATTGCCAATACTGCATACCAAAACAGGGTAATGGCTTGAGATTATTTTAATCTTAAGACAAGGGGTCTCATCACGAGCCAGCTTGTTCAGTTGAATTACAACCGGTGAATGGCATTGTCATTATTTGGCCACCAAACCAAGACAATGACTTTTGAGTAATAAAAACAATTTTTTTGCAAAAAATAAACTGTTTAGAAAAGAAAAAAAGAGAATAAGTATATGATTTTGGATTTATCTCTAAAAACTGCACTCTTATCTGGATGGGACACTGAATCATTGTTGGTTAAAAGGTAACCCTGTCGAGGCTATGGATGCCTGCTAGCAGCAGAGGCTCTACCTGTGACAAATGAGTACATTAAAAATTTGATTTGCAAAAGCCCCCTACTTTATTTTTAAACTAAGTAAAGACTGATATAGACAAAGGAATTTTCATCTTTAAGAGGATATCAAATGAATTATAATTATGTGAGTTTGTTTTCATTATTCATAGAAATGTTACTGATCTAAAATTTCAAACTATTCTTATTTCCTAAACTATTTTTACTTTGAAAGTTTTAGACACGTCAAAATTATCAGAGATAACTGGTTCTTCCAGTGAATCATCAATTGTTGTGCTATACAACACCCCCCCATTTGCTAAAATCCTTTAGATAACAAAAGGGGACCCTTTAGAAAATAATTTGATTTAAATTCATTAAAATCCAAATAAAAAATCCAGGAACCCCACTGCAAAATTAAATAGCATTTCGCATTTCACAAATTCTTGTGTGCAACACTTAACGTTACTGTTAGCTACCTATATCAATAGGTTTCATATTTCATGATTGGCAAAGAAAGGTCCAAATATGCTCTGCTTTGATGATGCAAAGATCCCATATTTCCCAGAGAAGACAATGTGTGTATATAGCTTGATGTGGACTCAATTTTGATGGATGGTCCAACAGCCTAATCTGGATCATGCCATGTTTCAATTTTCTGTTGTAGAATAGAGAAAGAAGTCTCTCCAAAATGTTTAATCTTGGCAGACCAGTAGCTTAGGTAGAGAATTAAGGTTCCCAACTACTTAATCTGGGACCTTGGAAGCAATAAGGGTAGTTCTAGATACAAAATCAAAAGAAAAAGCCAAGAGAAAAGAAAAGGCACATAAGGGTCTGCAAGTCTAAGTGCACCCTCCATGGAGAAACAAAAAATGCTAGGCAAATAGATGGGTAGGCAGATGGGGTTGCAGAAGTGTCATTCCTTACAATTGAATGTGGGCTAACCTATTCACAAAGGAAAATAAATGGTTTGAGAAGGTCCTCTTCTCCATCATGTTGCAGCAAAGAAAAGGAGCATCTCTAACTTCCCATTTTCCCCTTTCCCATTCATCACTAACATCCCTCCATTAGTTGAGATTTATGGAAGAAGTGGTGGTTTTATGGTGGTTCTTACTCCTTTTAAAGCCACATTTCTTGTCTAAAATTCTTTTCATTTTGATCTACTCCCTAAGCTAAGTGATTTTCGAACAAACTTAGTGATTTCACTCCTCATTCACCTTTTCCATCCATATTAACCCCTAATTTCTATTATCTAAATCCCCTATGTCACCCTTTCCCTACTATTATAACACTATGGTGTATAAACCCCAAGCATTGTATAAATATCCCTCCCCTTGGCATTATAGCCATATGTTCACAGTCAGGGATTAAATTGGCACCAGGCCAGTTTAAGAACCCTAAACCCTACCCCTCTTCCCCCCTTCAAGAAGTCATTTGACCCATTTAACCCCTTCATATGCTGAAACCTTATAAGAACCCCATTGCTGTACCCCTAACCCGCTTCGTTTGCGAAATGTCCACCAAAAACCCACTTTTTCATTTTATCCAAAGTTCTGGCGCTATGCGCATTTTTACAAAATACATTGAAAAACCATAAAAATCTGCCATATTCCAAAGGTTTCCGCCGGGCGCAAATCCCAAAAGAAATATTATATTATTCCCGCCCTCCGTCCGTATCGTTCGGCCACCTCAACGTCCCGTCGACCGTCGGATCGGGCCCCTTTGATCCGACGGCCCTCGTGCATATCGGACCGGCCCCGACGTCCGAGAGTTACCTTTCGATATCTATCAGAGGGTAACGTCAGGCCTCTGCCACACGTCACCCCCACAGCGTATCAGAGGTACATCTGACATTTCTGCCTCCGTATCAAAAGCGGTGCGATATGAAACCGCTAACCACTTCCGGTTTCGGTTGATCCGCCCTGCCAGCGTCACCGCCGTGTCAGCGCCCCGTCCTCCAGTTGCCCCACCTGTCTGCCACTTCACCATCCCCGTGGACCTCTTGTATGCTGCCATGTCACCCGATGACGTCATGCTGACGTCATCCGACCTCGACCCCACCTGATGACGTCATGCTGACGTCATCCAAAAAAGGCGCCAAAGTCCTAAAAAACCATATTTTGGCCGAAATGTCGCATTTTTTGCACTTTTTGCAAAAAACGCTGTTGTATCCTCTGCATGAATTTCACGTCCGAGCTTTCGCCAACTTGCTAAATTCAACGTCGAAGGCCGCTGGCGCGCCATTTCACCTGCATCCTTGACCATTGCTAACTGTATATCAGGTATTTATCCGTGCAAATCCTTTCTACACCCGGTTTTGTCCGTAAATTGCCAAATTAACTTAAAGCAGTGAAAAAATAGATAATTCACCGGCAAATCCCCTGTGCCTGGTTCCCATTTGCACCTAGAACGTCGAAATTCACCAGCTAAGCCTCGTTCACCTGAAATTTTATCAAAACTGCATTCTGTTCGCGCATTCGCGAACTGGTAACCCACACTGTACCAATTTGCTGTAAAAGTGAGAGTAAGGCCAAACATTTGCCTTATTCGTGTTCTAAGCAGTATTTCAATTGCTGCAACTCACCTTTTGTCCTCTGTTCCTGAGTAATTCACCTCCCTCTTCAAAGAAAACTCTTTGGTGTTGTTCTGCACAGTAACACTAGTCCAAAAACAACAGAAACCTAAAGGAAATCATGGATCCACCAGTAGCCCCGGTGGCATTAAACGTTGCTCCATTGAATGCCCCTCACAGAGAATTGGAGTGGCAGCCTCTAGCAGACCTGGACTATCAAATTTCAGAGGAAATGCTGATGAGGACCAAGTTCCACATACACCTGCTAAATGAATTAAAGGCTAAACATGAGAGTGGGACAGATGTGCTGGGCATATGGGACTCTTTTCTCCCTATATTCAAGCTCCCTCAGGTCAATCAGTTCCCTGATTTGATCCACCTATGTGCTGAAAACTATGACCCTACTCAGAGGGCAGTGCTTGACCCTTCAGGCTTAGTTGCCTTCTACATCACCCCTGAAGCTATCAAAGAGATGCTCTGCTTCAAAACTGAGAAGAAATTGGTCCCTCTATCACTCATAGACTTGATAAATCAAGGAGCCAGATTGACAGATGCTCAGGTCACCAAATTAAATCAGCTGTACATTGACTCTGACTCTGTGAAGTATCCTCCTGTCAACTAGGTATACCTCAACCAATTGGGCAGAGATCTTGCAGACATGATTAATCCCATTTTGGGCTATAATTCAATTGAATTTGTTGATCAAACTGTGTTGGTAATGATGCTCATGTTCGCTCCTGGCAAGTCTCCAATCTGCTATGACTATGCCACCTACATCTCTGATAAAATACATGAGCAGTTGATGAACTTGGCCCGAGAAAAGGTGTTCAGATACACCTCCTACATTTATCATTTGATCTTATATTATCAACATGAGAAGTTTTCTTTTGCTATCAAAAGAGTGGATGCCCAAGGCAATCCAAGGTCAGTGGTCTATTGGTCCTCTGCCTTCCACTACAGATCTCATTCTCCATACACTTACTGTGAGTTCATAGATCTCTTCATCCACCCAGCCATGTCTATGCTGATGAGCTCACCTCCTCCAAGGCTCACTGATGAGATGCAAAGGGTCCTTCAGTTATCCAAAACATACAGCATTGGGGACTGGTACTTCTACCAGAACCACACGGTCATCAGGATATATGGGTGTGAATTGCCTCCCTACAGATTGCCCAGATATGTACCCATGAGATTGTTTGCCCTGAAATATTTCAGGCAGTTTGGGAATGCCGATGTGCTTCACTTTTCAGGCAGAGGTAAAAAAGCACAGCTGAAGGTCAGGAACCAACTTGGCCACATTATTTACAACAAAAGGGAAGAAGGTTGGAAAGAGGCGGATAGCATGTTAGAATCCCTTGGCCTGCAAACCAGTTTCCTGTGGAAACCATATGACCCCAATCACTTCGTAACTTTAAGAAGGGTCAAGTATAGGCTGTCAGGTTATGACCATGTAAGGATTCCTCATATAGAAAAATATGCAAATCAAGTAAAATGGAGGAGAGGAACCCTAGAGGAGCCTGTTACACAAGAAGAGTTGAATCAAAGAGCAGTGAGAAATCTGAAAAAGATGGCTGACCTTGAACTTTGTTCACAGGTACTCACTCTTCCAAGCACACAAGTGGGAGCAGTTGCCTCATCCTCAACTGCAAATCAGCAAGCAGCCAAAGCTAGTGAGCAAACCTCTAGCAAAGGCAAGGAAAAAGAGATGGAAACAGAACAGCCGCCTCATGAGGAGGTGCAGCAACAACAGCAGCAGGTAGAGCAGCCACAACAACAGGAACAACAGCAAGAAGAGGGGCAGCATGACAAAGAGCAGCCATTACATCAAGAAAGGGCAGCTGAGGCCCCAATTTTCACTGAGCAGCAGGCTCAGAACACTGTGCCTCCTAGGCAAGAGACTACTACTGAAGCCTCAGTCCTCCAAACTCCACAAAAGGAGGATATAAGTAGGAAAAGGGACAGAGAGACTCCCCTCACATCATCCATAAATCCGGGAGAGAAAAGGCATAGAATGAATCCCTTCTCTGAGGAGGAAATGCCAATAGGGCAGTCTCTGGGCATGGGCCCACCTAGTAGAGAAGCATCTGCTAGCTCCTTCCAGCAGGCACAAGACAGAACAATGGGAGGAGAAGTTAGCTCCTCATGCCACCAAAGAGAAGCTGAAGGAGGAATCAAACAACAGTTTATTGACATTAAAAGGAAAAATGAGCCACTTAAAATACAACTCTATAATCATCTGCTGAAAATGGTTCCTACCAACCAGCAAAGACTGATGTCTGCCTATGATGTTCAGGAGGGCAAAATGATCATGAGTCATTTTATGCCAGCTGTAGTACAGCCACAGTCCCCTGCAGATTATATAAGGACCAATCTTGAGGTCCTTGCCAAGGACATCCACCCAATGGACAAAATTGAATTGCACAAACAAACGGGTGAGATGGTGTATGCCTCCTTGGCAGACAAAACACTGGATAACTACAGGCTAGAAAATAGCCTAAATAATACAACTGCCCAGCTTGAGTTGGAAAGGGAATCTTCTCAAGCAAAGGATAATAGAATTAAAGCCTTGGAGGAAATAATTATAGAACTTGGGCATGATCCCAAGGATATTAAAGTTGTGCAGGCATTGTTGAAATTGAGGGATGCAGACATGGCAGCCCTTAGAAAGATGGTCAAAGTCCCAGCAACAATTCACCCACAAACTGAAGAAGTTGCTCAGCTGAGACATGATCAAGATGCCACTGCTTTGCTGGTATCCCTATACAAACAGCTAATCCAGACCCAAGAGAAGTTGGGAGAGTCAGAGGCTGCCCAGGCAACATTGCAGGCAGCAATGCAGCAAAAGGAAGGAGGTCAAACCTCTCAGCCTCCTCCTGAAATAATTAACCTTGAGGAAGCTCCTCGAACCACTGCTCCCCCTACTCAACAAACAGAACAGGCACCACCATCCACCTCAGCACCAGCGCCAACAATAGACCAGGCTTCAAGCCTGGACATGCAGAAACTAAGGAATGAAATCCAAGCCCTGGAAGCCCAAATGTCAGAGTTAAAAGAGGCCAGGTAAAATTTGGTCAAGTTGAATGAGAGATATGACAAATCTAAGCAGACTGTAGCAGAAAAGGGCAGGGAAATAAAGGCCCTTAAAGACAGGATAAAGGAGCTAGAGAAGGAGCTCACATTAGATAAAGTGACAACCGAGCTCAAAACAGTGCTATGGGAAAATATTGGCCAGTCCATCACTGACCAATGGCAATATATTGAGACAATTCATGAGCAGATTGAGCTCATAGCAAAAGCACAAAGGGAAATCCAGAGATCAAGGGCATCTCTAGGCAATATGCCTGAGGTTGCCAATAGAATGATCAATGTGCTTAACAACAGAACAAGTGCTCAGTTAGCTACTATGGGAATCTCCAACAGAACTGAGACCATCCAGCTAATAAAGAGGGTCCTAACACTGAGAAGCCTAGTGCAGACACTAGAGAGAAGGACCCAGGATATGCAGACCGAGGTCAATAGATTCATGGAAAAGTTTGTGGCATTGCAAAACAGAGGTCTTCCAAGCTTACTGAATAGCGCAGGAAGACTACTTTCCCATGAAAACTATGCCAAGAGGGTGAACACCTTTGCCACAAATCAGATCACAGAGAAGGCCAACACCTCAGAGGAAACAGGGCCAGCAACAGGGCAAAGTCTCTACAACAGAGTAGAGAACTTATTTTTTATCATGGATGAGATCAAACATCTGTTTGAAGTACCTCCCAATTTTTATAAATATACAGAGGCAGATGAGACACTAGAGGCAATTCTGAGACACCAATTGCCCACACAGGAATACTGGACCAAAATGATACAGCTGATATTATAAGCCAGAGCCTGTAAATCAAGTTTTGTTATTTGTTATTCAAATTTACAAGTGATCATGCACAGGAAAACTTGGAAAGATCAGCATGCATGAAAAGGGAAGGGCTGAGCCAACTCAGCAGAACTATTTGGCCAACAAAGCACAATTGACAGCTAACAGGTAGCAGGGCCGAAAGTTACAGCACGACAACCATAAAGACGCATTTTCCAGCATTAAAGCAGAAAGGTCAGACCGACTCAGTGGCCTCCAAAGGCCAAAATATCTTCTGACAGACACAAAGAGCATTTATGTTGTATTAAAAGCAGTAGTAACTTCTTATCTACTGTTCTGTACAAGTTGGTGAAAACATTTATTTCTCAGATGACTCAACGCCTTAGATATTTTGTATGATCGTTTGTATATATTTCCCCCTCGCATAAGCTTGCAGGGGTTGTTGTTGATTTCTCTTCAAGAGTTCTTTTGCTGTAAATTTTCAGAGTTTAATACAAAGGCCGATGGAATTTCCAAAGTCTGTGTTGTCTGAGGGATTGTAATGCGATTGCTGAGTGCTACAGGATTCCTGCATGTTGTCATGGCTCAATAAGTTTCCTTTAAACTTTCGTTATGTTCTTTCTGTTATTTTCTCATAACTCATCCATGTTCTAGATTTCACAATTAATGGCAGAGAAAAAGACTAATTCCAGGATTTATTCATAGAATACCCTGAATTCAATCTATGCTATTACAAATGTTTTCTTCAGTTATGGTTATAAAGGTGTGATTCTTAATTGCTGCACCTCTACACTGTATCTTTCACAGGAGTTATTGTTTAGGAATTCAAGTCTGCTCCTTTACAATACATCTCTTTCTCACAACCCAGCTTAGTGGAAAATTCTTAATTGCTTTTCACTGGTTACACACATTTCATCATTATAATATCAAGTTTGTTTCATGAGATATTCAAAAGGCCCTGCAGTTTCAGCAATCCTAATCTACCTCTCAAACAACCAGTAACCAAAGACTCCATTGCCCAATGGACTAGAATTATCTGAAGGTTTCCACCTTAGGTACAGAAGACATCCCTCAACCAAAACATAAAACCAAACCCTGAACATCACAGCTAGCCTAAAATACTATCAAAACAGAGACAAATCATAAAGAGAGAGCCCTCTCTGATTACAGTTTGGCTAGAAACTGTAATCCAAAGATTGGTTAGTGGTTACCCCGGCCGTATTCCCTTGGGAGTCATAGGGAACAACCTGGGTGTTAACATAATTGGCGACTCCACTGGGGACCTTCCTTAGGATTTTCTAATTACTGTATATCTCCTAAATCTACAGATGAAGTCTGAATACCAGCCAGGAAGCCTTCAGAACTGTTTCTGTTTTACATTAACAGGTTCAGATAAATGCTGCTTCAGTCAATCTTCATGTTAGCTTTGAGAAATATACAGCCATTCCAAAATCTTGCCTAGTCCCTACAGATATAAAAATACTCCAAAAAACATACTCAAAAAGAAGTTCAGAAGCTGGCTCCTAAAAGGGAAACCAGACACACTAGGTCAAACCCTGACCCAAATCCACCAGCAGTTTTTGAAAATCCTAATACAATCCCCAAAATAATTAGGAAACAACGAAGGCAGGAAAATCCTAGTGATTTAAGTCCTGAGACAGCTCACCCTGAATCAGTTCCAACTCCTATCAAGGTTCTATTTCGGTCTACCCCTGTTTCCCCCAGTTCACCATCGACATCTCAAAGCCCTCCTTTCACACCTTCATCCACTGCACATATTCCCTTGACCAACACTCTAGTTTCTACCGGTCCCATCAACCCTGTAGTACCCATCGTCCCTGTTATCCCGTTTATCCCTGTCAATCCCATAAACCCTGCAAATATGGCCAATAGGTATGCACCCTTGCAGTTACCTGCTAATGCTGCAGCTTTACCCCAAGATTACCAAACCAAAATTTCATATTTTGACTCCACTGGCCCTTTCACAGCTATTCAGCATGCCAAAAGGATGCAAGACCATTTTGAGACCTATGAAATAGATGATGACAGTGTGAGAATGAGGATGTTTGTTCAAAGTCTGACTGGGGATGTAAGAACTTGGTTTAGATCCCTGAATGCAAATTCCATCACAACTCCTGATGAACTTTATCAAGCCTTTACTAACAGATGGGAGAAAAAGAAAGATCCTCTGCACATACTTGGTGAATATGACACTATCAAAAGAGGTCCCCAAGAGACTGTTTTGGAGTATTGTGCAAGATTCAACAATGTATATAACGCAATCCCACAAAATTTAAGACCTCCCCCTGATTTGGCCTTGTACAAATTTCCTGATGGTTTTGACCCTGATATGGCCTATCAGTTGAAGGAGAGAGCTCCTGAAACCCTTGCAGATGCCCAAAAGGTTGCTGTCACAGTGGAAGCTAACCTGATTGCCAAAAGAAACAGAGCAAGGTTGGAAAAGAGAACCACCTTCAAAGAAGAACCCTCAGCCTTTGATCAAAAACTGGATGCAATACTCACTGGTATGAAGAGATTGGGAGATAGAGTGGAATCAGTTGAGAGAAAGTCATCATGGGAAGCACCACAAAACAACCCTCCTAGGAATCCAAATTTTAGGAGAACTCAAAATCCAAACGTTGGCAAGGCCAGTTCTGACCCAGACATAAGACCCCCTTTCCAAGAGAATTATGCTGAGACTTCCACATCAAGTGAACCCAATGAAGATCCCCACATTAATTTAATGGGTTTGGATGGTGAAAGTCAAGTCTTTTTAACACAAGAAGATCATGAGGATGAGGAAATCAAGCTGTTCCAAACCAAATCAGGTGAGTCATTTGACTTTAAACAAGGCTATGACACAGCTGTTTATGAAGTCCATAAACAATACAAGTTAAGGAGTAGAACTGTAAATGTAACACAGCCTGAAAAGATAAAGGATAGCCAGCAGCCCAAAAGAGCCATAGTCACAGAGCCAAATGACACAATGGAATCACTTGCAAAGGAAGTAACCATTGAAGAAGTCACTGAACCATTTTCTTCAAAACAGCAGCCCATGGCTACATCATCCTTGCACCCTAACCCAAGTGTCACTCCTCAAGGGATGAGCAAGAAGGACAGGCCTCAAGATCAAGATAAGAATCAAGAAGAAGAGTTAGTGAACAAGGAAAGAACTGTCATCCACAACCAAAAGACCCAATCTGAAAAACCCTTTGACCTAGAAACTGAAATTGGTAAATTGAAGGTAGCTATTCCTCTTTCAGAACTAGCCAAGCATGACATTTATAAACAACAAATCAAGAAGTCCCTTCAACTTACTAACAACAAAGATGATGTCAATGTGCTGGATGATACCCCAGAATTGCTGTTCGGTCCAGAAGTTGATGGAAAAACAGTAGTCACAGGGATCTTACCTTTTTATGTCAGTTTACATGTTCATGATAAGATATTACACAATGCAATGTTTGACTCAGGTGCCTCTCACAACCTCATGCCAAAAGCAGTCATGGAAAGATTGAATCTAGATATTACAAGACCATATAAGGACCTATTCTCCTTTGACTCCAGCCAAGTCAAGTGCTTAGGTCTAATAAAAGATCTATGTGTGTCCCTTGTTCAGTACCCAAATAAGACAATTCTAATGGATGTTGTAGTTGCTGATATCCCACCCAAGTATGGGATGCTGTTATCAAGGTCATGGGGGGCTAAACTTCAAGGTTCCCTACAACTGGACATGTCATACGCCACCATCTCTGTTTTTGGGCAACCAAAGAGACTATACAGAGAAACACTAATGAAATACATGGTCAGCAGTGAAGAAAAGCCCCAAAACTTTCCCATATATGCTGTCCATTCAGACATAGACTCATACATTCTCTTCAATAATAATACAACTCCTCAAACAATGATGTTGAAACCAATACACTCATACAAGAGGAGGACACTGATAAAAAAACTGCTACCCAAGAAATAATGGTTAAACCATCACTAAGCAAAGCTGTTGTTCTAGAAATCAAGCTAATTCAATCAAGTGATCAGACTGTCCTAGAAGACAAACCAGGTGAAAAACCAAAACTTCAACTTATGATCCCACATCACAGAGAAGTTATTAAATCTCCCCTAGAAAAAGAGAACCTATGGTTTCTTGAATTTGATGGGTCAGTCAACAAATTAGGGGCAGGAGCTGGAGTTTGGATACACAATAAACAAAACAATCATGCAGAAGGCCGAGCCTACAGACTAAATTTCAGATGCACCAATAACATGGCAGAATATGAAGCTCTTTTACTAGGCCTTAAACTAGTAAAGTCCCTACAAGCCATAAAAGTGTCAATTCTAGGAGACTCAGACCTAGTTATCCAACAAGTAAAGGGAAATTTTGTCACCAATGACAAAAGACTGAGATCTTATAGATCTGCTGCTGCTGAAATACTACAGTCCTTCACTGAATTTCAAATTACCAAGATTCCCAGAATCCATAACTTGCATGCTCACAGTTTGGCCACATTTGCAAGTACCTGCAAGCTACCTTTTGAGCCCCACCACTGTTTTACAGCTGAGGTAAAACACAGACCTTCTGTCCCAAACAATGTCAAGGACTGGCAAGTATTTGAAGATGATGCACAAATAAACAATTTCTTGACCTTGCAACAAGAATTTGCAGGATTAAATATTGACACTGAAAGAGCAAGTCAATCACAAATACTTGAAAGAGCAAGTCAATCACAAATACAGTTTGAACAGAATAACCACCCAATATCACCCAGGACAGCAAAACAAATGCTACATCCAACCATTTTCAACAAAGAAAACATACAAGAAATTCAACAAAACAGTTATGAAGAAGTGCCTGTTACAGAGGCTGAAATCATAGAGCTGAAAGACAATTTTCTTCCAACAGGCCTAACTCCATTAGAGGACATCTTTGACTCGAATGACATCCCTAGAAAACCAAAAATGCAGCCCTTAAATGCGGCCATTGAAGAATGCAACATTGGTACCATTGACAAGCCCAAAATAATAAAGTTGTCTGCATCTTTACCTCCTGATCAAAAACCCAAATACATTGACCTTTTCAAAGAGTTTCAAGATGTTTTTGCATGGGGTTATGAGGATTTAAAATCCTATGACACCTCTGTTATCCAGCATACTATCCCTCTCAAGCCTAATCAAAAGCCATTCAAGCAAAAATTGAGAAGAATTAATCCCATGCTTCTCCCCTCAATTGAAAAGGAGCTACAAAAAATGTTTAAAGCTGGTATCATAGCACCAATCAGGTTTTCTGATTGGATTTCAAATTTGGTGCCCACAAGAAAGAAAACTGGTGAAATAAGGCTTTGTGTGGATCTTAGAAACTTAAATCAAGTGTCCCTCAAGGACAATTATCCCTTGCCCAAGATGGATCACATTCTCCAAAGAGTGGTAGGGGCCTCAAGGATTTCATTACTTGATGGATTCTCAGGCTTTAATCAGATCCTAGTACACCCTGATGATCAAGACAAAACTGCATTCACAACCCCATGGGGAACTTTCAAATATGTAAAAATGCCTTTTGGATTGAAGAATGCAGGGGCAACATTTCAAAGAGCAATGGATATTGCTTTTGCCAAAGAGATTCATGACTTCCTTGTCATTTATTTGGATGATCTCACACCTTTCTCAAAGTCAGACCAAGAACACTTGAAACATTTGAGACAGATCTTCCTAACATGTAGGAAATATGGAATCTCCTTGAATCCTAAGAAATCCTTATTTGGTTTGGAAGAAGGTAAGCTATTGGGACATATCATTTTAGAATTGACCCAGATAGGATACAAGCTATCTTACAAATGCCCCACCCAAGAAATATCAAAGAATTGCAAGCATTCTTGGGAAAAATCAATTTCTTGAGAAGGTTTATCCCAAACTTAGCAGAACTGATCAGATTACTAAATAACATGCTAAAGAAGGATTCAAAAGTGAAATGGACTGTTGAAGCAAATCAAGCCTTTGAAGGTATAAAATTGGCCCTTACCCAAACTCCAGTCCTAACAAATCCTCAATTTGATAAAGAATTCATCATTTTTTCTTTTGCCTCCCAACATACTATTGCTGCTGTTTTATTACAGAAAGATGACCAAGGAAATGAAAAGCCCATTGCTTTCTTTAGCAGAGCTCTTAGAGATGCACCTCTGAAATATCAAATCATGGAAAAACAAGCTTATGCTTTGGTCAAGGCCATTAAAGACTTTAGGATTTACATCCTTTATTCCCATGTTATAGCTTATGTGCCAAGTCCTATTGTAAAAGACATACTCACTCAAGAAAACTTAGAGGGTAGAAGAGGAAAATGGATTGCCAACATCTTGGAATTTGACATTGAAATAAAACCTACAAAGCTGATAAAAGGGCAAGGCTTGGCCAAATTAATGACAGAATCAAACTTCCAAGCCTTAGACATAAACCAACTGGACAATGAACCGGAGCTGGCGACTCCAAAGATCAACGTAGCCTTTGAACAATCCCCTTGGTACTCTGATATATGTTATGTGTTGCAAAACCTGTGTGCTCCCCCAGGATTGTCCAGAACTAAATGTAGGTTCTTAAAAATGAAAGCCTCAAGATTTTGTGTTATGGATGGTAATTTGCTTTGGAAAAACCATGAAGGGATATTTCTAAACTGCTTAATTGAGAATGAGACTAACAATATCATGAAAGAATTTCATGCAGGTGACTGTGGTGGACACTTGTACTGGAAGTCCACCGTGGACAAAATACTAAGGGCTGGTTACTATTGGCCCACTGTTTTCTCTGATGTTAAAAAGTATACCACATCATGTCATAAATGTCAATTGTTTGAGGGAAAGAGAAAGTTACTACCACTTCCCTTGAGGCCCATTGCCACAGAGAGACCTTTTCAACAATGGGGCTTGGATTTCATTGGGGAAATTCATCCCTCATCTTCAGGCCAACATAGATGGATTTTAACAGCTACAGACTACTTCACTAAGTGGATTGAAGCTGTTCCATGCAGACAAGCAAATGATTCAACAATCATTCATTTTTTGGATAATAACATATTGGCTAGATTTGGTTGTCCTGACAAAATAATAACAGACAATGCTGCTGCTTTCAGATCTAAGAAGATGGTGAATTTCTGCCACAAATTTCACATTACCTTGGGCCATTCTACTGCATACTATCCCCAAGGAAATGGCCTCGCTGAGTCATCAAATAAAAGCCTGGTAAACATCATAAAGAAAGTGCTAGAAGAAAACAAAAAGAATTGGCATAAGAAGCTTGTGAATGCCTTATGGGCAGATAGACTAACAACCAAGAGATCAATTGGGGTCAGCCCATATGAGTTAGTTTATGGATTAGAAGCCAAATTCCCTTCAGCACTAGGGATTCCTGTTATGAAACTTCTTCAAGAAAGTCAAGCTGAACCAAATGATATGCAGAGAAGGATAAATCAAATAATATGTCTGCAGCAAACTAGAGATCAAGTTTACAGCAGAGTTCAAGTTTTACAAGAAAAATTAAAGAAAGCTTTTGACAGAAGGACTAAGGCAGAAGATTTCAATATTGGAGACAAAGTCCTCAAGTGGGATTCAAGAAGGGAAGATAAGGGAAAACATGGAAAATTTGATTCCCTTTGGAGAGGACCATTTGCTGTTCAAGCAATACAAGGAAACAATACTTATTTCCTTAAAAGTCTTGATGAAGCTTATTTGGATGAAGGTCCTGTAAATGGCAGGATGTTGAAGCACTATTTTGACTACTATCCATAAGTGCAGTTGTTATATATTGCTTTCTTTAAAAATATGTAAAATTGCAGTTTCTCAAGTTTTATAAGATATTAGCAAAAGGAAAATAAGTTCAGAGATTTACCAAGATGGGAAGAGCACAATTTTGGCATTTCAAAGAACAATATTCCAACTTTTGATAAGAGAAGTCAAGGGGCAAGGCATTCTGACCTGCTGTTCTTGGTCTTTCAAATGAAAAACCATCCCCATGTGGAGCCACTGTTAGCTACCTATATCAATAGGTTTCATATTTCATGATTGGCAAAGAAAGGTCCAAATATGCTCTGCTTTGATGATGCAAAGATCCCATATTTCCCAGAGAAGACAATGTGTGTATATAGCTTGATGTGGACTCAATTTTGATGGATGGTCCAACAGCCTAATCTGGATCATGCCATGTTTCAATTTTCTATTGTAGAATAGAGAAAGAAGTCTGTCCAAAATGTTTAATCTTGGCAGACCAGTAGCTTAGGTAGAGAATTAAGGTTCCCAACTGCTTAATCTGGGACCTTGGAAGCAATAAGGGTAGTTCTAGATACAAAATCAAAAGAAAAAGCCAAGAGAAAAGAAAAGGCACATAAGGGTCTGCAAGTCTAAGTGCACCCTCCATGGAGAAACAAAAAATGTTAGGCAAATAGATGGGTAGGCAGATGGGGTTGCAGAAGTGTCATTCCTTACAATTGAATGTGGGCTAACCTATTCACAAAGGAAAATAAATGGTTTGAGAAGGTCCTCTTCTCCATCATGTTGCAGCAAAGCAAAGGAGCATCTCTAACTTCCCATTTTCCCCTTTCCCATTCATCACTAACATCCCTCCATTAGTTGAGATTTATGGAAGAAGTGGTGGTTTTATGGTGGTTCTTACTCCTTTTAAAGCCACATTTCTTGTCTAAAATTCTTTTCATTTTGATCTACTCCCTAAGCTAAGTGATTTTCCAACAAACTTAGTGATTTCACTCCTCATTCACCTTTTCCATCCATATTAACCCCTAATTTCTATTATCTAAATCCCCTATGTCACCCTTTCCCTACTATTATAACACTATGGTGTATAAACCCCAAGCATTGTATAAATATCCCTCCCCTTGGCATTATAGCCATATGTTCACAGTCATGGATTAAATTGGCACCAGGCCAGTTTAAGAACCCTAAACCCTACCCCTCTTCCCCCCTTCAAGAAGTCATTTGACCCATTTAACCCCTTCATATGCTAAAACCTTATAAGAACCCCATTGTTGTACCCCTAACCCGCTTCGTTTGCGAAATATCCACCAAAAACCCACTTTTTCATTTTATCCAAAGTTCTGGCGCTATGCGCATTTTTACAAAATACATTGAAAAACCATAAAAATCCGCCATATTCCAAAGGTTTCCGCCGGGCGCAAATCCCAAAAGAAATATTATTTTATTCCCGCCCTCCGTCCGTATCGTTCGGCCACCTCAACGTCCCGTCGACCGTCGGATCGGGCCCCTTTGATCCGACGGCCCTCGTGCATATCGGACCGGCCCCGACGTCCGAGAGTTACCTTCCGATATCTGTCAGAGGGTGACGTCAGGCCTCTGCCACGCGTCACCCCCACAGCGTATCGGAGGTACATCTGACATTTCTACCTCCGTATCAAAAGCGGTGCGATATGAAACCGCTAACCACTTCCGGTTTCGGTTGATCCGCCCTGCCAGCGTCACCGCCGTGTCAGCGCCCCGTCCTCCAGTTGCCCCACCTGTCTGCCACTTCACCATCCCCGTGGACCTCTTGTATGCCGCCACGTCACCCGATGACGTCATGCTGACGTCATCCGACCTCGACCCCACCTGATGACGTCATCCAAAAAAGGCGCCAAAGTCCTAAAAAACCATATTTTTGCTGAAATGTCGCATTTTTTGCACTTTTTGCAAAAAACGCTGTTGTATCCTCTGCATGAATTTCACGTCCGAGCTTTCGCGAACTTGCTGAATTCAACGTCGAAGGCCGCTGGCGCGCCATTTCACCTGCATCCTTGACCATTGCTGACTGTATATCAGGTATTTATCCGTGCAAATCCTTTCTGCACCCGGTTTTGTCCGTAAATTGCCAAATTAACTTAAAGCAGCAAAAAAATAGATAATTCACCAGCAAATCCCCTGTGCCTGGTTCCCATTTGCACCTAGAACATCGAAATTCACCAGCTAAGCCTCGTTCACCTGAAATTTTATCAAAACTGCATTCTGTTCGCACATTTGCGAACTGGTAACCCACACTGTACCAATTTGCTGTAAAAGTGAGAGTAAGGCGAAACATTTGCCTTATTCGTGTTCTAAGCAGTATTTCAATTGCTGCAACTCACCTTTTGTCCTCTGTTCCTGAGTAATTCACCTCCCTCTTCAAAGAAAACTCTTTGGTGTTGTTCTGCACAAGTAACACTAGTCCAAAAACAACAGAATCCTAAAGGAAATCATGGATCCACCAGTAGCCCCGGTGGCATTAAACGTTGCTCCATTGAATGCCCCTCAGAGAGAATTGGAGTGGCAGCCTCTAGCAGACCTGGACTATCAAATTTCAGAGGAAATGCTGATGAGGACCAAGTTCCACATCCACCTGCTAAATGAATTAAAGGCTAAACATGAGAGTGGGACAGATGTGTTGGGCATATGGGACTCTTTTCTCCCTATATTCAAGCTCCCTCAGGTCAATCAGTTCCCTGATTTGATCCACCTATGTGCTGAAAACTATGACCCTACTCAGAGGGCAGTGCTTGACCCTTCAGGCTTAGTTGTCTTCTACATCACCCCTGAAGCTATCAAAGAGATGCTCTGCTTCAAAAATGAGAAGAAATTGGTCCCTCTATCACTCATAGACTTGATAAATCAAGGAGCCAGATTGACAGATGCTCAGGTCACCAAATTAAATCAGCTGTACATTGACTCTGACTCTGTGAAGTATCCTCCTGTCAACCAGGTATACCTCAACCAATTGGGCAGAGATCTTGCAGACATGATTAGTCCCATTTTGGGCTATAATTCAATTGAATTTGTTGATCAAACTGTGCTGGTAATGATGCTCATGTTCGCTCCTGGCAAGTCTCCAATCTGCTATGACTATGCCACCTACATCTCTGATAAAATACACGAGCAGTTGATGAACTTGGCCCGAGAAAAGGTGTTCAGATACACCTCCTACATTTATCATTTGATCTTATATTATCGACATGAGAAGTTTTCTTTTGCTATCAAAAGAGTGGATGCCCAAGGCAATCCAAGGTCAGTGGTCTATTGGTCCTCTGCCTTCCACTACAGATCTCATTCTCCGTACACTTACTGTGAGTTCATAGATCTTTTCATCCACCCAGCCATGTCTATGTTTATGAGCTCACCTCCTCCAAGGCTCACTGATGAGATGCAAAGGGTCCTTCAGTTATCCAAAACATACAACATTGGGGACTGGTACTTCTACCAGAACCACACGGTCATCAGGATATATGGGTGTGAATTGCCTCCCTATAGATTGCCCAGATATGTACCCATGAGATTGTTTGCCCTGGAATATTTCAGGCAGTTTGGGAATGCCGATGTGCTTCACTTTTCAGGCAGAGGTAAAAAAGCACAGCTGAAGGTCAGGAACCAACTTGGCCACTTTATTTACAACAAAAGGGAAGAAGGCTGGAAAGAAGCGGATAGCATGTTAGAATCCCTTGGCCTGCAAACCAGTTTCCTGTGGAAACCATACGACCCGAATCACTTCGTAACTTTAAGAAGGGTCAAGTATAGGCTGTCAGGTTATGACCATGTAAGGATTCCTCATATAGAAAAATATGCAAATCAAGTAAAATGGAGGAGAGGAACCCTAGAGGAGCCTGTTACACAAGAAGAGTTGAATCAAAGAGCAGTGAGAAATCTGAAAAAGATGGCTGACCTTGAACTTTGTTCTCAGGTACTCACTCTTCCAAGCACACAAGTGGGAGCAGTTGCCTCATCCTTAACTGCAAATCAGCAAGCAGCCAAAGCTAGTGAGCAAACCTCTAGCAAAGGCAAGGAAAAAGAGATGGAAACAGAACAGCCGCCTCACGAGGAGGTGCAGCAGCAACAGCAGCAGGTAGAGCAGCCACAACAACAGGAACAACAGCAAGAAGAGGGGCAGCATGACAAAGAGCAGCCATTACATCAAGAAAGGGCAGCTGAGGCCCCAATTTTCACTGAGCAGCAGGCTCAGAACACTGTGCCTCCTAGGCAAGAGACTACTACTGAAGCCTCAATCCTCCAAACTCCACAAAAGGAGGATATAAGTAGGAAAAGGGATAGAGAGACTCCCCTCACATCATCCATAAATCCGGGAGAGAAAAGGCATAGAATGAATCCCTTCTCTAAGGAGGAAATGCCAATAGGGCAGTCTCTGGGCATGGGCCCACCTAGTAGAGAAGCATCTGCTAGCTCCTTCCAGCAGGCACAAGACAGAACAATGGGAGGAGAAGTCAGCTCCTCAAGCCACCAAAGAGAAGCTGAAGGAGGAATCAAACAGCAGTTTATTGACATTAAAAGGAAAAATGAGCCACTTAAAATACAGCTCTATAATCATCTGCTGAAAATGGCTCCTACCAACCAGCAAAGACTGATGTCTGCCTATGATGTTCAGGAGGGAAAAATGATCATGAGTCATTTTATGCCAGCTGTAGTACAGCCACAGTCCCCTGCAGATTATATAAGGACCAATCTTGAGGTCCTTGCCAAGGACATCCACCCAATGGACAAAATTGAATTGCACAAACAAATGGGTGAGATGGTGTATGCCTCCTTGGCAGACAAAACACTGGATAACTACAGGCTAGAAAATAGCCTAAATAATACAACTGCCCAGCTTGAGTTGGAAAGGGCATCTTCTCAAGCAAAGGATAACAAAATTAAAGCCTTGGAGGAAATAATTATAGAACTTGGGCATGATCCCAAGGATATTAAAGCTGTGCAGGCATTGTTGAAATTGAGGGATGCAGACATGGAAGCCCTTAGAAAGATGGTCAAAGTCCCAGCAACAATTCACCCACAAACTGAAGAAGTTGCTCAGCTGAGACATGATCAAGATGCCACTGCTTTGCTGGTATCCCTATACAAACAGCTAATCCAGACCCAAGAGAAGTTGGGAGAGTCAGAGGCTGCCCAGGCAGCATTGCAGGCAGCATTGCAGCAAAAGGAAGGAGGTCAAACCTCTCAGCCTCCTCCTGAAATAATTAACCTTGAGGAATCTCCTCGAACCACTGCTCCCCCTACTCAACAAACAGAACAGGCACCACCATCCACCTCAGCACCAGCGCCAACAATAGACCAGGCTTCAAGCCTGGACATGCAGAAACTAAGGAATGAAATCCAAGCCCTGGAAGCCTAAATGTCAGAGTTAAAAGAGGCCAGGGAAAATTTGGTCAAGTTGAATGAGAGATATGAAAAATCTAAGCAGACTGTAGCAGAAAAGGGTAGGAGATAAAGACCCTTAAAGACAGGATAAAGGAGCTGGAGAAGGAGCTCACATTAGATAAAGTGACAGCCGAGCTCAAAACAGTGCTATGGGCAAATATTGGCCAGTCCATCACTGACCAATGGCAATATATTGAGACAATTCATGAGCAGATTGAGCTCATAGCAAAAGCACAAAGGGAAATCCAGAGATCAAGGGCATCTCTAGGCAATATGCCTGAGGTTGCCAATAGAATGATCAATGTGCTTAACAACAGAACAAGTGCTCAGTTAGCTACTATGGGAATCTTCAATAGAACTGAGACCATCCAGCTAATAAAGAGGGTCCTAACACTAAGAAGCCTATTGCAGACACTAGAGAGAAGGACCCAGGATATGCAGACCGAGGTCAATAGATTCACGGAAAAGTTTGTGGCATTGCAAAACAGAGGTCTTCCAAGCTTACTGAATAGCGCAGGAAGACTACTTTCCCATGAAAACTATTCCAAGAGGGTGAACACCTTTGCCACAAATCAGATCACAGAGAAGGCCAGCACCTCAGAGGAAACAGGGCCAGCAACAGGGCAAAGTCTCTACAACAGAGTAGAGAACTTATTTTTTATCATGGATGAGATCAAACATCTGTTTGAAGTACCTCCCACTTTTTATAAATATACAGAGGCAGATGAGACACTAGAGGCAATTCTGAGACACCAATTGCCCACACAGGAATACTGGACCAAAATGATACAGCTGATATTATAAGCCAGAGCCTGTAAATCAAGTTTTGTTATTTGTTATTCAGATTTACAAGTGATCATGCACAGGAAAACTGGGAAAGATCAGCATGCATGAAAAGGGAAGGGCTGAGCCAACTCAGCAGAACTATTTGGCCAACAAAGCACAATTGACAGCTAACAGGTAGCAGGGCCGAAAGTTACAGCACGACAACCATAAAGATGCATTTTCCAGCATTAAAGCAGAAAGGTCAGACCGACTCAGTGGCCTCCAAAGGCCAAAATATCTTCTGACAGACACAAAGAGCATTTATGTTGTATTAAAAGCAGTAGTAACTTCTTATCTACTGTTCTGTACAAGTTGGTGGAAACATTTATTTCTCAGATGACTCAACGCCTTAGATATTTTGTATGACCGTTTGTATATATTTCCCCCTCGCATAAGCTTGCAGGGGTTGTTGTTGATTTCTCTTCAAGAGTTCTTTTGCTGTAAATTTTCAGAGTTTAATACAAAGGCCGATGGAATTTCCAAAGTCTGTGTTGTCTGAGGGATTGTAATGCGATTGCTGAGTGCTACAGGATTCCTGCATGTTGTCATGGCTCAATAAGTTTCCTTTAAACTTTCGTTATGTTCTTTCTGTTATTTTCTCATAACTCATCCATGTTCTAGATTTCACAATTAATGGCAGAGAAAAAGACTAATTCCAGGATTTGTTCATAGAATACCCTGAATTCAATCTATGCTGTTACAAATGTTTTCTTCAGTTATGGTTATAAAGGTGTGATTCTTAATTGTTGCACCTCTACACTATATCTTTCACAGGAGTTATTGTTTAGGAATTCAAGTCTGCTTCTTTACAATACATCTCTTTCTCACAACCCAGCTTAGTGGAAAATTCTTAATTGCTTTTCACTGGTTACACACATTTCATCATTATAATATCAAGTTTGTTTCATGAGATATTCAAAAGGCCCTGCAGTTTCAGCAATCCTAATCTACCTCTCGAACAACCAGTAACCAAAGACTCCATTGCCCAATGGACTAGAATTATCTGAAGGTTTCCACCTTAGGTACAGAAGACATCCCTCAACCAAAACATAAAACCAAACCCTGAACATCACAGCTAGCCTAAAATACTATCAGAACAGAGACAAATCATAAAGAGAGAGCCCTCTCTGATTACAGTTTGGCTAGAAACTGTAATCCAAAGATTGGTTAGTGGTTACCCCGGCCGTATTCCCTTGGGAGTCATAGGGAACAACCTGGGTGTTAACAATTACCATTTGAAATATCACTGATTTGTGATATGCAGAGAATATAGGAATATTCCTTTCCGGTCAAATCATGTCAGACTTTTCGCATCGCAGAAAAGCAACAAAACATGTTAAACCTTCTTTTACGTATTGTGATATGGCAATGGACCCAACAAACGAATTAACTATAATATCAAAACATGTTCGCATCCGTCAGATCGCAACCACGCAAATCGGAAAATTGTAAAACTAATAATCAAACTATTATGTGACATTGCGAATAGCTGATTTGCGAGAGAATCCAGACCCACTGACACATCATTAAATTACATTTCACGTATTAAGGATGGTATGTTAACAAGTTTTAATGATCTGCTCCGAAAAGATCGTTTGCAATAGACTACATTAATGTGAGTTAATCTGAATCTTACATAGATATCATTTCAGGTTATGGATATTTATGACTCCGCAACTCGAAAAATTCGATGTCTTCTCACCATTACAGGTGCATTTAAGTTTTTTAATTACATTAATTTTAAAAGGGTTTTCGTATTTGTATTCCATTATAGTTCTATTTCTCATCCTCTACACCATCACTCTCATCTTCTTTGTCGTGAAAAGACTATAACAGAGACTTGATTCTGCGACCCGATGGTCAAGATGAATAAGGGAAAGGTTACATAGTCCATGACTGAAGATGTACTAGAATCATCACCTTTATTTTATGATATAACTTGTTTACCAGAGTGCGGTTCTGGCTCCTTGGAGAATGTTTATAATATATTCGAGAAGGAAATATAGAATGAAGTGATGATAGATGATATTCAATCCTCAGATGCTTCTTATCCTGAGGTCGCATGCTCTATTTTGCATAAGGTAGCAGCTAGGCCAAAATTATTACCCTACACTGATATGGTGAAATGGGTTATTGAAAATGTGAACATTGAAGACAGAGAATTTGTAACCTCAAGACAAGTGGTCATCGACTCTTTTAAACTAGAGGATATCAGAAGGATGTATCATTTACCTCAGCCGCACAAGGTTTATGATAAAGCATTTGTTGAGAAATTTGCTGCTAAAAATGAAGAACCATCCGAAGTTATAAAGAAATGGAGGTCAAATCCTAGCAAGCACAAGATGGATAGAACTGGTATGTATTTGGTAGCCTCTCTTTCCGCTCCTTATTTATACATTGCCGCAATGCTATGTAGATTATTTGGATATGTAGACACTACCAAGTTTTCAGTTGAATGGGTGCCTCTAATTGATGCTGCTTCTAATTCTATAATAATGGATTGGGCCACAATTTTGTCAAATAACTTAGCCCACCATATCATAGAATATAGGAAGAACCGTTTTGTCACTACAAGAAGCATTCCTCCGTTTTATACATGTGCCTACATCATGGATGTTGTGCGTTTCATTTTTCCCTTTCCAATTATGGGATGGAATTGGATTCCTCAGGATCCCACACCAATTCATGTGTATCATAAATCTCTTTGGAAATATTGTTTCAATGAACATTTTTATCAGATTTGTCAGGGGGTTATGCTCCCTATTCATCAGGTTGTCTTTGACAAGAAAGCCCAAAGGTTATCAGAACAAGCCAAGGCTGATATTCAACCTATGATGAGATGGTTTGGAGAGGAATTATTTACATATATTAGAGTTTTTAGAAGCACCACTCCACCACATGTACTTCTGTGGTATGTCCCTGATTATTTAATAGCTAGAGAAATTTCATACCAGACAATTAAGAAGGGTGTAACCACGTCTCTCAAAGAGTCTGAAAAATATCTCTGGCCCACGTTTCCACTTCAATGTGGTGCTTATTGTTTAAATGACTTCAGACATACATAGGATGAAGTCAAACACATTCACAGTTTAAATCTTGTTGAGTTTCGAGAAAGGAAGTATGACCCTATTAAGGTCATGTATGCTTTTACCTTGACTATTAAATTTAAGGCGTTTATTCATGAAGACGATCGTTTTGACAATCTTTTTGAAGTAGCTAAACAATTTTCAAAAGTACAGAGTTTAGCTTCCCTCGAACTGAATCCAACTGAATTAGCATAATTTAAGGAGTACAAAAATCAAAGGTTAATGCAAGTTCCTTTGAATATACTTCAAATAATCCCACAGGAATCTCAGGAAGAAATGGTTTCTACTAATGTCTCAGAGAAGGATGCAAAGAAAGCATCTAGAGATGCTGAATCACAAAAGGAGTTTGCTACAGAGAAGAACGTAGAAGAACCTTCCAACAAAAAGAATACTAAGAAGGGGCTTGATTAGGAGAAAATGTAAAAGGGGCAGTTTGAACAAATCATCAATGAACCACAGGGGGGGTACGAGTGAAACAAAAACATTTCCTGAAACACCAAAACATCCCGAGAAATCTTTAGAAATATCTCTCACTACTTTAGAAGATATCGAAGTTATTCCTACTTTTCGCTCTTAAGAGATTGTTTTGAAAGAAGAGGAAAGTCCTCCTTTAGATATTTTCTATAGTCCCAAACATAAAGCAGTCATGAAGAGACAAAGAAAAAAGAGAAAAAATGATCATACCACTATCTTGCCAAGAAACAAGCTAATGGACGTTGTCTGGAAAGATACACCTATAGATCCATCCGAAAAATTCACCAATTAATCTTAGTTTGTAGGATCTTATGCTTCTACAATGGTTGACAAAGCAGAAGAAGTTGAAAATTTGATCAAAGAAAAGGAGGAAATAATAAAGCAGCTGGAAGATCAACTCACAAGAGAAAAGGTGAATGCACAAGAATAGGTTAAATCATAGCTTGAACAAATGCAACAGAGTTTTGAGAGCCTAAGACTTCAAAGCCAAACAGAATTAAATTCCAAAGACACTGAAATCACACAACTACGATTTACTGTAGATCAAATGAAGGATTACCCAAAAGTTGATGAATTCATCAAAGAAGCTTTAGAAATCAATTTGTTGCTTTCAAAGAAACAATCAATCTTTTGTAAGAAATTAATAGAGATTAGGCCATTGTGCCAATAATATGATGCATTAGTGAGTCAATTCACAGATGATAAAATCAACTTTGAGGAAATAGATGAGAAGATTTCAAACTTGATCACATAGTAGGACAATTCAAAGGGAAAAGCAATATAAATGCCAAAGATCAAATAATCTCACAAGGACATTCTCTTCACTGATTGGAAAATTGAGATTAAACAGGCTGAAAGGGAAGTTTTTAGCGCAAGTGAAACATCCAACAATATGATAGAAACTATTAATGATAATCTTTGGTATGCAGGCTTTATTCAAAAATGTTTGCCAGGTAATGTGCCAAAGATCGAGGATTTGCAATCAATTTGGCACGAAAGTCTTGCAGCGAAAGAACAACAGATCATGCAGTTGTCACATTTGAATTGGGTAGCTTATTGGTCATACCTGGTAAAACCCTATAGTTAATTTATGGCCCTACTATGTTTAACGAACTTTATCATCCATATGATGCCATCATTATCAGATACAGTTTATGCGGGACAAGTGAGGATAAGCATTGGGAAACCTCCAAGAGTTCAGGAAATGATAGATATCTACGAGAAGAGGAAACAAATCATAAGCCAACACCAATCAAGATCATATTTTTGAATTTTAAATCAATTTTAGTTTTTCATTTTTGGCACTGATTCTAAAGGGAGACGTTTCATTCTCAGAATTTAGCGCTTAGAGATTTTTGTAATATTTTTTGTTATTTAAACTCCTTTCATGTATTTAGAAATGGGTTTGACAATTTTATTTGGGACTCTTTAAAAACATACACTTCTGTACTTTTAAAGGCTTTCTTTAATTTTGAAGATCTAGTCCATGAAGTTTATTTGAGAAAGTTTGCTAAGAATCACACTTTTGTTTTTCTGTGATCGATCTTGGAGAAAATGCATGGATTGTAGCTTTATTGTCTATGGATCAATCATCTTGCATCGGGTACTTTTATCATTGTGTAGTGATTATTTTATGAACTGTTAAGTTGTTTCTTCTATATGTACATTGTTTGTCAATTATGTTTTAATACAACCTGTTATTTCTTCACTTTTGAAATATAGTTAAGCTATTATCCTCTTTATTTTTTTATAAGCAAAATTTTGTTAGATATTTGATGCGATATGTTTTACAGTCAACCATTTCGATTAACTATTTAATCGAAATAGTTGTTTTTACGAAAGTTTTATACTTGTATGAATAATATTCATTATCATTCAAGGTAGTCATTTATCTAGATTGCAAAAATATTCATTGAAGCCCGGGTAATATATATATATATATATATATATATATATATATATATAGTTTGATTTTTTCTGTTGAAACCACCCTCATCTACCAAATCAGCTTTGATAATCAAATGCATACCCCATCCTACCATCTTTCAAATTGGGAAACTGGTCCCATAATTCCAGTCAGAGCCACCAACCCAAATGGATAAGGGATGATATTCAAGTCCCCGACTAGTTGGTTATCCCCCATGTTGTTGCAGTGAATTTCAAGGCTTTAACACATCTACAAACAAAAAAATAAAGTGTAATAAGTGTATCCACATTGCTGAGAATAATGAAAATAGAAATAAATAATATACTTCAATGTAAATCGAAAAACAATATACTATAGCAAGAAGCAAGTCTTGAATTATACACATTCTTTCAAAACCAAATCTCATGCCTTCTTTCAACAACTGTTTTGTTGGTGTAGTTCCATACTTTTTTCCTGAGTTTTATACCTCATAATAAATCATGGATTTAATCTATTTTTTTTTTTTTTTTCAATTATAAACTCTGAGAAATAAAACAACATATATACTTACAAATTATACAATTAATTTTTGATATGCCAAAATATATTCACAACCTATATTTAACCCAATGTCAATCAATTCTTCCGATGACTCTTCTTTGTATATTAGCACCTATTTAAATACATTCATGTATGGTTGTTGTTAAACAACTTAAAATATACAAAAATGAAATCTTAAGTTGTTATAAGGAAATATTTACAATTACTCACAAACTTCGATATCAAACATTTTATTCCTCGTCGTCCTCTTTTATGTGTTGAATGAGTTCTATTTTGTTTTCTTTTCTGCAAGAAAACACTTGAAAATTAATATTTAATGCTAGATTATTTGTTTGAATGTACCTAATAGAAAAAAAACAATGATTACATACATTTGAAGAACGTTTTTGTTGAGATGGCTCCTCCTATGATGCAATTATGTCGATTTCTTTAACCATCTCCTTGTACACTTTTTTAGACATTCCTACTGGCATGTTTCGAATATCATCTCGTTGATCCTTTGAGATTTTAGTAATCTTCCTGAAAAAAATAATAAACTAATTTTATATTGATATATGAAAACTAAATATAACAAAATTGATATTAATAAATGAATTCTTTGTAGTATACATACATATAATTCTAGGAAAACATTTTAAATAGAAATATTACTTTTTGAATGATTCTTTTTGTTGTTGTATGTTTTTTCTATTGCATGTGTGATAGGTCTCATTGACCATTTCTTTGGAAACACTTCCTATAGTTTAAATATAATTTGGCTCTTGGAATCATTGGATTAATTTCAATATTGTAAGTGGAAAGTACGTCTATACATTCATTCTACTATCATTAGAGAAATTTTGATGTCTAAAATGGGCTTCGTAAGGAATATTATAAAATAATAGTGGAAATAATAAAATAATATTAGATTACATCATCAAATTTTAGAGGGACAAAGAAAAAACTACTTTTTCAACTCATATTTTCAACTTATCTCCCTAAAGTTTTACTCAAATTTCGAGCGAGAACACTCGTTGGATGTGTTTGGGTCCTATAATAGGAATCAGTGGTGTTGGTACCTTACTATTCATTTTTGGCTAGTTTAGTCTATGAATCACTAGGTATCATAGCCTAAAGGTTTGTTTGTCCAAGGAGCCATTTAGTTCTTGAAGTCCTGTGGTCAAGACAAGTCTGAATGTTTGGGAGATTTTTTTTCATATAGAGTCTGGGTCAGATCATGTTGCAGATGTTGGGTGATTTAATGGTTAGTTAAATCCCTATCATTTAATTGTCAACCTGAGGTTTCGTAAACTGACGAGGTATACATGTACTATATGTACTAGGTGGTTATCTTTCAGATTAGATTAATCTAAATGCAATTAAAACTAAGAAATTAAATCAATCTAATCTAATCCAATCCAAACCAAACATAAAGAAACTAAAATCACACTTGCATAAATGAAAATCACACCACACTTATAGAATTGAAAGCACTCTTACTGAAAGGAAATCACACTCACACTTGCATAATTGAAAGCACACTTGCTGAAAGGAAATCACACTCACACTTGCATAATTGAAAGCACACTTTCTGAAAGTAAAAGCACACTTGCATGAAAAGAAATAAAATAACAAAACTATACTATGTTACCAATGTACAAAGATGTGAAAACTATGGTTGATGGGGGCCCTCCATTCCTCAGCAAGCACACCAAATTACCATCACATCTTCAAAGTAACAATATGTTGGAGAATCTTGGACTGAACTATTTTATTGATTGGAAGAATATAATACATAGATAGATAGATGGGTTCCTTTGAAGGATGCACCCCTATTTATACAAAAATTGAGGATGAATGATCAATAAATGCAGATCCCTCAAATTTCTCATAAATCCACATTTGTCTTATGTGTTTACAACCAATCTCCTAAAAACGTGAGATGCATATCCTCTCATCCATGATTCTTCTCCTTTGAATATGCATAGATAATGATCCTCATCTTCTATAATTACTCCACAAATCTTCATGAATTGGAACTTGAAATTCGAATTTGTAGTTAGGAGGTCAAGTAGGACCCTTCTAGAAGCTCCAAGTAGGCCTACAATATCACAAAACTAATAACACTTTTAGATAGATACAAAAATATGTTAATTTTATAATATTTAATCACAAATTTACTTAAAATACTTAAAATAAATGACTTTTGGAAAATATAATGCTAAACCCATATGATCATGAAAACGGTTACTTAATGTATAGTTATGTAGTTACATAGTTACGGAATGAGGGTAAAATGATGGACATTAAAGTGAAAGTGGATGAAATTCTTGAGGCCCAAAAATAGATATTTTCATGGTAAAGTGCTTAGAAGCATATTTCCAATGGTATATCTGGTGCTTCAAACCGACTTCCGGATCAAAAGATAGAGCAAGTTGAAGTCTACTCCTCAAAACCACAAAACAAAGAAGAATGCCTAAGTGTGAAATTATTTATTTGAATTATTAAAATTAATTCAAAAATAACTTAGCAACCCAATATCTAAACCATTAGAACTACATTTAATTTCATACATCAACTAATAATAAATTCTAAAGTCCAAATCAAAAGTCAAACTAAAGTTGTGACCCCAACCCACACTTCATACCTTAAACTTTCATGCCTCAAGATGTTTAAAAATTTAATTGACAATTATTAATGAATTTTGGGGGGGTTACCTATTCGAATTTTAACCTACCCCACCACCCCCTGAAAAAGTTGTTTTATCTTACCACTCTCACTCATTTCGGACCCCCCCTCCTAAACCACTTACTACCTACTCCACCCCCCGAAAACCATTATTCATATTCATTCAAATTTTATAAAATGTGGTGGGAAAGGAAATAAGGGAAATTTCATATGTTTATGAAATGCGTGAAAGGTGAAAGGATTTATAGAGGTCTTATATTTATGAAATGGATTTACACGTGCAAGTAAATGAGGTTATAGGTGAAAGAAAAAGGAGGGTGAGTAAAATTGAAATTTTGACAAAGAAGAAATAAATGTTTTTTCTATGGTATAAAGAGGAGAAATGCACGGGAAATGAAATTTGGATAAATACTTATCCAAAAAAAATTATAGGAGCAAAAGGGGAAAGTAAAAATACTTACCAACTATGGCAAAACAAGACATGGTTTTTTGAAATCCATGGGAAGAAGAAAGAAGGCATTTTTTTTTAAAGTCAATGGGAAAGAGAAACAAGACATGGTTTTTAGAATCCATGGGAAGGAAAAACCAAGAATGGATTTAAAAACAAGACATGGATTTCAAAACAAGAGGATGGTTTATTAAATCATTCAAGTTTTTTTGAAATTTTATTTTATGAAATGAATTTACATATTTAAGTAAAATATTTAGAAATATTATTCAAAATATTTTCTTCCAAAATATTTTGCGACAATGATGAAGTATTTCAAAATGATGAAGGCAAATACTATGGGAAAAGGGTTCTACACATAAATTTGATTTAACTCCAAAATACAAATAATTTATTGATCAATTAAGTGGAAAAAATCAAGAGACATGTAATTAGTTTCAGAATTTTTGGCTCAGAAATAGCAGTCAAAGGGATAGCTAGTTGATACAGGTGGCAGAGTTAATCAGATTTGAGAGGGAAATTAGCAGGTTTTGTGAAGACAAATTCAACCTCTCCAGATTTCAAGGTAGAGGATCAACATTTTGAAAACCAATTTCAAGATTTGAAGGCTGAATATTTTCCAGCAGTTCCAGATTTCCTATAGTTTTCCATTGATTGATTTTATCTTTAGTTTGTTGTTCAGATTTTTCCAAAATTTGTTAGAATATCATTTTGTAATGAATTCATTTTTGGAATCTGAAAGTAGTTTAGCATAAATTCTATAAGTATATTGTAATAAGGATTAATAGGTGTTGGAACTTGTATGAAGAAAGGAGCTATATTTTGATGTAAGTTGTGCATTGTACTGAAGTGATCAATTTACAATAATATAGAGAGTTTTTGTTCCAGGATTCCTGTGTCAAGCAATTGGTGATGTACTTTCTCATGTGAAATTGTTATTTTCTCAGTTTTCCATATGTTTTCTGTCTCTATTGTTTCAAGAAGATAAAGGGTCAAATTTGCTCAAGTGTACTCTTCTTTGGCTTGTAAACAATATTAATGTGTTCATTCTGATGTTAAGTATAGAATTCATTTCAACATGCTCTATATTTAATTGAAATTATATCATATTTATCCCATACACTTCAAAAATACTTTAAAAGATCCAAAAAATTTCCTATCTTGCCCAATTACAGCTACTATGTCATTTTTGTGTTTCATCACCCAAAGACTCATGACTACATGCCCAATGGATTTTCCCTACTAATTTCAACCAAATCTTTGAAAAACCAACCTCATAACTCAATAAATAACCTAATATCTTAAAACAGAAATCTAAATCAGATAGAGAGATCCCTCTTTGAGTTGGAAGGGCTAGATCCCAGCTTTAAAAGTGGTTTTGTGGTTACCTCTGGGTTTCTCTCCATAGCTTAGGGAAATTACAGAGTGATAACATTATGGCGACCATATTGGGGATGAAAGGTTTAATATTCCTCAGGAATGACTATCAAGTTTCAGATCTGATTGTTGATGGTGGACATTGATTAGACACAAGAAGGCAAAAACATTCACCTAATGACTCCATACATTTTCAAACTGATCTAAAGATTCCACTAGCAGCAAGATCAAGAAATCAAGATGACTTCTCAATCTAGAAGGTATGTGCCTATGCATTGCATTCATATTCTAGGCTTTCCAAATCACATGTCTAGTGTAAGTTGGCAGAGTTATTTACCTAGTTTCAAAGATAAAAAAGGAGATGATGTTGTTTTTCATCTAATTAGGTTTCATATGTACATCTGTAAGTTTAAAGTTAAAATTCATGAAGATTATCTTATGAAGGTGTTCATGTTGTCATTGGGGGGAAATGCGCAATCATGGTATGCAAGCTTGCCAAATAATTGTTTATATTCTCTTAGAGATTTTCATATAGTGTTTTATGAGAGATATAAAGAATATTATCCTTCCTTGTCACTAGTCAAAGATTGTTGCACACATTTTGACAATTTTATTGAGGATTTGGAAAATTATTATGAGGATGATCAGTTTATGGATGATGAGATTATAGAGGTATTTCATTAGAGAACTTTCAACCATGAAAAATATGTAGACATTGGCTGCTATGACACTCAAGAAAAATTTCAGCAAGTAATTATTTCTCCCATGATTGAAAATGAAATAAATTTGCATTCCAATGACTTACTTTCTCTTGAACTTGTTGATGACATTTCACAACCTTTATACATTTCAGAAGAACAAGAGAACAAGAAACCCAGTTGTAATGAAGAAATAAAGCTTAGAGATGATAGTCATATTCCACTCTCCAAGTTTAATAAACATTTACAATAGTCTTGTCAATCTTTATGTGATCAAACACATGAGAGGGGTTATATTCTAGTTTTTGAAACTGATGATAGTTTGTAGCAATCTTTTCATATTTTCAGAAATGAAAATGATCATTCTAGTTGCCTTGCATTCCCTTCTTCTCCTAAGTTTTTAATTCAGGAAAACAAATTCTAAAAATCAGAATTTTGAGTTTGCTAGCATAGAAACTCAAGAAAGTCACGATTCATCCATTATTTTCAGCAATAATATGTAGCAAGTTTGTTTCTTTAAGCTTAATTTAATTTTTTTTGAAGAGAAGATTCATGAAGCTACATGCACAAAGATTCTCAACAATGAAATTATTCAAGATAATTATGAAGAAGAGCAGGTTGTTCTAGACCTTATGTGTGTAGACAATTTTATTCAAGACATGGCTGACTCAATTGAAGATTTGCCTCTAGATTCATATAGCGAAGAGTTTGCTGAAGAAGAATAATTTGCCTTGGATCCTATGGATGTACAGATTATTTCTGTGAATAGGGTGGTTTCTTCAATTGAAGAGGGAAATATTAATGAACTAAGTGCTCCCATTTCTCTAGAACAGAGTCATCTCACCGAACATCAGGTGAATGTAACCAATAATGTTTTGAAGATTCTTTTGTTGACCTCTTGGAACCTTTGAAAGAAAATTTTTGTCATCCCATGGCCAGTTTGTTGTAGGATTTATGGAAGCTTGTACTCTTTACCAATGTTGGTTTTAGAATAGTTGAATCTTGAGTTTCCATTCTCTTTCTTCTTATGTCTGCTCAAGGTCACTGTGAGCGGAACACAGTCAAGTAGCCATTTTCTTGATTGGAAACATTGGAGAGAAGATATCACCTAGTGTGTGTACTTTCAATAGATATGGACAACCATCATTAATGTTTGAAGCCCGAGGCGGAGGCCCTAAGACTTTGGTGATATGTCGTCAAATTTCTAATTTATTTTAAGGTTTGTAGCAGATTTTTCATTTTGTAGTGTATAGTTCAGATTCTAGTTTGAAGAATGGATTTGGTTCAGTTTGAGGATTGGAATAGATTACCAGTTAGGTTTCAGTTGCAGTGGTTTCATGGCATAGTATGTTGCAGGTTTGGGGTCAACCCAATGGTTATGCACATGCACTGCGGTGTTCTTTGGTACCTCACTGGGAGGATTCCATCCCCATTGGAGCCAATGTTAGGGTCCTATAATAGGAATCAATGGTGTTGGCCTCTTACTATTCATTTTTGGCTAGTTTAACCTATGAATCATTAGGTGTCATACCCTAAAGGTTTTCTTGTCCAAGGAGCCATGTAGTTCTTGAAGTTTTCTCTTCAAGACAAGTCCGAATTTTTCAGAGATTTTTTACATATACATTTTGGGTTAGATCATGTTCCATGGGTTTTCATGGTAAAATTATTAGAAGCATCTTTCTAATGGTATATATGGTGCTTCAAACCGACTTCCGGATCAAAAGATAGAGCAAGTTGAAGTCTGCTCCTCAAAACCACAAAACAAAGAAAAATGCGTAAGTGTGAAATTATTTATTTGAATTATTAAAATTAATTCAAAAATAACTTAGAAACCCAATATATAAACCATTAGAACCATATTTACTTTCATGCGTTTTAGCCAATAATAAATTCTGAAGTCAAAATCAAAATTCAAACTAAAGTTGTGACCCCACCCCGCACTCATAACTTAAACTTTCATGCCTTTAGATGTGTAAAAATTTAATCCATGATTATTAATGAATTTTGGGGGGTGGGGTTTCCTATTCGAATTTTAACTTACTCCCACCCCCCGAAAAATTTATTTTACCTTACCACTCTCACTCATTTGAGACCCCCCCTCCTAACCACTTACTAAATATTATTCATATTCATTCAAATTTTATAAAAGGTGGCAGGAAATAAAGGATTTTTACACGTGATATTTTTATGAAATGAATTTACAGGTGCAAGTAAATGAGGAAGAAAAAGGAGGGTGAGTAAAAACGAAATTTTGACGGAGAAGAAAGAAATGCTTTTTCTCTGGTATAAATAGGAGAAATGCATGGGAAATGAAATTTGGGTAAATACTTATCCAAAAATATTTTACAGGAGTAAAAAGGGAAATTAAAAATACTTTACCAACCATGGCAAAACAAGACATGGTTTTCTAAAATCCATGGGAAGAAGAAACAAGACATGTTTTTTTTTTAAATCAATGGGATGGAGAAACAAGACATGGTTTTTTAAATCCATTGGGAGGAATAAGAGGGCATGGATTTAAAAACAAGCATGGAATTCAAAACAAGAGGATGGTTTATTTTGAAATTTTATTTTATGAAATGCATTTACATATTTATGTAAAATATTTAGAAATATTATTCAAAATATTTTCTTCCCAAATATTTTGCAAAAATGATGAAGTATTTAAAAATGATAAAGGGAAAGACTATGGAAAAGGGGATCGACACATAAATTTGATTTAACTCCAAAATACAAATAATTTATTGATCAACTAGGTGGAAAAAATCAACATATATGCAATTATTTTCATATTTTTTGGCTCAGAAATAACAGTCAAAGGGACAACTAGTTGATATAGGTGGCAGAGTTAATCAGATTTGAGAGGGAAGCTAGTAGGTTTTGTGAAGACAACTTCAACCTCTCTAGATTCCAAGGCAGATGATCAACATTTAAAAACCAATTTCCAGATTTGAAGGCTGAATATTTTCCAGCAGTTCCAGATTTCCTGTAGTTTTCCAGTGATTGATTTTATCTTTAGTTTATTGTTCATATTTTTCCAGAAATGGTTAGAATAACATTTTGTAATGAATTCATTTTTCGAATCCAAAAGTGGTTTAGTAGAAAGTCTATAAGTATATTGTAATAAGGCTTAACAGGTGTTGGAACTTGTATGAAGAAATGAGCTACATTTTGATGTAAGTTGTGCATTGTACTGAAGGGATCAATTTACAATAATACATAGATTTTTTGTTCCAGGACTCATGTGTCAAACAATTGGTGATGTACTTTCTCATGCGCAATTTTTATTTTCTCATTTTTCTATATGTTTTCTATCTCTATTGTTTCAAGAAGATAAATAGACGATTTTTCTTAAGTGTACTCTGCTATGGCTTGTAAACAATATCAATGTTTTCATTCTGCTGTTAAGTATAGAATTCATCTTAGGATTTTCTATATTTAATTAAAATTAAATCATATTAATCCCATACACTTCACAAATACTTTAAAATATCCAAAAGTTTACCTATCTCACCCTATTACAGCTGCTCTGTCATTTTAGTGTTTGATCACCCAAAGACTCATGACTCCATGCCCAATGGAATTTCCCAGCAAATTTCAACCCAATAATTGAAAAACCAACCTCATAACTCAATATCTAGCCTAATATCTTAAAACAAAAATCTAAATTAGCTAGAGAGATCCCTCTTTGAAGCTAGAAGGGCTAGATCCAAAATTTAAAAGTGGTTTTGTGGTTACCTTTGGGTTTCTTTCCACAATCTAGGGAAATTACGAAGTGATAACATGATGCCTAATTTAATTCCTTATTGAGGGAGTACCCATGTTTCATAGTTTCGAAGGACCCAGATACACAAAAAATGAGAAATACATGAAAAATGTGATTGCAATCACATTTTTCATGTAGCAGGGTCCATCGAAAGTATGAAACATGGGTACTCCATGGATGAGGAATTAAATTATGCATCCAATAAGTGTTCCGGATTAAAATTTGAGTAAAACTGTAGAGAGGAGTTGAAAACGTTCTTTTAATCTTTTTACTTTTTTACTCAAAAAATGGTGAATCATGCCCCATGGTTGACATAATCATCCTAATTTCTATTGGTTCTTATAAAGTTTATTTTGGTTGTACATTTATGTTTTGAGGCCCATTTTAGACATCAAAATTTATCTAACGGTCCCTCATAGTTATGTAAAATTTCCCTCTCCCCCCCCTTTCATTAACCTCCAACACCACTCCAGATGATCTAAGGACCAATTCATCGTCCTTTACATGTTCTATAAATTTTTTTCCTAGAACGACATTATTTTCCTTCATTGTTGGTCTTTGTAGAACATTAAACATATGTGCATTAATAGATTGATTGAAACATGTCATCTAATATCCTTAAGTATTATTAATGAAAAAAAACCGCATATTGAATAGTATTTTTTCATTCACCTGATTCATCCTTCTACAATTTTTCAATCAGGGTTTTACGCTCTTCTACACTTAGATCATAAATAATCTTAGCGAGCTTCCACATTTGTGGCTCTACATGACACACACTAACCAATACATATTAGTTAAACTTACATATAGTTAAAACATATTAATTTTTTAAATAATTTACATAGAACTTGCCTTTTATGCTTTTTTGGATGTGCTATCATTGCGCTGATGAATATTTTTATTGCTTGACAACTTATGAAACATTTTTTTATCAATATACAACCTGAGCCATTAAATATACTTTATAAATAAATCTCATAGTTTTCAATCAAAAAAAGGTCTAGTAACTGGTGCGCTTATGTGCATAAACACACTGGTGTGTTATATTACATAGGACACACTGATAAACAAAAGCCATTTTTTAAAAGAATGGACAGTGCCAATAGGATTTGGATTTGATTCAATAAGTGATACCCCTTCTTTACATGTCAAGCACCTTCTATATAGTAACACAAGCCCAATAAATCTAAAATGTCTAAAATGAAAAGCCCTAATTGTGAAGTGGTAGAGGGAATTAAATCCTAAGGTGAAATTTCCAGTCACATAAGAAAGAAGCAAGGGTTTAAGGTAAGTTTTGATTGATTGATTTATTTTATTTTATTTTATTTTATGTTTTTCGAATTTTAATTAAATCTAAATAGGAATAGAGATTGTAAAAAAAAGTATTAATAAAATTTATAATATGCAAGGTTTTTTTTTTTTGAATTTTAATTAAATCTAACAGAAATTGTAAAAAAAATTATTAGTAAAATCAACAGTAAAATTTAAATTTTTTACTATGCAGGGTTTTGAGTGAATCACCATACCTTTCAAATTCTGATCTTCTAAATAGTTTTGTTGTTCCAAAGTATTCTGCTGCTCCACAGTGCTCCCAATATGTCTCTCTTGCAAATCTCTCCCTTGAAATTTTGGGAAAAATAATGAAATAGTAAATAACTTTTTACTATTTATAAGACTATGAAATTAGATTTCGAAAAAGAAATTACCGCTCCAATTTCAATTTGAAAAAGATAAAATCATGCCCCTTTTTTTTTCCAGTATTTTTGGAACATCGATGTGCTTCATAATAAAAAGCATGTGTGTAAGAGTAATGCACACAAATTAAGATAACTTATTGGTGCGCTAAATTTTTTTAATGCACCACTATGATATAATTCCTTTTTTTATTTTCGAAATCCCATAAACTGGTGCAGTGATTATTTTAATGCATTAGTGTAGTTAGTTTTACAAGAGCACCGTTATACTTTAAACGTTATCTGAATTTTTATTTTCACATAAAATGGCATATTCATCTCAAATTACCCTTTAGGATGCATCCACATGAGCTACAATAGTTCATAGTATACATTTTCCGCTTAAAGTAGTATTATTTTTTAAAAATGGTTTGAAAACTATATTGAAATTCAAATTGTGGTTATATGGTTCTAGAAACTAATTTTAGGTATGTACACAAAATTATTGTTGATTTTTCTTAAATGCAGGCAGAAAATCTCATAATATGAAATCCATACTGCTCAAAGTCCTTCGTGGAGTTCTCCCTTTCCTTTTGTAGTAAGTTGAGATTTTATTTATATTCTAATTATCTAATTTAATTTATTTATTTTTATCCATGTCAATTTGAATAAAAATGTACCCAAATTTGAAAGATCCTGATTCATAATCAAGTTCAAATGCAGAAAATATTCCACGAGTTCAAAAATGTCGGAAGCTCTCATCAGGAGCAGAATACCGCAAGCAATTAGTAGATGAATATGGACATCTGCTTTACGCTACCAATTGTAACATGCCATCTTCTAGACACAATCCTAGGTTAGTGATGGTAATAATTGTTTGGTATAATGTAATTCAACAAAGCAATTGCATTGTTCATATTAATATATTTGATTTACTAATGTTCAATAATTTTTGAAATTTGGATTCTAGTGATAATGAGCGACCCACCTACCATCTTCTAGTGTACCTCACTACAATGTAAAATTAAGAGAAAGCTACATTAAGAGAAAATTTAAGAGAGAAAGCATACCAAGGGTGGTTGAATCAACCACCTATTCAATTCCCATTATGTCCAGATTCACCAATTAATAATGACTACATCAATAGTAATTCTTCATCACAATTTGGCAATGGAGGAAATCAAATAGAGCTTGGTATGGATGATTACTTATGAGATATGATTTCGATGGAGACAATGTTGTTAGATGCATTTTAAAACGATGAGTTAGGGGATGATGCTCATATCACTGATACCTTTTTTGAAAGCCTAAAATTTGCTTCCACCAACTCTCTCCTTTGAACTAGAGGTCATTCAAAATCTACCTAGTTGGGGACAATTATGCTATGGTACAACTTGAAAGCAAAGTTTGGCATGTCGAATTCATGTTTCTTGACAATATTGAGGTAATTGACCATGATCAAGTTCCTTATATTTTTAGAAATCTTGTCACACAATTAATATTAAAAATGGTCAATTTTATGAAAATTAAATATTGAAATTTACATTTATATTTCCCACCAATTGTAGGTTATTAAAAGATAAGGTTTTTCCAACTGATAATGTCTTTCCTGATAGCCGCGAAGAGGCAAAGCAGTTGTTGAAAATGTTGGGTGTTGAGTAAATATCATATCATGCATGTCCGAATGATTGTATTATATAGAGAGGAAAATATGCAAACAAAGAGATATGTCCAAAATGTGGGCATGCCAGGTACCGTAAATAGAAAAAAGGGTAAATCACATGGTCCTCCTCATAAGATATTGAGGCACATGACTATAAACCCAAGGATTCAAGGGAGCTTTCATTGCAAAGAATTAGCTATGTTGTAGGGATCGCATGCCTCACATATAAGTGAGTTGGGTGTTATGTGAATCCTAACATATTCAAGGCATGTAGAGGATACATGGCCCGAGAAAATCAAGGATGAAGTATGAAGTTTACGAATCAGCATAGCCGTAGATGGCATCAACCCATATTCCCTCCAAAACATAAACTATTATGTGTAGCCTATAGTAGTGATAAGTAATAATATCCCCCCATGGTTACCTGTTAAGAATGGACATATTATGTTGGCTCTTGTAGTCCCTGGTAGAAGACAAGTGAAAAATAGTAATGTTTTATTACAACTATTGGTAGATGAATGGAATGAATTATGGGAAGGGATACATGTATCCGATGTATCAAGACCAATCACAATAGAGAGGAGTTTTACATTATATGGCATATGTGCTAATACCACACATGGTTATCTAAGCTTATGAGTTTCCTCTTGTAGATTACATGTTTATTGATTTGTTTATATATGTAATAATATTATTTCGCATATTAATTTAATTCGTTGCAATTGTTCTGATCTTCATGATTTCTAACATGCTCTATATACAATAATTTCGCAAGTCTTGTAACAAAATGGTATCATGGATGTAAATGTTGTGGAACTTATCTGAAGGCTAGGTGGTCCAACCACCTATGAAAGCCAATGTATGATTGATCTAGTGTATTCCTCCTAGAAGAACACCCTTACTGAAGAGAAACATCCACTTTCAATGGTAAACTAGTGAGAACACAAAGGCCTACAATAATGACACCAAATAAATGGCTTAGAGCATATGAGAGAGAGAAGGATAAGGAGATTACATAAATGTTCGATTAAAATAGGGAGCCTACATTTAATGACCCATAATTCTTTGGCATCTATGTTGAGAAATTTCCCATGGGGATGAAAAGGAAATATGTCTTGTATGAGCTCCAATATTGGGAGCTTCCTAAGATTACCCACTTACTATATCCCATGCATATATTTAAAAATGTTTCATCCTCTTTATGGAGGCACATATGATCAAAATAAAATGACATGTTGGTTTCTAGGAGAGATCTCATTTCTTCAAAAACTAAAAAGAAACATTGGCCAAGCTAAGAAAGTAGAGGAGAGGTTGGTCCCTCTTGGTATTTCAAAGAAGGTGATGTCCCATGGAATTTAATGAAATATGATCTTTCTTTAGCAAAGGAAGTTACAATTAGTATGAGGGTGCCTAATTTATATGGGTATTCACTACAATATTGCTTCACTGTGGAAGACCATTTTTCGAGGTTGAAATCACATGACCTTTTGAACCTTCTAAGAGTACATAGGTCGGAAACATGATTTTATTATTTTTTATTATTTTCATGCCATGGGATAAAATATAATTAATCTTTGTATACGTTTACTTTGTAGTGTCATTATCCTTTGCTCGTGCATGGGTGTGTGAACCATGACTTCCCCCAAGACCTACGACGTGCCATAACTAATTTATCTGCATTTGTATGTTGGATCACATCAAAGGAGAATCATATGGTTATCATTCCATGGTGGCATCAAGAGATAGATGAGATTGTTTGTATATTTGAGAAGGAACTGCCAATGAGTTTCGTGGTCTTGCAGGTTCATCTTCTAATTCACCTAGTAGATGAGGTTGAATTAGTTGGGGTGGTTACTTGTTGTTGGATTTTTTTCTTGGAGAGGTAAATGAAGAAATTGAAAGGTTTTGTTCGATAAAGGGGAAAACCCGATGGGACTATGGCAGAGGGATACATATCATATGAGTCTTTCTATTATGCCAGTGAGTACATCAAGCAGATTGACAATACATCGGGTACGGTGATTTGGGACGATGAAAGGGATGAAGATAAAAGAGAAGGTGAGCTTCTCAAAACAAATGGAAAAAAGGTGCATGATAAAGAGTAAGTGACTTATCATTTGTCAAATTTCTGCACAGTAAGTATTCACATTGAAATTCATAAATTATATTTTGATCACATACGTACCATATATGTTGGTTTGATTTCATCAACAAATTCATAAATTGAAGTCATCAACAAATTCATTCCTTACAATTCGGAAGCGACACAGTCATAAGTCACATTGTAAAAACAAAAGAGGAGGAAAGGGGACAATTACAGGAAATCATTCAGATGCTTGAATGGTAGAAACATGCCTTATCCTGATCATTTAAAAGAAAATATGGCAATGATATACCCCAACGATTGGGTTGCTGATTGAGTCAGAGATAAATACGGTGCATTTGGTCATTGCCCGTGTCTTGAAGAGGATGCATTAAACATAGCAATTGGGTGCAACAACATGGCAATAATATCTTTCTATACATTTTTAACTCCATAATGCACCTTTGAATTGTAGCATCTATATTTTATATTTTAATTATGTTCGGGTTATTAGACACATGACACTATAATCTTTTCACTTTTTTATAGGTGCATTTGTTCCCATCTATGTAGGCATATGTACATCATTTTCACACGGAGGATAACAATGATGGACACATGACACAAGACTGTGGAGTGGAAGTTGAGTTCGACCAATCTAGTTGTGGTAGCCACCGCAATCAAAACCTAATACAAAGGAAATTATGTTATGTCGGAAAGATACAAGATATCATTGGAGTGGACTTCTATTCATTCTAATGTGTTATTTTTAGGTGCAAGTGGTGGGAAACCTTTGATTAGAATAATGTAAAGGAAGATCGTGACAATGGGTCAATATCTATCAGAACTAGAAGGAAGTGGCATGAACCTAGGGAGCCTTATGTTTTTCCCAAACACTGCAACCAGGTGTTTTTTACCCAGATGTGTTGGATAGGGATTGGTGGTTCGTATTAAGACATGACCCTAGATCAAAACATATTTGTAAGAATGAGTCTATGCATGAATTCAGGTTACAATTTTGGCAAGAGAGGCTGCCTTTTGGGTTAAAACGATAGTTCGATCGAGCCATTTTAAGTGCTCGATGTTGAAATCTTTGAGCCCTCAATCGAGTTGTTTGAGGGCTTAAATATAGCTCAATTGAGCATTCTCCTATGTAACCTGAGGTTATCTAGAAGCTCGATCTAGAGGTAACCAATACAACCTAGGCATGGAAATAAAAAAGGGGCTCGATCGAGCTATGGGCTTGAACGAACCTTAAATGTAGATCAAGCCTTAAAGTTAGAACGAGCTATAGGCTAGATCTAGCCTTAAATCCAGATCAAGCCTTAAATATAGATCAAGCTATATGCTAGTTTAAGCCTCTATTTAACCACTTTAAGGACTCGATAGAAAGTTTCTTAAACCCTCAATCATGTTATTTGAAATTTTATCTCAAGCACTCGATTGAGCATTTTAAGTGCTCGATCGAGCTCCTGAGGGCCTAAAAAACAAATTTTTCGCTCCCCTTTTGTATATTTCTCTACAACACCATTTTGTATCCTAACGGATTTAGGGAAGAATTTGTCCTTAAGTGGCGGAGTTGATCATGTTAGGTTCATGAAAGAATCCTTTATCTAATGGCATATGAGTTTGACACTTTCAAATTCATATCATATTTTTCATCTAATTTCTTTTAAAAAAAATGTTTGAAATATTTTTGGATAGTTCCAAAGGGGCTGAATAAAAAATCAATAAAATAAAATAGACAATGAAAAAATTTCAAAAAATACTACTATCTTCATTTACGAGTCCTCTTCAAATGGGTACTCTTTGTTGTTCAATTTATTTAAACAGTTAAAAAAAATCTTATGTGAACACGTGTTTTGAAAATGTATTTGAAATATTACTTCACCAACTTCAAAAAATAATAATAAATATATTTTTTTCGTAAAAATATAAATTTTTATTATGCAAAACTTAGTTCTCTTCATGTATTTCATGCCCATATCTATATATATGCTTTTAAATTACACATTTTAGAGTAAATTATGCTACACAAACACACACATACCTCTTAAAATGTATGAAAAACTATAAGGATAAGAATTTTATTTAATGGAAAATTGAAAATTATACGACACTAATTTTTTTTCCAAAAAATATCATTAGGATAATGATCCAAAATGGATCCTAGAAAACCCTCTAAGTCTTCTAAAGATCAAAACTATCGCAAAAGAAGAACTCTTAGAAATGGCAGATTACACTATCGGGAGTGAAAAAACATGAAGAAATAGTGGAAAAACAGAGTATCGAAGGCCAAAGAAACGATGCACAAGAGCCGTCGGATCTGGCCGATCAACGATCCAGATCTGATCGGTATATCACAATAAGCAGAGGCTATCGGAGGCTAGCAGAGGCTATCAGAGGCTATCAAAGGCTACCATATGAAATATGCGATAGCGATCAGCGCGGGTCAATAAGGACTGCCGATTAAGCATGCAGATCGACGGCCCAGGTTAACCCACAATATCGCATCGACAATATACAGTGGAGCACTTATACAAAGGCCTGGGGACTAAGCGATGTGCGATTGTGATATTGCAATATCACATCAGAGTAACAGAGGGCCTGATACATGCAACTGCGATAGCCAGACCTAACGGGATTATAGATGAAATTTAATATATTTTGAGATCCGTAAAAAGGCATTTTTTAATGTAAATTCGCATTTTCGTTAAATAAACAAAAACCAAAGGAAATGTGAATTGGGCGATATAACGGACCCGAAAGGGTTTTTAGGTGCAATGATATATGTTTTGAGTTTTGAAACGAGCGGGATTTCGGGCAGGCCGTAGGTGGTAAGTGGTTTTGGTCAGGCTACGCTCGAGCCCATACACTGGCTGCCACATGGCTAGGCACCGAAGAGAGAAAACCACCCTTTTTGGGTGGGTAATATCCGTGCGCGTTAGCCACCCGAAATCAATAAGAGCCGTTGATCAACTATGACTTGCGATGGCGCCCGAAGACAGATCTGAAAGGATATAAGGTGGAATTAATAATATTTTAGGTCTGAGAAAAGGCGTTTGGGTGGATTTTTACAGTGTTTTAGTGTATTTCTCTGTGCAAATAGAGAACAACTATTTTAAGGATTTCAAAGGCACTGATGGTCCTTCCGTTACAGAACAGGTGGCCACCATCCCTGAAGGTGTTTAGCAATGATTTCCAACACTCAGAGGGGAATTTGAGCAAATAGAGGCTGGGAGCCAGAGAGCCCAGAAGAGGAAACAAACAGATAACGCCGTTGGCTTTAAAGCCATATAATGACAAAGACAGAGGCAAGCAGTGCTAAGACAGAGAGAAAATAGAGCCAGAGAAGGAGAGAAAGAGTTTGTGTACTGAGAGAGGCTTGAGGGATTCAAGCCAACTCCTGTTGTTTTGTATCTGTTGTGTTGAGAATCAAATTGAGCTCACACTTTGTAAAACTCTGCTCTTGAAGACATAATAGAGAGGTCACCACTGAAGGTTGGACCAGGAGGCGTAGCCCAAGAGTTTTGGGTGAACTCATATTAAATTTGTTGTGTTATGTGTGTTTGTCTATTATGTTCTTAAACTGCTTCCTTGTCTATGTTATTTGCAATCTTATTGATCCATTGAACTAAGTAATATAGGCAAATCCATGCACATGGGTTTGTAATACCTTAAAAGTAACCTAAGACCTTCATTTTCAGATCAAGTGGTATCAGAGCTTTAGGTTTGCTAAGGTTAGACAAGCTTGTGTTGGATTGTTGAATGCTAACTAGGTCAAAGCTCAAATTAGGAGAAGGAGAACTAGTTGAGGCTAATACAGAAATTGGAAGAGTCTATCCTAGGAGGAAAATGGTAGAACAAGTCCCATTGGAATCAGAATCTCAATTCATGGACAATTTCATGACCATGAGAGCCATGGTAGAAGAGATGTATCGAGAATTCAAGAAGGGTTGAGGTGAAAGCACTTCGACACCCAAACAAGATAAAGGAGCAGAGGAACCTTCTCTAGATGCCCCAGAGGGCAAAGGGAAAGGGGAAAAGCTTCCTCCATCATCTCCTCCACCATCACCTCCATCATCCTCATCTCCTAGCCCTGAAAAGAAAAAGAAGAAAACATCTTTGATTAAATTAGATGTAAAGTTTGATTTGCCAATCTATGATGGAGAATTAAATGCAGAAAAGCTAGATAACTAGATTAGATAGATTGATGTATATTGCAGGGTGCAGAACATTGATTCAGAAAGGAGAAAGATTCAGCTAGCTAGCCTTCGCCTTGGAGGAACTGCCCTAGTGTGGTGGGAAGGCAGGACACAAGCTGATTTGAAGAAGCATGGTAAAATTCTTTCTACCTGGAATGAATTTGTTTATGACATTAAAAAAAAATTCTATCCACTAGCTTATATGCAGCAAGCAATGATGAGTTGGCAAACTCTTCGCTAATTAAAGGGCCAAAGTGTACAAAGCTATACCGAGGAATTTAGAAAAAGAGCTTTAACTCTAGGCATTTCTTTAGACTCACCTGAAACTTTGCTGAAGTATATAGGTGGTCTGCATAGCTATTTGAGGCACACCATTCTCATGTTTAACCCCACTAGCCTAGATGATGTATCAGTTCAGGCTACACATCTAGAGACTAGAGGCAAGAATGTGAACCCAGAGATTGGGGGATCATCAAAACCCTTTGCAAGCAAGAATAAGGAAAAGAAGAAGCAGAAATGGAAGGAGAGGAAGACAAACACTGTACAGAAAGGCAAACCTTCATGCACTAACTGCAAGAAGGATGGACACAATGATGAACATTGCTGGTCTTTGCATCCGGAGCTAACACCCAAAAAGTTTAGTGGTAAGAAGAAGAAGACTGCTGCTGCTATTTAGAAAGACTTGGGGTCAGACTCAAGTGATGAAACAACAGTCAAAGTTACAGGTATAAAAGGTTATCCACTTTAGAGACTGCAGAGATCAAGAAGCAGGTGCAAGTGCTGCTCGATAAAGGTTTCATAAGACCAAGCACATCACCATGCTGATCTCCAATCGTGTTGGTGAGAAAGAAAGATGGTTCATGGAGGATGTGCACTGACTACAGAGCACTGAATAAAATAACGATCAAGAATCGTTATCCTCTTCCTCGCATTAATGATCTATTAGATTAGTTGAAAGAAGCAGTTTACTTTTCCAAGTTAGACTTTCGTAGTGGGTACCATCAGGTCAGAGTTGTAGAACAAGATGCATGGAAGACTACTTTCAAAACAAAGAAATGGCTGTATGAATGGCTGGTTATGCCTTTTGGCTTAACTAATGCCCCTGCCACTTTCATGAGAGTTATGAATGATGTACTCCGACCTTTTATTGATGATTTTATAATTGTATATTTAGATGACATTCTTGTTTTCAGTAAAACATGGGAAGAACATTTGAAGCATGTAAAGCAGACTTTAGATGTTTTGAAAAGAGAAAATCTCTATGTGAAGTTATCAAAATGTGAATTTGGCAAAACATCTTTAAATTATTTGGGTCATATTGTAGGGGGTGGTTAATTGAAGATAGATACCTCTAAGGTTGAAGTCATTGTGAACTGGCCTAAACCCAAATCTACTACAGAAGTTAGGAGCTTCCTAGGAGCAACACAATATTGGAGAAAGTTTATTGCTAACTTTTCCTTGATTGCAGCTCCCTTACATGCTTTAACATGATTGAATAAGGTGTTTCAGTGGGGAGGCAAACAACAAAAAGCCTTCGACACCTTGAAAGAAAAAATTAGTACAACACCAGTACTAGCACTGCCATATCTTCAACGACCATTTGAGATTGAAATAGATGCCAGTGACTATGCCATGGGAGTAGTGTTGATGCAACATGGTAAACCCATATGTTACCATTCTTAGACATTTACTTCTGTAGTAGTTAATTATCCCACATATGATAAAGAATTGTATGCATTAGTACAGAGTGTGAAAAAGTGGAAACATTACCTAATGGGAAAAGAAACAATTATACATATAGCTCATCAACCACTTCAATATTTACACTCACAAACTAACTTGCAACAATCAAGACACTATGGGTGGATGGGTTTTCTACAACAGTTTCATCTTGTCATCAGGTATAAGAAAGGCATACACAATAAGGTTGCAGATATGTTATCAAGACCAATCATAAATGCATCTACTATACTTAAGCATAACTCAGTATTGCATGCAAGCTACATTGAACAATATGCTCAATATGTAGATTTTAAAGATGTATGTGCAACTTTAAGTCATGGCAAACAAGTAGAATAATTGGATTATCATGCTAAGGACCAAATCTTATATCATTTGGGAAAGTTATGCATTCCTCAAACTAAAAGAGTTAACATAATCCGAGAAGCACATACTTCTCTAATATCAGGTCATTTTGGTGTAAGTAAACCAGTTGCACAATTGCAAAGGTTCTGTTATAGGCCAAGAATGCATGAAAGAGTTTCTAGATATATTAAAGGGTGTACCATGTGTGCTAAAAGCAAGCCCAAAAATAGAAAATTAGGTTTGTACACTCCACTTCCAGTTCCTTTTCGTCCTTGGGAAAGTGTTTCCATGGACTTTGTTTGGGAATTGCCAAAATCTAGAAAAGGTCATGATTATTTACATGTTATTATGGATAGGTTCAGCAAAATGTGTATTTTAATACCTTGTAACAAGCAGATTACAGATGAACAAACATTGAAGTTGTTCTTTCAGCATGTATGGGTTCATTTTGGGTTACCCACTTCCATTTTATTTGATCGAGATTCCCGATTTGTTGGGAAGTTTTGGTGAAGTCTATGGGAGTTGATGGACACCAGATTGAAGAAGAGCACATCATTTCATCCACAAACAAATGGCCAAACAGAGGTGTTCAATAGGACAATGATCCAGTTGCTCAGGGGCTATTGCAGCAAGCATCCAAAGCTTTGGGATGAACATTTGTGTTATGTGCAACAGGCTTACAACCGTGCCAAGCACTCTTCTACACAAAGATCTCCTTTTGAGACTTGTTTTGGTTTTACACCAAAGTCTCCCTTGGATTTTGTCTTTAGTAAAGACATAGTAGTTAATGGACATAGTGATGTGGACAAAATAACTAGGTTCATTGAACAGATCCAAGAAGATCACCAGGCAGTGCAAGAACAGCAGGAAAAAAGCCAGGCCAAGTACAAGGCAAGGCATGATAAGCATCGAATTGAGCATAGCTTCCAAGTTGGTGATCAAGTCTGGCTATAGATCAACAAAGATAGCATGCAAGGTGAAGGTAAGAAGGTGAAGCCAATAAGGTATGGTCCTTTCAAGATACTTGAGAAAATTGGTGAAAACGATTTTCACCTTGATTTTCCAGCTTACATGCATATGCATTCAGTAGTTAATGTAGAGAACTTGAGACTGTTTCAACCTTCATTGATTGAATATCCTGAAGAGAAAAGTCAGTTGCCTGAATATCTCAATGAGTTGCAGGAAGATACAATTCTAGATAGGAAGGTGAGAACTACGTGCAGAGGGGATGTTGAGTACCTCAGAAGTGGACTCAAAGGTTCAAAACCAAGCAGTGCACGATGGATAGAAATTGGGCAAATGAGGAAGCTATATGCTCACTTGATCGATGCTTAAAAACCAACTTTTGGTGGTCCAAAAGCCTTTTCAGTGGGAAGGCATGATCCAAAATGGATCCTAGAAAACCCTCTAAGTCTTCTAAAGATCAAAACTATCGCAAAAGAAGAACTCTTAGAAATGGCAGATTACACTATCGAGAGTGAAAAAACATGAAGAAATAGTGGAAAAACACAGTATCGGAGGCCAAAGAAATGATGCACAGGAGCCGTCAGATCTAACCGATCAACGGTCCAGATCTGATCGGCATATCGTAATTGGTGGAGGCTATCGGAGGCTACCATATGAAATATGTGATAGCGATTAGCGTGGGTCAACAAGGACCGTCGATCAAGCACACAGATCGATGGCCCAAGTTAACCCGCAATATCACATCGAAAACATACAGTAGAGCACTAATACAAAGGCCCAGGGACAAGCGATGTGCGATTGCGATATCGCAATATCGCATTATAGTAACATAAAGGAGTGGGGCCGATACATGCGAATCGATAGCCGGACCTGATGGAATTATAGATGAAATTGAATATATTTTGAGATTCGTAAAAAGGCTTTTTTAAATGTAAATTCGCGTTTTCGTTAAATAAACGAAAACCAAAGGAAATGCGTGTTGGGCGATATAACGGACTCGAAAGGATTTTAGGTCTAATGATATATGTTTTGAGTTTCAAAACGAGTGGGATTTCAGTCGGGCCATAGGCAGTAAGTGGTTTTGGCCAGGCTACGCACGAGCCCATACACTGGCCTCCACGTGGCTAGGGGCCAAAGAGAGAAAACCACTGTTTTCAAGTGGGTCATCTTCGTGCGCGTTAGCCACCCGAAATCAATAAGAGTCGTTGATCAACGATGACTTGCAATGGCGCCCGAAGATAGATATGAAAGGATATAAGGCAGAATTAATAATATTTCAAGTCCGAGAAAAGGCGTTTGGGTGGATTTTTACAGTTCTTTAGTGTATTTCTCTGTGCAAACATAGAATGACTATTATGATGATTTCAAAGGCGCTGATGGTCCTTCCATTACAAAACAGGTGGCCACCATCCCTGAAGGCATTTAGCAATGATTGTTAATGCTCAGAGGGGGATTTGAGTGGATAGAGGCTGAGAACCAGAGAGCCCAGAAGAGTAAACAAACATACAATGTTGATTGGCTTTAAAGCCACAGAATGATAAAGACAAAGGCAATCAGTGCTGAGACAGAGAGAAAATAGAGCCAGAGAAGGAGAGAAAGAGTCTGTGTACTCAGAGAGGCTTGAGGGATTCAGGCCAACTCCTGCTGTTTTGTATCTGTTGTGTTGAGACTCAAATTGAGCTCACACTTTGTAAAATTATGTGCTTGAAGACATAATAGAGAGGTCACCACTGAAGGTTGGACCAGGAGATGTAGCCCAAGAGTTTTGGGTGAACTCCATATTAAATTTGCTGTGTTATCTGTGTTTGTCTATTATGTTCTTTAACTACTTCGTTGTCTATGTTATTCGCAATCTTATCGATCCATTGCACTAAGTAATATAGGCAAATCCATGCACATGAGTCTGTAATACCTTAAAAGTAATCTAAGATCTTCATTTTTAGATTAGACAACAACATAATTCTCCACAATTTTTCTTTTTACTCTGAATCAAAATTCACAATAATTATATGAATTTTGAGGGCTTCAATTTGATAAAAGAGAATTTAAATTTTGAAATTTCATTGCCACATTTGGTCCAAAAGTGTAACCCATCTTCATTTATTCGCCCGAACAATAGTGTTATCATGCCAAGTGAGGAAGATAATCAGGGTGATGACAATAGAGAGTGATATGTACTTGTGTTATATCATCATTTATGTTATTGTTGTATGTTTTCATTTTCTTTATTTCGATAATTATATTTTTTTTTATTTGTCTTCTTAGAATTTTATATAATTAGTAAGATTCAAAAGCATTTTTACACATTTTTTTTAATCCCGTGGAAATGGTTTACACTTAAAACTAAGTATTTTGAATTATTTAATTTATAATTTAAAAATTAAAATTTTAACATTTTTGTTTAATTCTAAGTTTCTAATAAGTTTAATTTGGATTTTGTGATAATTTGGTTTTCAACTTAGTTGTTTGTTAGTTTACATACTTTTATCATTGCTTTTGGAAATATTTAAATAATGCACCCAATGTTGACTAAAACCACAATTAATGAAGTAATTTAAAATTTTGATAGCGATCAACTTACGAAATAATGACAAAAACAACAAATATAGGAAGATTTGCATCCATAAATTTTTGGGCCAATAGAATGTTTATGATTGGAGACCATAACATTTTTATAATAACAATTTTTAGGGTAGAAGAGTCTATTAAAAAAGAGTGAATAGTACAAGGGAAAATAACGTTTATTCATATGTAATTGTTTTTTTAAAAATGAATTTAGTTAGAATGAATATGTATGAACTATCTGTACAATAGAAAAATATTTATGGTAATTTTACAATTATAGTTTCAACCATATTAAATTTTATAATTCATAAAAATATCTTTGCATTTTTTATTTAAAGTAAGTCCTTTTTCATGTAATTTTATATATAAATTTTTGATATAAGTTCACCAATATATAATATATAATAAATATATATCATTTCATAAAAATAAACGTCATGATGATAACCATATAACAAACATAAACATAGTCTAAAATACACATTCAAATTCACTAACATCATCCAATTATATACACCTCTATCACATATAAACGTCATTAGCTAGCACACAAATTTAATAATTTAACATAGCATCATCATCATGATCACATCTAACAATATCCTATGCTAATTATATTACTTTTAATCGTCCTATTGTCAGTCTATATAATTGGTAAGATATTAAATTTAATTCATAAAATATTATATTTAAATTTAAACTGCTTGAAGGTCTCATAACTTTAGTGATCAATCAAATTTTATTAAAATAGAATTTTTTAAATTATATTAGATCTAAATTAATTATAAAAAAATAAGTTTTTTAAATTTAACAATACATTTAATTTTATAAATAAACTTAAAAGATTATTTATATATCTTTTAAATAAATATTATTGATAATATTTTATTTATTTCATTTTCTTATTTATTAATTTAAACATTAGAAATTTAAAAAATAATTATAACTAAATTATAAAAGTAAAAATTCATTTTAAAATTATATTTCAAATAACAATTGTAATTAATAAATATATATTTTTTTAACGATACTTCATTCATAATTATTATTAATAAATAATCTTTCATTATTAATTTATAAAATAAAATTAATTATGATGTTATGTTTATAATCCAATATTTTATGAACATTTTTTTTTAATTATAGTTGATTTTATAGACCCAATTTTATATTTTAATTTTATTATAAATATTTTTGAAAATTTATTTAACGATTACATGTTGCAATATATGTTTTTAAATTTAAGTGCAAATATTAATTAGATATTGTCTAACTCTTGTATTATAAGTATAGGTCACAACTTTCTCATTTCTATGTTTGAGTGTTACTAGAAAGGTAGTTTTGTTTAGAGGTTTGTACAATTTGATTGTGTGTAAAATTGATTTTGTTTGGTAGTGATTACTATCTATATATATATATATATATAATGTTTTTTTATAGGAAGGGACTATTATGCTCGTAACCTTTGCTTGAATAAGAATTTAGTTAGAATGAATATGTATGAAGTATATATGCAATAGAAAAATATCTATGGTAATTTTACAGTTGTCATTTCAACCATATTAAACTTTGTAATTCATAAACGTATCTTTTCATCTTTTATTTAAAGTAATTAGTTTTGCATGTAATTTCGTATATAAAATTTTGATATAAGTTCACCAATACATAATCTATAGTAAATATCATTTCATAAAAATAAAATTCATGATGATAACCATCTAACAAGCATAAACATAATCTGAAATACACATTCAAATTCGCTAACATCATCTGATTATATACATCTCTAGCACATATAAACATCATTAACTAGCACACAAATATAATAATCTAACAAGGAATCATCATCGTGATCACATCTAACAAAACACAAGCATTGTCTAACATCATAACCACACACATTCTCAAATATACATCTCATGTCAAATAACTACTATAACATACACATCTATCTACAAGCACATTAAATGAACATATCTAACATGACCTAAAAATATACACATAAACACCAACATATAAATTAAGTACATCAACATGAACAAAAAAAATACACCATCTATATATAAACAAGTAATATAAAAAATAAAAAATATCTTATACAACAGTACTAATGGCAGTCTGGTTTGTAGTAGAAGACAATGTATGGTCAACAGCCTCAAGAGTCGAAGAATGAGGTGGAGAAGGAGGTGGTTAGCCTACTCTCATAGGAGAAACATGAGATGGAGGAGGAGGTGGAGTACTACTAGAAGGATCACCACCCTGATCATCATCCTGTGATAGGGTAGTGCATTTGGGTGAAGACTATGTATCTATTGCATGGCCATCCTGAGGAGGTGGATCACTACGAGAAGGATCACCAACCTGATCATCATGATTCGATGTGGTAGTATTAGGTGAAGACTGCATATCTGCTACATAGCACCCATCCCTCCTCAATTCTAGTATAAACCTAGTAGCTCCGATGATATGATGCATAAGACTCATCATATCACACGATGTCTATCCAAAGCTCCAGGAGCCTAGGATCTGCCCTAACGTCTCAACCCATCATAGGGTAGACTCTTGCCTCAACCAAAAGTCTAGAGATTCGGTCTCCCAACTCCATCTTGAATCCAATATCAGGCCTACGATGCGGCCGCATGCCCGTGTGTATCTGCATCCGGTCAAGGTATCCCTCACCGTCCACAACCTCGACCATCTTCACATGTGCATCCGGTGCAGGAGGAGGCATGTCCCTAACTAATGTGCCGATGTCTACAAAATATATAGTACACAATAATACTTAGACAATTTCATTAATTTTTTTGAGAAAACATGTTAAAGAACATGCTAGAATGATTTTTATTATAATTAATTAAGACAATAAAATGAAGCTATACTAATTTAAAGAAAACACTAATGTTACCACTAACATTCGCTGGTTCATCCTATGTGAAGAGGATGTTGGGATATTGTCACCAATCCATTCCTGCGTAAGGACATGACACCAAGATGAACACGTGGTTGGCCTCACTGGCTAGTAGCCCCAGTGCGTCAGTGGAAATCCTAGTCAGATACTCTGGGTGGCCCCTCTTGAGAATCTTCTCTCCCAACATTTGCATCCACACTTCAATCATTGTCCTATGAGAACAACGGTCAAAAGTAGGCCTCGTCTCCGGAAACCTCTTAAAAAATAAACAAAACATCTATGAAGCAAAATGGAAGTTCACCCTCCCATGTATCATAGCACTACATATATCTGAAGCTATACAAAATTTCCCCAAAAAAATGGTAGACCATCTGATACATTTTGGCCTCTGCACTAAAGAATCAACATAAAACTAAATATGGAAATTAATGCAATGCCCATCACTAGTAGAGTGTGCAATGGTACTCACTAATAGTGAGATGCACCTAACCTCCTCTACACCAAAAGAAGCGATCTGTAGCTATCCACCAAACAACTAAAAATTTGCTGGAGAAACTACATGATCCCTAACATATCTCTGAGAGTAGATAAGTTTACTCTCTGCTGCAACACCATGGAGGACATTAGGGAAGAGGGAAAAATCCTTCCCTCTTCTAGATAGGTCAGTGATAATATAAGTTTCCTCCTTAGTGGGCTTATACCACATGTCAGGACCAACATGGAAAGCTTATCAGTAGACATCCCACCGACAAATCAGTTGTGCTAACAACTCGGAGTGCCCCTTCAGGGATTTAGCCTCCTCATAGTACTTAAGGAGGCCTACATTCCTCACGAGGCCTTTGGTCACTATTCTAATTGGGTGAAAGTACAAATTCCTCTCCCTCTCTTGTGCCTCCCACTCTCATAACATATTGTACTGGTCAATTATTTGCTCTTGCATTTGTTTCTCCTCTCTCCTCTGATGTCTCTACATGAATGACATATAAAATAGATTAGCCTCATACATAAAACATAAGTTTTTGTTTTTATTAAGTGAAAAATGTGTTTATAAATATGGACATATAACTTTCAATTAAAAAAAAAATTCAACATTGGTGCGCCAAAAAAATAGGAAAGCACCATACCCGGTGTGCCAAAAAAGCAGGAATGCATCGAAAATGGTGCGTACATCGACTTGACGCAATGTTTTCTGTTAGCATACTGTCAGACCAGGAGGTAACTCCTCAAATCAAGTTGTTCATTATTATATACAAGAGGGAGTGATTGTTCGGTTCATCTCCCGATGACTCTCTATCTTCTCTATTATTTATTTACATTAATTATACCTGTTCACCCAATCCCTATGATTAGGTGTAAACATTCGCCCCCTTAATCTGAAGGGGTGTTGGTGAGTCCAAGTATCGTTCTGAATCTTTCAAGCTTTTCTCTTCCAAGTGCTTTGGTGAAGATGTCTGCAATTTTATCATTAGTGGAACAATGGCGGAGATGGATTGTTTTGGCCTCAACATGATGTCGAATCAAATGATATTTAGTATTGATGTGCTTTTCTTGATCATGGAACTTTGGGTTCTTGGCCAACTTTATTGCAGAGGTATTATCAATCATGAGTGGAGCCAATTGCATTTGTTTTACTTGCAAATATTCAAGAATTTTCCTGAGCCACACAATTTATTTTGTTGCCTCAGCTGCTGCCACACATTCTGCCTCTGTTGTGGAATCTGTTGGAACTGATTGTTTGTGTGATCTCTAGGAGACAGCTCCTGATCCAAGACTCATAGCATAACCTGAAGTAGAAACCCCAGTTTCCTTGTCTCCATTGAAGTCTGAATCAGAGTATCCAATCAGGCTAAAGTCGCCCACCTGTGTATACTTGATTCCAAAGTCTTGAGTTCCCTTCAAGTACTTTAGAACTCTTTTTGCAGCAGACCAATGTCCCTCACAAGGCTTTTGCATAAATCTATAGAGGATTCCAACAACAAACGAAATGCCTGGCCTGGTAGTAGTTAGGTAGTTGAGACTTCCTACAAGTTGTCTATACTTTGTTGCATCCTCAAATTCTTTTCCTTCAATGGATGTGAGCTTTAAGTTTTGTTCCATTGGAGTAGTCATAGGATTGCATTCAGTCATGCCAAACCTGTTCAATAGATCTCCAACGTACTTCTTTTGAGAAATGAATATGGACTTTGGATGTTGAGTTACTTCAATACCAAGATAGTAATGAACATAGCCCAAATCAGTCATTTCAAAACCTTTCTTCAATTCCTTCTTTATGGATGCAATGTAGTTTTCATTGTTCCCTGTTATCAAAATATCATCTACATATACAACAAGATATACAATTGTTTTTCCAACCTTCTTGACAAACAAAGTTACATCATCAAGATCATAATGTTTGAAATTGATTTTCAGAAGATGCTCAGTTAGTTTTTCATACCAGGCTCGCAGTGCTTGTTTGAGGCCATACAAGGATTTCAAAAGTTTGCATACTTTATGTTCATGTCCTTTCACAGCAAATCCTTCAGGTTGGGACATAAAAACATTCTCTTTTAGATCTCCATTCAAGAAAACAGTTTTTACATCCATTTGATGGACTTTCCAACCACTCTGAGCTGCTAGGGAAAAGAGTGTCCGGATAGTAGCCCATTTTGCTGTGGGGGAAAATGTCTCCTCATAATCGGCCCCTTCCTTCTGTGAAAAACCTTTTGCCACAAACCTAGCTTTGTGCTTGTCAAGTGAGCCCATCAGATTTATACTTTTTCTTGTAGACCCACTTGCAGCCAATCGGTTTGGTTCCTAATGGAGGATCAACCAGCTTCCAAGTTCCATTCTTTATCAAGGAATCATACTCCTTTTGCATTGCTTCTTTCCATTCATAATGAGAAGCAACTTCTTTGAAGGAAGTTGGTTCAAAATCTATAGACAAATTCAATTCAAAATCATAAGAAATATCCATATCAATAGGTGAATCAGAGTCATCTACATCACCTCCATTTTGCTGGTTTGAATTTCTAGTACCTGTCTTTCCAACCTCATCAGGATGAACACTTTCAAGTGTCTTTGTTAGCCACTTTGGGGGACCTTTCTCAGATGGTCCAGGCTGCTCTGTTGATTGAGTTGGGACTGAATCAAGATTGACTCTCCCAATTTTATCAATCACCTCACTTAAAGTATCATCCCTTGTTGGAGTTTCATGTGGGGGAGAGAGTGCTTCAGAAGAAGATTCCACAGGTTGATCTAGTATAGGAATCCCCCCTTCAAGATGTGGAATCTGATTATCAAATTCTTGAAATGATTTTTCATTTGCGAATCTATCCAAGCGATCAAGTTTCCACTCAACAACATTGACAGTTTTGGATGATTCAAGAAAGATTACATCTCTAGATACAAAAAACTTTTTATTGACTTCATCATAGAGACATTATGCTTTAGAGGTGTTTGAGTACCCCAGAAAGATACACTTACGACTTCTTGCACCAGGTTTGTTTCTATGTAACTTTGGTATCAAGGCATAACATGTGGAACCAAAGACCCTGAGATGCTTTATCGAAGGAATGTGCCCATACCAAATTTCATAAGGAGTCTTGTTTCTAATAGCATTAGATGGACATATATTCTTTACATATACAGCACATAGAACTGCATCAGCCCAAAACATCAATTTTACATTTTTGAAAAACATCATGCAGCGTACCATATTTAAGATTGTCCTATTCATTCGTTCAGCTACTCCGTTCTGTTGGGGATTATAAGGCATAGTTGTTTGATGTTTGATCCCATGTTGGAGAAGATAGTTTTAAAATTCATTTGAAGTGTATTCTTTTCCATTATCAGTGCGAATAGAGCCAATATGAGATTGTGCATCATTTTCAATCCATGTATGAAAGTTCTTGAACGTTTGAAAAGAATCAGATTTGTTCTTCAATAAATAAACCCAACACATTATGGTGTAGTCATCAATAAATGTCATCATATATTTATTTCCATTTGCAGAAGGAACATGCATTGGATCACATAAATCTAAATGAATGAATTCAAGTTTTCTATGTGCTCTTGAATGTGAATCATGAAAAGACAATTTGATATGCTTTCCTAGAATGCAAGCATCACATTGCTTAAGTTTCCTAGGAATTGTAAGCAAACCAGTAACACCATTTTTCTTCAACAAGTGGAGGCTATCATAGTTCAAGTGTCCAAATCTAGCAATAATAAACTTGATGGAAATGTACCTTCTTCATAGTGAGAATTATATGAGAAATTTTGTGCACGAGCAGAGGTACCTTGTAGCTTGAGAAGCCTTTCTTCTTCTATGTCCGTCATGACAAGTGAGTGGTTTGATGCTTTTCTCACCTCAAGCTTTCCATCAAACATATGAATGGAGTGTCCTTGCTGGTGGATGTGGACCAAGGACAACAAGTTTCTCCTCAACTGTGGGAGATATAGAACATGATGCAGAAGAAAGTCTGGAAGACCAGGCAGTTTAAGCCTAAATTTGCCAAGCCCTGATGGCTTAAGTTTTGATTTGTCTGCAAAGTATACTGCTCCATCAACATTGTCAGTAATTTCTTCAAAAAATTCTTTTCTAAAAGTCATGTGGCAAGTTGCTCCTGAATCAAGCAACCAATCATTTTTACAAGAAGCAAGTGAAGCATTAAATAAGTCTTCATTTACTCCAATATTACAGTGTGCCACAAAATAGTGAGCGGATTCAGGTGCTTACCTTTCTCTCTGTCATTAGTATTACCTTTGGGTTGGTTTCTTCCCTGCTCAATTTTGTCCCAAGGTAGCTTCCATGTGGATGCATCATGTGATCCATCGCTTTTGCAGCGTATGCAGTGCAAATCTGACTTTTCTCCTTGAGAGTGTTTGCCCCCCTGCCTCTAAAATTTCTTCCTCTTCCTTTTCGACCACCTCTTCCTCTGGAAGAATCTTAAGTGAGATTATTTTCTCTATGAGCAAGGCACACAACCTCTTCAGAAGACTCAGGAGTTTTCTTCTTCCCAAAAGCTTTCTCTCTTTCAGCAAATTTTTTCACAAGGGAGTCAAAGGTAATATCTTTGAGATTTCCATTTGCTTGCAATGACTCAAGATAGTTTGACTAAGTGGAACAAAGTGCCTTGAGAAAAGCTATCAGAGGAATATCTAGTTCAACATTAGTGACTTTGATATCATGCATTATAGATTTTACTTCTGATGCAAGAGCAAGAGGATCATTATTTTGTAATTCAAGGGTGAAGAGTTTAATCATGAGTTGAACAACTTCATGTGCAGAGTGTGAGTCATAGAGTTCTTTCAGTTTTTGTAAGGCTTCGAAAGCATTTGAAAATGGCGAAATATGGCGACTCACCTCTTCATTTATTGATGCTGCAATCAATGCATAAGCCTTGTTGTTCTTATTTTCCCAAATGGCGAACTCCTTATCTGAGGTAGGCTCTTCTGGCTCTTTGTATCTATCTCCAACACACACTCCTTTCCACAACTCATTGAAAATGAGGGTGTGTTTTATCCTCCGAGACCACTCAAGATAGTTCTCCTTGCCAGTGAGAACTACTCCCACAATAGATATGATTGAATGCATTGCAAAATCTGAGTGCTGTAAAATTACTTCTACTGCCAATTAAAAAAATATTGTACTTCTAGTGGTAAAACAATTACAATATGATATGTATAGAGCAGAGGTAAAAAAAAAATCAGATTTATTTAGATGGAGGAGCGAATTTGTATGCAGTTACCACACCAGTGTTAAAAGTGGAGCAACGCAGTGTGGGAGGAGGGTGTGTTTAGCCACAAATCGAACTTGCGATCTTTGTTGAAATGAAGATATTGAATGCCAAGAGATCATCAAGGAACACAACCGCAATGGTGGGAGAATTCACCATGGAGGAGGGTGTGAGAAGGCAACATTTTGAATCTTTCAACACAGAGTAGTGTTATGAGACCAACGAGGAGCAACGTTCAAGGCAGCATTTTGGTTGTTCAAGAATATTTCAACGGAGAGTAGTGTTGTGCTGTAGAAGGAAACGTTCTAAATATTTCAACAGAGAGTAGCCCTCTAATACCATCATCTTTGCATTCGAACTGACCACGTCTGTGTTCAGGAAAAGTGAAATTTCATGGTGATGCAATGCTTTATATCTTGCAGGAACTTGCTGGTATACATATTAGGCCTTTCTTCAATATACAAGATAGAACCGTCGAAGATCAACTGACAATCCTCAGGAGGTAGCGCTGGATTCCACAAGGCATGCATGCAGCAACGTTTAAATATATGGAGTAAGCTAATCGCATTCAGAGCAGTGCAGTGTGGGAGGAGGAAGCGTCAGAGCTGCCAAGCTGGCCAAAATCAGCAGAATAATAGTGAGAGAGATGTCATAGGATTCAGAACATAGGCAGAATAGGAGTTACACATTAAAGAGGGAAGCCAAAAATGGCGTTGGCTCTGATACCATGTCAGACCAGGAGGTAACTCCTCAAATCAAAACTCTATATTATTCATTCATGTTGTTCATTATTATATACAAGAGGGAGTGACTGTTCGGTTCATCTCCTGATGACTTTCTATCTTCTCTATTACTTATTTACATTAATTACAGCTGTTCACCCAATCCTTATGATTAGGTGTCAACACATACATATATAAAATTAGTTGTTTTTATTTTTCAATTCAGTGTGTCAACATAACATATCGCACTGGTGTGTTAATTTTACGTCAATGCACCACAGTGGGAAGTTACTTTTACCAGATAGACCACTGTAAAAAATCATAATTTTTAAAGTGGTGTGTCGTGGAACTTCATGGCTCGGTGTGTTTCCATTTATCAAACACATTGAACCACTAACATTGTGTTAAAGTTACACACTGACTTGCATTGCACCCTGTAAATTTACATGGTGCACCATGAACGGTGCGAACCGAACATCTCAAACACATTGTGCAGAAAAAAATGCATTTTTTAACTTAGTTTTCAATACTACTCCACTAAAAAATTAAGTTAGGGAGAAACATAAATATCACCTAGACATTTTCTCGTCGGGGAGGCATAAACGAAAAAAAGAAATTTGAACACTATTTGTCAAAATTTGAAAGGCACGTAGTGAGAAATAGATGGAAGGATGGAAAGCAAGGGAAGCACTGATGGCAGGGTGCTTTGCAGAGGAAAAAGTTGAACCAGTGCTTGAGAGCTCTACAACCCTGCAAATGGTAAAAATGAATTTTATAGCTGGTAAGTTTCTTTTTTTTTTACCCTATTCTAGTGCACTCAAATAATCGATGCAACAATGTAGAGCATTTACGAAACACACCGCAGTTTCTTACATTAAAAACCCTACCACGGTGCACCATGTTATTTACGCACTAAGGTGTTTCAATAGCACCGAAATAGTGAAAATAAATTTTATGAATGATATTTTTAAATCTAACCTTTTCCGATGTTATCGAGTAGTATACATACCAGTGCTCTCATTTCACCTAGCACACTACTATTTTAAAAATAAAAATCCTACGATGGTGGACCATAATGTATATGCGCTGGGGTGTTTCGAAAATGTAAAAGCACCAAGGATTTGTGGGAGTATAGCACCGAAATGGTGAAAATTAATTTTACAACCAATTTTTTTTTGAAATTTACACTAGTCCAATGTTATCAAGTAGTATACGCACTGATGCTCCAAAGTTACTTAGTGCGCCATAATTTTTTTATTTTTTAAAAAATAACCCTAAAATGGTGCACCATTTTCTATTAAGCACTAGAATGTACAATTATATTAATGGAACTAGTGTTTATTATATGAGTAGTGCACTGATGTTTTTCAAATTAAAAACCTTGCCCTGGTGCACCATGTCTTTATGCACCAGGGATTTCGTAAAAAGAGAGAGCACCGGTGCTTTATGTGAGCGTAGCACTGAAATGGTGAAAATGAAGTTTACAACCATCATTATTTTTAAATGTAACCCTTTTCTAGTGCTCTCAAATAGTATACACACCGGTGCACCTTATATACATAGTGCACTATTGTTTTTATTTGTATAAAAAATAACCCTACAACAGTGCACCATTATATATTAAGCACTGGGGCCTTCAGTTCAATTAATGACATCGATGCATATAATATAATCAACACACCACCATTTTTAAATAAAAAACCTCACAATGGTGAAACATATTGTTTGTACTCCAGGGCATTCTTATATGGGTTTAGCACTATGATGTCGTGAGAGTATAGCATCGGACTAGGAAAAATAATTTTTACAACTGATTTTTTTTTTAAATTTAACTATTTTCTGATGATATCGAGTAGTATACACGTCATTGCGCATTATGTATTTAGTGCACCATTATTTTTTTACTTTTATAAAAAATAACTTTGCCACGGTGCACCATATGTTATTAAGCGTCAATGCGTATAGGTATAATAACGCACCAGTGCATCAATGTATTATAGACGCATCATTAAAAAACATTCACTAAAACATATGCCTGCCCAAATCCACTAATGACCTCCGCTACAAACTGATTTTTGGGTTATTTTTATAGGGGCTTTCGCAAAAACCTCTACTAGAGGGTCTTTTCCTTGTAGTGAATGTGAATTAAATAATTGGCAGAAAATAGAAAAATGTTTTCATAAAGTTACACTTTGGTAAATTGAAAAATATATTACATGTTTGACTAAATTAATACAAAGTCATCCAATTACCCATGACGTTATACCAACCTAGGGATAGGGATAATAAGAGAATAAACCTGGAAATGTATGTTTTAAAATCCAATCACAATGGAAACAACTTTGTTTGAAAAGTCTTCTAAGTGAGATTACATAACCAATTTATGAAAAGTTCGAGGCGTCTATCATGCGGTGATTATTTGAAGAAATTTTCTGAACAGGTGATTTAGCTTTTGTTTTTGTTTTTGTTTTTTTTGTTCTTCAGAGATGAAAAGTTTGATGTCGATTTTAGGGGTTGATAATTTGAAGAAGCTTTTTGAAAAAAAAAATTGGAAATATTTCCAGATGGTTGGAAAGTGTTATAATCATTAATCATATAAATTATTATAAATAAACTAATAATAAATAAATTAGGGTAATTATAAATTGATAAGTATTGGAAAGTATTAATATTATTTAAAAAAATACTTGTTTAAAATTGTATATTTTTTATTGTATATTATTTTTCTTTATATATAAAAATAATACATAATTTTAGAGGGGGCTCGTAACATATAAATTAGGCCCTCCTTTATCTTTAAATTTCAAATAATTATTGATATTAAAACACAGTTATTCATAGTTAATATGAGGAAAACATAAATCTTGATATCTAGTGTTTATAGGCTAGATATTGCCAACAATAAACGGTGAAGATAAAGGATTAGAAACTAGAAGAAGGAGCGCTTCCCTCTAGAAAAATTTCCAAAGTTACCTCCTCATGATTGCATACCTCATTCCATGGCATGAATTTGTCTGCTAGTCTTGGAGTCTCTGGCTAGGAATCTTCTATAATGACAATGAGATTGTTTTGTGAACCCCTATGGATGCAAAACCCCTATGCTTCCTTAGACATGTTAGCTTGACTCTCCACCTTTCTTAATCGAAATGGAAATACCAAAGAATCCTTTTATAAGGGCCTCAAAATTCCCTTCAAATATGGTCAGCTAGTGCTTCAAGTCTATGATTTCCTGACATTTTGGGGCGATTGCTTGGGTCATCACGACCTTCATTACCCAATAAATTTCTAAAATCCTGAAATTTTTTATATCCCTATTTCTTGATCTCCTCAAGTCCTGCATCCAACCCTTAACTTAAGAAACCACCTCTTAAGTTTTTAATTTCCTACACATTCATTTAACTTCCTCTCCACATCCATGATAATGAATTTACTAGCAACATTGAAGCTATGAAAGAACTAACTCTTGGCCTAGAATGTTTGGGTACATTCACTCAAGAGTTCATTAAGACCTTACTTAGGTAATTATTTGAAATTCTAACATACATCATTAGGGCCACATATGACCACTTTTCTTTCACTACTAGGCAATCCCTATCAATTATAATTATCACCTATTTTTAACATTTCCTATTTTAGTAAGTATATTTTTAGTAGGGGGTGACACCTAGGATGACATGTGGTGATGAACATGATATGATGATTCTAATACTAGGTCCCATATAACTTATAGATAACTAATCTATAACTTTTTACGGTTCAAAAATGAACTTTCTTTATTCATCTATTGTTGGAAGTTTTGTTTGCACTAACATAGTTTGTCCCAAAACCATTTTTAGGAAAGATACATGAAAATCCTTATAAATGTGAGAATAAGGCAAATCTAACTCATATGCCACTTGTCCACTCTTGTGAAAAATCTTGCAGGGTCCAAATTTTGGAGATGATTTCTTGTTTTTCTTTTTTCTCATTGTAGATTACTTATAAGGTTGAAGCCTCATAAATACTCAATCATGATTCTCAAAATTTATTTCACTTAGATGTTGAGTTGCTGGTTACTTCATTTTATTTTGCACCATTTAAAGGTTTTCGGTTACAATTATTAGAGTTTATTTAGTATTCCCCATATGTGACTCCATTGCATGTACTTTGGACTTATCTTGCAAAAAGCATGAGATATTAGGAGTTGGTTATCCATAAAGGGGCTCAAATGGGGTCATTTTAGAAGATGTGTGATAGGTAGTCTTATACCACCATCCTACCAAAGGAATCCACTTCATCTATTGAGATTTCTTATCTGAAGAATAACTTCGTAGATACCCTTCGAAACATTTGTGAACTATTTCTATTAGGCCATTTGCTTGTGGATGATATGGTGAACTCATCGCTAGTGTTATTTCACTAATATTTCATAGTTATTTACAAAAATATCATGTGAATTTTGGATCTCTATCACTTACTATTACTTTAGAAGAACAATGTCTACAATTTCCTTCATGAACATTTTTTCCACATCGCTTTTTTTTTTTATATACTTTGAATTCCACAAAAAAATGTGCATATTTTGTGAGTCTATCAATGACCACAAAAATGACATCCTTACCTTCATATTTTGGTAGCCTTATAATGAATTCCATTAATATATCTTCCTATTTTTAATTAAGTATGTTTAATGGCTAAAGTAACCATGGATATTTTACTATCCCTCCTTTATTTCTCTGGAAAACCTAACATTCTCTTACAAATTTTTGAATATCTTTCCGTAGCCCTTTACAAAAAATAAAATAAAATGATCCTTTGATATGCTTTAAGAAACCTTGCATGTCTTGTCATTGTAGAGTCATGGGTCTTCTTTAATATTGTTGCCTTAACTATAATTTAGGACATCAAAATATTCTACTCTTGTACCAAATTATATCTCCCTTCCACTCCCAGTGTTCCATAAAGATCATTCCTTCCCTTATACATTATATTTTTTGTTTCATATTGTTGTCACTTTTCCATTCATGGAAATCTTCTTCCAACCATACCAGAATATAAGATGTAATAGAATATAAACTTGAGGCTCAATTCCACTCTATACAGAGCATTTTCTACTACATTGTACTTCCCCCTTTTGTACACCATTTCAAAGTCAAACCCTTGCATTTTTTCTACCAAGTTTTGTTTCTCTTCTGATGATAATATTTACATCAAAAATTAATTTAGGTTATCATGGTCTATCTTAACTTTAAAGTTTCTCCCAATGATATATTGTCACCACTTTTTTATTAAATGTAAAATTGCTTCCATTTCTTTTTCATATGTTGATTTCACTAAATATTTTCCATTGAATTTTTTTCTTTCAAAAGCCAATTCCCCCCTTTCTTATTGTAATACTATCTCAATTCCTTGTCCTAATGCGTCACATTCTACTATGCATGTTTTTCTATAATCAAGTGTTGCCAATACTAGTGTAGAAGAAATTATATCCTTTATGAGAGAGAATGCTAAAGTAACCTCATCATTCCATAAAAATGATTTTTTTTCAACAAAGAAGTGAATGAGCCTACAATACATGCATAATTCTTCACGAATTTCCAATAATATCCTATAAGATCGAAAAATCATTTAATACTCTTGATGTTCATAGGAATAGGCCATTTTGTAATATATTGGATCTTCCAATGGTCCAACTAAGCTCCTTTTGAAACAATATGACCCAAATAATCTACTTCTTGCTTCCGAAAAGAACAATTGGATATTTTTATGTATATAATTGATTGTTTCAATAATTTCTACAAGTTTATCCACATGTTTTACCCATGATTTTTTGTACATAAGTATACCATCAAAGAAAACAAACAAAAAATTTGTAATATGCGGTTGAAAAACACTACTCATAAGCCTTTTGAAAAGTAGAAGGAGAAATACTCGACCCAAAAGAGCATGACCAAAACCTCTTAGTGTCCTTCATGTGTTCTAAATTTTTTTGTGTGAATGTCTTCTTTTCTTAATCTCATCTGGTGACATCTTGATTTAAGATCAAGCTTTGTAAAGTAAGCTACTCCATGAAGCTCATCGAATAGTTCATCAATATTTGGAATAGGGAATTTATTCTTGATGGTGACTTTGTTTAGATCTCTATAATAAAGACACATCCTCCAAGAATAATATGTTTTTCTCATTATTAGTATTGGCGCTGAAATTGAACCCCTACTAGGTTGAATAATACCTTAATCTAGCATGTATTGTACAAGTTTCTCAATCTGCCCCTTTTGCTTATGAGGATATATATAAGGCTTTATATTAGGAGTGATTCTAGGTTTTATTTCAATTTTATTTTCACAATCTCTAGATGAAGGTTGACCTTTAGAAGTTTCTTGGAAGACCCTACAGTGCTTTTCCAAGGTGCATTTTAATTCCTCGAGAATATTCTTATCTTCCATCTTAACTTTCACAAAATATAATTTAACCAAAAGTCTATTGCTACTATTTTTCAGGATTTTTACCATTCTATGTTTATTGATGACTTGAGATGGTCCATATTTTAACCCTTTGAGTTCATATTGAATCCCTTATGATTTATATCTCAAGTATGATTTGTTTTAATTCATAGAAATTGTACCTAATGTTATAAACCATTTAATCTCTAAAACAAAATCTACACCTCCAATGGAAATGGTATAAATTTGTATTTCTCAATTATATTCCCCCATACTCAGTTTAACGTTGTGGAATTTTTGAAGACAATCAATACTCCCTCCATTGGCAACTAAAACTAGAAAAATTTCCATTGGATATAAAAAACAATTGAGACGCTCTACTAATCTTTTATCAATGAAGTTATGAGTGCTACTCAAGTCAAAAGGAAATATAAGCATTTTCTTCTTAATGCAACCAACAATATTTAGGGTTTGACGCGCTAAGAAATTTTCCAATACATGAATCGTTATTTCACACTTATTTCAATCAATATTGTGCACAATTTCATCCTTTGTTTCCTACTCTTTTAATTTATCAAGTTATTCATCATTTATTTACATGGATGCCTCCATTTTCTCTCCATCACTAGTTTCCAAGGTGAGAAATTTTGTTTCTTGATATTATTTCTTTTTGACCATTTATTGTTAATATCAAAATATAATCATGTTTCTCTTCTTTCCTCTATTTCCTTTTATGATATTTGAGTGGATTGAGGTAGGGATGCCTTATGAACCTAAAACCCATCTATCGTATTTGAGTAGATTGAGGTAGTGTTGCATTATGAACCAAAAAAAAAAAATCTATGCTTCATGTGTCTCCTCCAATGGTAGACTTGTGTCTAACCTTATTCTTAGCTTGAACATCACAAGAAAATCGCATAGCTTCCATAACATTTTTAGGATGTTTAGGAAGAGATCATGTTTAATTTCTTGATTTAATCCACCCATTTAAGGTTCCAAAAAATGCTCATAAATTAAGTTATCCACCCTTGCGGCCAATACCTAACACTAGTACAAAATGGATAATTAATAAAAAAATGAGTAAAATTTTCATATAAATGACTATTTTTCCAATAATGGCTAATTTACAGTATCTTATAATGCGACCAAGTTTTAGTCGTTTTTAGCTTAGTCATTAATTATTTGTCTCAATTTTATTATCTAGTAGTATATTTAGTCATAAATTTGGTCATTAATTTAGTCATTGATTTAGTCATTAATTGCCACAATTAATGACAAAATATACAATAGAATATATTACTAAAAGATCACTCGAGAAAATCAATTAATGACTAAAGAAATATGACTAAAATGTTGGTCGTGTTATAATATACTGTAAATTAGCTACTAATAGTCACATATATGCAAATTTTAGTCATCATTTGAAACCAATTAATGACCAAATAACTATGATTAAATTTTGGTCGTGTTATAAGATATTGTATATTAGCTACTAATAGTTGTACATATGCAAAATTTAGTCGCCATTTGTAATCACAAAATTATTATTTTGCAGTAGTCATTTATATTTTTTTGGTAGTTTCATATTCATTATACAAATGACTACTTTAGTAGTTTAGATTCATTTCATTTACCTTCATTAACAACCATTATAAGCAAATAATTTAGTCATATAGTCGTTTTATTTGTGTTCAGCATTAATCAACATAAACAACTAATTTAGTAGTTTTAGATTGATTTTATGTGTTCATTATTAATCAACATAAATTAATTAGTATGATTTTGCAACTAAATTTAAAAAGATGTCATACAATGTACATGTTCATCTAATATGAAAATGCGAAGTTACAAATGTTAATTATAATACTAAATAATATCAAGTGTAACTATAAATAATTTCAAGCACAAAAATTATATTATATAAAATGTAAAGTATTATAATATGAGTTTCCAACTTAATATTGGTTGGAGTACAATTTACACATGAAATATTGTTTTGTCACTTAAAAACATTCTCATTGTGTTGCGAAGGAATTGCAGATGAATTCACCAACTCTAAAGACTTGACCATCAGTCTCTGTGTGCGTATTATGTGGGTTATTGGCTCTATGGGTACCAATAGACCAATTCTCTTCTCTCTCTCTTTAATTTGAAATTTTTCACTCCAATGTTATTTTTCTCCTCTTTCTTCAATTCCTGCTTCTTACCATCAATACTGAGTTCCTTTTCTAAAAAAGAAAGAAGATACAATGCAGATTATAAGACATGAAAGACAATGAACACTGAAATATAAAATAAAGTAGACTATACAGGATTTATACGATATATACCTCAACCTCACCAATATTGTTAATGCCATTTTTCCCCATTCTTCAGTTGGGATATAGTGGCCACTATGTGGCCAGATGACTTGTATAAACACAACAAATAAAATTTCACCATAGAAAATAACACCTTAGTAAACTTAGTATTCAACCTTGAAGGAAAGTTTAGGCACAATCATGACAACTAAGTTACATGCTAAAAAGCTCAAGCTCTAGATTACTTATACGATGTGGGAGTGCAAACAAAACTCCTAGAAAATGCCAAAGCTAAGTCTACATATGAAATGAAGTAAAAAGAATACAATAATACGATAGCCTTTTTTTTTTTTTTGCTAGTGCAAGAGACGAACCTTTCATTAAGTCAAAACTGATTTACAATATTTACACACCCCCACGAGCAGAGTGGGCCCCAAACCATGGTGAAGTCAACCAATGGTACGGAGAGAAAAACAACCAAAACCCACGGAATACAAACTCGGGAAAAGAGCCCCCTAAAGTGCTCAGAGAAAAATAAACCGACCTGGCACTCGTAACGGAAATCTAAAACAACAAAACTTTAACATAACCCGACAGTCTGCCCTAAACCCCAGGGCCCCACAAACATGCCCGAAGAAAATTGACCGTAGATCTTCATCGGCAGATCCAACGACGGAGATGGATATCGCGGAACCATAAATGCCACCATTTAACATGTGATCACGGTGGTTTTACAAACTGTACTGCTGCCACGCGTCCATTAATGATTGTGATCGCTGCGAAAAGGAAGATACCGCTTACCACTCGCGGGGCATGCGAAAACCCCCCGGGAAACTGGAAACTAGAAACCACGCGCCAAACCAGATTGCCGGAGATAATGTGAGAAGAGGCCTTGGTTAGTCTATCTGAAACTCTAAGAGAATAGCTACCCGCTTTGTCGTCACCGAGGCTGTGAGTGAACTTGCTTCTGGGACCAATAGACTGCCAAAGCATGCTGAACCCTGTAAACCTTAGAAAGTCTACTTCTCTACTCATGCCGCTCCAGGGTTGTCAGTATTACATTCCAGGGTCCTGTTTCTGAATATCAACCTATCTTCTTCGGCTTGATCATGGAATTTCGCCTTAAGAACCAGACCAGTTAGCTCTTGCCAATTTGTTGCAAACTCTTCCTCTGCGCAATTCACTCCTTGATTGGCCAGAAGGTCTGCCAGCTTGTTGGCCGTCCTTCGAACATGTTTGAAGGTAATGGTACGGAGGCCTTGAAGGTGGTTGTGGATCCTTAGAAATATCTGATTGAGCCTCCAGTTCTTAGAGACCTTTTCCGGAGTAGTACCCCAGCTGATCTTCTTGACTGAGTTTATGATTAACTCAGAATCCGCTTCCACTATCACATTATGACGATTATTTAGAAGCAAGTATTCTAAACAATGTTCCATAGCCATAATTTCTGCCACATTGTTGGTGGCTTTTCCAAGATGGCCATGGAAAATAAACAAGATATTCCCTTTTTCATCCCTTAGAACGTCGCCATGACCCGCAGAACCCGGGTTGCCCTTTGAGGCTCCGTCAATGTTGAACTTTAAAAATCCTTTGGGGGGAGGCTGCCAATAATCGAGCTCTGAGTCTTTGAAAAGATTCTTCCCTCCTAGGCTTTGAGGAATCAACCTTTGTAGTCCAAGCTGACAGAGAATCCTCCACTCGGAGGCCGAGGGAGGATTCATAGGAAGATTCCGGACAATGGAGCTTACAGTCTCCTGAAGTTGTTTTAGGATCTGATTAAGAAGGTGCAGGGGCGGTTTTTTTTCCTCCTTGAATATCCTGTTATTCCTTTCTTTCCAAGTATTCCAGATTATGAATCCTGGAGTAAGAGCCCAGGCAATGCTAAGAACTTCGTTATTTGTGAAATTTCTCCTCCAATTGTTCAGGGTGTTGGTGATGCTTCCAAGGTCTCTGTCCGACTGCTGGAATATGGAGGCAAAGGAATCCCACAACTTGGAGGGAAAGGAGCAGTTGTTGAGAATATGCTCCATTGTTTCCTCTTGCATTTCACAAAGCTGGCACCTGGAGGGCCCCAGAATACCTCTTTTCCTAATATTGTCCCAAGTCAGAATTTTTCTGTGTTGCACCAGCCATGTGAAGAGTTTAATTTTCATCCACCCTTGTTGTCTCCAAAGTCTTTTCCAAGCTTTATCCGGAGCCTGGGAAGCCAACCCAAGGAGAATTGTTTTTGCCTCCTTAAGATTGTAGGCACCCTCATTGTTATTGCCCCATCTTAACTGGTCATTCCCTTCAGAAGCTAAAATTTTCCTTCTATTTAACTCTTGCATTATTATATCAGCTTTGTCTTTTAAGGGGTTGTCATCTCTAAGATCTAAATTCCTCCATTGTCTCCACTTTCCTGCATTGTTGGTTCGATCCCAAAAATCCTTGACTTTGATTAATCCTTTAGCGTCTGTCTCTGCCTTCAGTTCCTTTAATTCTTCTTTCAATAGAATGGGTTCCTATTGCCATCTGTCCTCCCAAAACAGAGCTAAGTTTCCCTCTCTAATTTCCCAGAAGCCATTCTATTGAACTAGACATCTATTGTCCCAGGCCTTGTTCCAGATGTGTGATCCCTTGATATTACCATCCATTCTTATATGATCCTCACTAGGCCATGTACTGGCATATTTTTCTTTCCAGATTGTAGCCCATTGAGCCTTTGGTTCTTTTAGCCAGTGCCACCATAATTTGGCCCCTAAAGCTTTGCTTAGAATTTCAGGATCATCTAATCCTAGTCCTCCATAATTTCTGGGCTTGCAGATTTTTTCCCAAGCTACCAAGGCCCATTTTTTCTTTGCTTCCCCCTTTCCCCAGAGGAAGTTTCTTTGAATGCTTTTGATAAGTTGCAGAACTCCTTTGGGAGATGGGAGAACTGAAAGCATAAAAGCTGGGATTTCTTGTAGAACAGCCTTTGTGAGAACTAGTCTGCCTGCCAGGTTTAAGGATCTAAATGTCCATTTTCTAATTTTGTCTTGCAGTTTGTTAATAATTGGCTCCCAGATGCTTTTGTGAAGCGGCTTAGAAGTAAGGGGGATCCCCAAATATTTAGAGGGAAGAGAAGCTCTTTGAAAGCCCAGAATTGTGGCAATATTCTTTTGAATGGCAATATTAGTATTAAAGAAAAAGATCTTGGATTTGGTGAGATTAACTTCCATACCTGAAGCCTTGGCAAATTCATTTAGAATCTATTTGAATGCATGAGCTTCTTTGACAGTAGGGATTCCTTGCAGCATCGTGTCATCCACAAACTGTTGATGCGTCCACGCCTGGCCCCTGTCAGTAAGTTGGAGACCTTTGATCTTTCCAACTTCTTTGGCATGATTGATAGATCGACCCAGTCCTTCCATCATAAGGATGAAAAGGAAGGGAGAAAGTGGGTCCCCCTGTCTGAGGCCTCTTGAGGGAAGAAAAGTTTCAGAGGGAGAGCCATTGACCAGAATAGAGAAACTTGAGGAAGTGACCAAGGCCATAATCCATCTTACCCAGTTGTGATCAAACCCAAAGGCTATAAGCATTTTTCTGATATAGTTCCAACTTAGTTTATCATAGGCTTTAGCAATGTCCAATTGCATGATCATACCAGCCTTTCGGTTGATAGTCAGAGAATGAACCACCTCGTGAGCTTGAATAATATTGTTGAGAATTTTCCTTCCTTCCACATAACCGGCTTGTTCCACAGAAACCAGAGATGGAAGGAGAGGTTTTAGTCTGTTGGCCACCACTTTTGAAATTATCTTGTAGACCACATTACATAAAGCTATTGGTCTAAACTTGTCCGGAGTTTGAGCAGTCTCCTGCTTGGGGATAAGAGCAATGAAAGAAGTGTTCAGAGCTTTCAGAATAGTTTTATTCATCCTGGAATCTTCTACCACATTTAAAATATCCTTTTTAACAATGCTCCACTAGGGTTTGAAGAAATCAAAAATGAAACCATATGGGCCCGATGCTTTGCCATTTTGCATCTCTTTGAGCACCTCGCTAACTTCCTCTTCGGTTACTGGCTTGTTGAGGTTGAAATTGTCCTCATTGGACACCAGCCTAGGAATGTGTCTAGTGAAGTTTCTGATGGAGTTCTCTCTGTTATAACAAGTTTCTTTGGCAATGTCTTGAAAGTGCTTGACCAGAGCTTTTTCAATTTCAGCATGAGAGTTGTGAAGAATACCTCTCTCATCCTTGATCACTGAAATTCTGTTATGAACTCTATTCGCCATTGTGGATCTATGGAAGAAGCTAGTATTTCTTTCTCCCTCTTTGAGCCATTGAACCCTCGATTTTTGCCTCCAAAATATTTCCTCTTGTTTGCACAATTCCTCCCATTCTTGATGGTATTTGGTGACCTGCTCATTCCTGATTTCATCAAAGCCATCTGTGATAATGGCTTGGTTGAGTTCCTGCATTTTTCCTTCTACTTCTTTTTTGGCTGCAAAAATGTTTCCATGTTCCTTCTTGTTCCATTCCTTGAGCTTAAGCTTAATGTGTTTTAGTCTTTTTTGAAGAATGAACATATTGGTGCCTTGGATATTCAAATCTTCTACCCACCATTTAGCTATATTGCTATTGAAGTCTGGATGAGAGAGCCAGATGTTTTCAAAGCGAAAAGGTCTATTTCTTGGAGTACCAATACTCTGCACCTCCAGATAAATCGGCCAGTGGTCAGATCCTCCAAAGGGTAGGATTCTTGCTGAGATTTCCTTATTATTGAGCATAAGATCCTCAGATATCATGAATCTGTCCAGTTTTGAAGCCACCTGAGACTCTCCTCCTCTTTTGTTGTTCCAAGTAAAAATTCCATTACTGGTTGTAATGTCCACTAACTTCATGATGTCTGTGAAAGACTGGAACCTCAGGGAGTCTTGACTTTGAGTTCTAGTTCCCCCTTTTTTCTCTGAAAGCGATTTAATCATATTAAAATCTCCTCCCAGTATCCAAGGCTTACCTGCATGTCTATCCCTAAGCTCTTCCAGAGAATCGAGAAACTTTTGTTTTCCTTCCAATCTTTGGGGTCCATACACATTGGTGATTAGATAAGTTTCCTTATCTCCAACAGGCTGGATGACCACCGAGAGATAATCTCGAGATGCTTCAGCATCTAAAATTTCTATTTTCTTAGGATTCCAAAGGGTGAGAATACCTCCTGCTGTATTCTCTGCTTTGACTTCCAGAAACTCATAGTTATTGAGCCACTTGTTGTGAATCTCTTTTAATTTATGAATGGAACATTTGGTTTCCTGAATGAAGATCACATCCGGAGCTATTTGTTTCATTCTGTTACTAATCAGTCTTTGTTTCCTTTTACTACCAAGACCTCTAATATTCCAAGAAGTAAACTTCATTATTAAAGATTAGTGAAGGAGTAGCTGGTTAGAACTTTCATCTTACCTGAGTCTATCATTAGCTTTCCATATTCCATTAATAGCTCGTTTTGCTTTTTCTTGCCTCGTTTTTTTCTTGGGTTTCTAGGTGCTAATATAGGTATGGGTTTTACCATTTTTACCCCCTCATTGCTCTGCTTTTCCTTGCTCCTTTGCCTCTCTGGTCCTTTATTTTGAGTTTTCCATAAATATAGCTGCTGGACTTTGTTGAACTCCTCAGGAGGTAAAGAGTCTATCCCTTCTTTAGTTCCTTGAATCAAGAAATCTTCCAAGTCAAGATTCTCTTTCTCAAGAATTTCCTGTAGTTCTTGGTCCTCCGTTTCCATCTCACTAGGGGTCATCTCCTGATCCATTTCTATTTCAGCATCGCTCACCATCGCTTCTGTCTGCAGAATCTTATCTGGTGTTTGTTCCTTGTCCTCTACTTTCTTCCCTTCCATTAATTTTTCCCCTTTCATCTGGTTTGCTGTATTATCTTCTTCTTCCACTTCCAAGACTCGGAACTTGTTCTGGCTGTTTTGTTGTCCTACAGATTTCTGTGCTTTTGTTCCCTTCTTGTTTCCTTTTCCCTTGTGTGCCATTTTGTGAAAGCCTTCGGAGTCTTTCATAGCATTTTCTTTACTCTTAATCTCTATTTTGGAGAGAGGGCAATCCCTGAATAGGTGTCCATGTTCATGACATTTGCGGCATCTGAACGGAATGTGTTCATAGTTTATGGTTTGAACCCATTCTTCATCATGAACTTTCAAGATTATCTCATCTGGAAGAGCTCCAGAGAGATTCCTCTCCACACAGATCCGAGCAAAGGAAGTATACTTTCCCCTCCTAGTGGCTTCAGAAGCTTTAACAAACCGACCTAGCTTATTTCCTATGGCTGTTAATGATTCTGTTTGCCAATAATCAAGCGGAAGAGAATAGAGCCTTACCCAAACCAGGACTGAAGTAAAGGTCTCATGTTCTGGGACAAAATTCATGATCCAAGGTCGCATATAGAGACCCGCAGCAGCAAAGAAGTATGGCCCACCTTCAAAAACTTTGTCCTTGTCTTCGATATTCGCAAAAACCACGGTAAAGAATCCCTTTGAACCTAAGTGTAGGTCAATGTTTCCTTTTGGTTTCCAGTGGTATCTTATCCACATTTGTAAGGCTTTTTTAGTGGGCCATAAACCCATGAATTTGTAGATGATTGCATAGGTTTGCATATATTCCCTATGCTCCTGCAGAGCAGGCTCATTTAACGTGACTCTGGGAGTAACTGCAGCTTTGGGCTTACATGGGCCCATGTGTGCTTTGATTTTTGTTCCCTATTCTTTGTCTTCTTCCTCATTCTCTCTAATAATACTTTTCACCTTGGATTCCTGTCCATTTTGTTCCTCTTCACTATTCTTATTCCTTCCCATTGAAGGTCCCCTGTCATTTTCCATGGGTTTTTTTCCTTTGCTGATCATGGCTTGCTTGAAGGAGGGAGTGGAGCTCCCTCCTCTACGCCCCTCCATGGAGCGCTGCCTCCACAGCTACTCTGAAACCTTGTTAATTTTTTCCCGCCTTCGCTGCTGACTCCGCCTCTGTTCCCCAATAATACGATAGCGTTATATACATGTATATAACTGAATAATGTAGAAGGCAAAGTGAATAAGTCCAAGGTTGGAGGTCAATGATGTCAAGAATGCCCAAGTGTGATGAGCATTTCTTCAGATAAGAACTATTATTTAGGTCCATTATCACATATGAATAAGCCAACTAGTCTATATAAAATTATTAATGTTTTTCTTATATTTATGGATCACTACAGTATAAGTGGATAAATTGCAAAGAAAATTCCCTTCCCATTGTGTTCCTGGCCTATGGTACAATTTTATATTCAAAATGATTTATAGTAGAATTTCAACATCGAAAATATGTAGCAATCACCACTAGTAATCCCCTAAATAGGATTATTTTGGAATGTAACTTTCATATTCCAGTTTCTATATGATTCTTGAATGGAAAATCCACACTGAATTTCAACACCAAACTTCCAATTTGAGGGAACACCTGTGGCCATCCTCAATCACTCAAACTCAAAACATCAGTGATCATTATAATGAAAAGATAAAATAAGAGTAGTTTTGATCTGTTTTGTAGATTTACATGCAAAGCACTAATAGTTTCCCATATTTACCATGCGTGTAATTTCCAAGATATAACACATCGATTGATCTTTTGCAGCAAATAATTGATTCAATACAAACTGTAAGTTAACATATTATAGCAATACCACCAATGTTCGATCCTCAATTAGTTCAAACTAGTTAGCACAAAAGCTTCAAGAAAGAGCAACAAGTAGAAATAACAAATCCATCAATTAATAATCAATCAAAAAAGGATAAGTTTTTTGCTAAAGCTTGATAAACAACTATAAATTATATTGACAATCCACTGCAACTAGTGGTCTTGTTCAAAGAGAAATACTACCTGGAGAACTCATCTTCCAAATTATTTTCTCTATCCATGAAGTTTTTTGCTATCCTAAAAAAAAATCGCATTTAATCTTTTAGGTTTTTAAAGCTGCCCAAAGGCCTTGCCAAATGAAGCTATGAATATCATTGATTTTCATAAAATGCTTCTGGCACTGAAAATATATAGTTTGACCATGTGATAGACAATTCAAGCAAGTAAAAAAGTGTATACAATATTTCATAGATGACTTCATGTTAAAAGGAAAACTTACATATTTCAGATAAAAAAAAAAAAACCTTAATAGATATGGTCAATATTACATAACAATGTCTGGATATAAAACTATAGGTAGAACTAACAAAATCCTAATTTTAATACAGTTGATTGATTATTCTAAGTGAATCCAACTAGATACATATAAGTTTTCATTTTCAACTTTCTTTCCCATATCTTTATTGGAGGCGGAAGCTAACTTGCATGCATCTCGCAAGGCTATTTTAGCAAGAGTATATGTTTCATTCTCATATTCCACACTTTCTTGTCCATGAACAATCACAACAGGCATTGGAGGACTTAGTTGCTACATCAATCAAGTTGTCAGTATTAACCTTCTCTTTACTCAATCTATTGATCCTTCCCCTTCTTCTTGGTTATCAATCTCATATTTCTCTTGTAGTCAACATAGGAGTAATTTGGGTTCAGGAAGAATAATGATATTCATAAGATGTATTCAAATTTGAAACGATGCATTTTTATTATTTAACTACTAGTAAAATAGTGATAGGAAGACCTTAAATATAACCAGACCTTTTGTGTGAAGCGTTTTGTTGCAAATTCCCATGCTAGCACATTGTCATTGAAAATAAATGGTCAACAATAATTAAAACTTTTTCCCCTAGCATGAACATTGGCTTAGTCTTCATAAAGAAACATAAACCATTTCAAACTACAAGGAATAAACAAAAAGAACACCATTGATATAAATTCACAGAATACTAACAACAACAAAAAATAAGTGAATTTGCTAGGTAGTAGCTCAAAACCTTGTAGTGGGAAGATGACCTCAAGCTTGAGTAATATCTACATGTCAGGGAATGAGTTGTGACACTTGTTTCTTATGTTTACTAGAAAGAATTGCAACAGGAGCTCCAATGTTTACTTTAGATAAATAGTATTGGTGTTGATATGCAATGTGGCCCTCAATCATTAGCAATTACGCAACTATTGGGGTTCACACAGTTACTGCAAATTCATCGTCTTTCATTTTTGACTGGCTACTGTGGTTGGTAATTATTGGTGCTAATACTGAGTCAAGGAACAAATGCTCAATATTTCTCCCTGAAGGACTTTTTTGAGAGTTTAAACTTCCATACCTTCCAAATTCACCCAAAATCTTATACATGGTAGCAACTTGCAAGCTAAGGGTCTCTCACTAGTAAGAGGCCAAAATAAGTTAATCTAGAATTCAAAATTTATTGATTGAAATGATTTCTATCACCCATTCCTCAAGAAAACTAAAGAATTTTGATAATTGATTCGACTAAAAGGTCAAGTTGAGCAGGTGAAAGATCCCTACGTCTTAGTTTCCCTTTCTATAGTATAATTTAAGGAAGAAACTGTAAACAGTGTCGCTGAATGGAAACTTAGTATTATTTTCCCTACAACAACTACATCCGGTGAGCCTTGAAGTTAATGAGTGGTGATCATGTTACCCTACATGTTGGCCTGTCTTTGGGTGACTACACATGGAACTGTTGATTGGGTAATTGATATAAGATGTCTAGTGGAATTTGGATGTTGAATATATTCTAACTGATTTAAAGGATGAATATCAGAGGCTGCGAAGTATGGAGGTTTTTCCATACTTACAACAATTATCTTTTACACATTTTTGAATTAGTCACTGAAGAATCCACAATAAGAACTTTTTTCTGCCAACGTTTCAAATCCCAACCGGGATCCATCATCAGGACAACTTGAATGCTTGATAGAAGAAGAGCAGATTTTAGGGTTTAAATAGAAATGAGGAGAGAAAGGAGAGAAAGGAGGGAAGGTCGGCTCTCAATTTTTGAGAAGTCGGCTGCTTCTTTAATTAATTAATAAATTAATTATTTTATTTTTTATTTTTTTTTGATATTTATTATTATTAAATAATTGAAATGGTTATTATTACTTTAATTATTATTGTTAATATAATAATTATTAATTAGTAATATTAAATATAATAACAAATCAATAATAAATATTATTATTAAAATTAATTGAAATGATTATAATTATTTTAATTATTATTATTAATATAATTATTAATAATAAGTATAATGATAAAAATTAATGATTATTATTATTTATTTTATTTTATTTTATTATTATTTATTTATTTATTTATTTTTTATCTAATAATAATAAAAAGAAATAATTAATAATAGAAATATTATTGTTATTAATAATAATTATTAATCCATTTAATAAAAATAATAATTAGAATTAATAATATTAAATAATGCTTAAATAAAAATTATTAATATTTAATATTTATTATAATACATTATTTATTTATTTATTTTTTATACAATGATAATTATATTCTTAATTAGAATAATTATAAAATTAAAAATGGTTAAATTTTATAATTATTTTGAAAGAATAAATATTTAAAGTTTATTATTATTATATTAAAATAGATATTTTTAATAATAGGAAATTAATAAGGGTGATTAAATTAAAATTAAAACTTAATTAATTAATATTGTAAGGGTTTAATTGAGAGTTATTATTATTATTATAATTATAATAATAATAATAATAATAATTATTATTATTATTATTATACTGTTATCGGGTTAATTTTTCTGATTAGGGGAAACCAGCTTCCACTAATCTCCATACCATTGTCTCTGTTGAGATTATGCGGGTGTTTGATAATTTCAAGAACTTCTCTGATCTTTCGCTTATGGTTCTGCTCTTCCTTAGCGATAATGGAGGCGTTTTCCAAAAGGACATGGTGCTTAGTTTTTGACGAATGCTCAGGGAGGGCGGAAGAACGAGACCTTTCATTTTTAATATCAGCTCCATGTTCCTTGAGTCTGGTCTGTAGGGAGCGACCTGTTTCACCAATGTAGCTTTTCCCACATGAGCAATCAATTTTATAGACCCCTTTAAGTTGATGTTTATCAATATTATCCTTAACCGATCTCATGCTTTGCCTAATTGTTCCAGGGGCTGAGAATTGCGTGCTTATGTTTTTCCTTCTTAGGACTTTCGCAATCTTATCTGTAACTCCATGAATGTAAGGAAGAAAAACCCTACCACCCTCAGGTTGATCTCGGGTTTTAGGTTCATGAGATAACATCCTTTTCTCGGCTTTCTGAATGGCTCTTTTAATCTCATTTTCTTTGTAGCCTAAACCTTTAAAGGTTGAGATTAAATGCTTCTTTTCTTCATCCAGATGATCAGCGTTAGAAATTCGAAGGGCCCTGATGGCAAGAGTGTTTAGAACACCAAGTTTCTGGGCTGGAT